>CM053744.1:69142707-69158598 GCA_028658305.1 Pachyuromys duprasi
AGGTAGGAGGGAATGGGGGAGGGGGCTACGCCTGGGATTCAAAGTACCTAACCTGTGATTGAGATAAAAATAAATAAATTAAAAAAAAAAGAAAAAAAAAGAAAATGAGCAGTCTTTTATGGAATAATAATAAAGCAAAATAACATAAAATAAAATATAATGACAGAACAAAAACTAATATATCAGAATTGAAAAAGACAAACCAACAGTAGAAAGACTCCAAGAGAAGGCACAAGAAACAAACACACACTTGTTCACACACTCAAGAATCCCATCAAAAAAAAAAAAACAATGAACTAGAACTCATAATATATACATTATATTATGCATGTATTTGCATATATGATGTATGCAAAAATCCTGTGTGACAAAAAAAGAAAAAATATGCAAACAAAATAAGAGGAAAATAAAAATAAGATTTTTAAAAAATAAAAAGCCCCAATTACAAGATAAGGAACCTCCAAAGATGCCACTGAGCTTGTTTTCTTTTGGCATCTACTGCTCAGCATTTGATCCACTCTTAAGAGTAGTTTGTTTCATAGGATTCCTCGCACTCTGTCCAAAGTTTGGCTGTGAATCTCAGGATATGTTTTGATACTTTGCTGGGTAGAGTCTTTCAGAGGTCCTGTGTGATAGGCTTCTGTCCTGTTCCCTGTTTTCTCCCTCTTCCGATGTCCGTCTTGTTTCTCTTTCTGAGCGAGGATTGATCATCTTACCCAAGGTGCTTCTTCTTGATTAGTTTCCTTAGGTGTACAGATTTTAGTATGATTATCGTATATTATATGTTAGTATCCTCTTATAAGTGAGTATATACCAAGTGTGTCTGAGATAGAAAGACCTGGAGGGAACAGGAGCTCCACAAGGAGAGCAACAGAACCAAAGTACCTGGGCTCGGGGGTCTTTTCTGAGACCGATACTCCAAAGACTATGCATGGAGATAATTTAAAACCCCTGCACAGAAGTAGCCCATGGCAGCACAGTGTCCAAGAGGGTTCCCCGATAATAGGAACAGGGACCATCTCTGACATGAAGTCATGGGCTGCCTCTTTGATCATCTCCACCTGAGGGGGGGAGCAGATTGACCAGTCCAAAGAGGAAGACAAAGAAGTCAGTCTTGACCAGATAGAGTAGGGTCATTGGACTAGTGGAGGGGCATAGGAGAAGAAGAGGGAGGGTGGAATTTGGAGGGTGTGAGGGATGGGGCTACAGATGGGATACAAAAATGAATAAACTGTAATTAATAAAAATAAATTAAATTAAAAAATTCCAGAAAAAAGTAATTTGTTAACCCAGTAAGATATTCTTGGAGAACAGTAAATATTCATTTGCAAGTAGTTATCAACTGGACATTGCTTCAGGGTTAGGGATGGAGCGTGTGTCTACTAGTTTCAGCTGTAGAACACCAACTGATGCAGATCCTTGCAGGCACTGTGTACGCTGTCTCAGTCTCTGTGAGTTCATGTGTTCTTGTTTTTCGAAGTCTTCTATCTATTCTGGCTTTCACATTCCTTCCAACTCCTCTTTCTCAGGGCCTCCTGAGCACTGACAGGAAGGATTTGATGGTTGAGTGTTTTGAGAACTCTTGTTCTCTGCGTAATGTAGGACTTTGGGAATATGTGGGTATCTGTATTTGTTTGCATCTGCTACAAGAGGAATCTTCATAGATGATGACTGAGAAAGGCACTGACCTATCAGCATAACAACATATCATTGGGATTCACTTTATTGTTTTTTGTTTTTTTTTTAATAACAGTAGTATTTTGTTTTACCTTAGGTCCATGGGCGATGTAGTATTCAGTGCTGTTCTTGGTCCTCCAAAAAGTTCCAGCTTGTGGAGTGGGCCTTAGGTCAAATCAGATATTGATTAGTGACTCCCTCAAGCTTTGTGCCATCATCAATCATACTAGCACTGTCTTGTAGGCAGGACACAATTGTAGATTGAAGAGTTTGTGGCTGGGTTGGTATTTGTGTTTCTCTTCTGCTGGAGTGTACAATACCTTTCTGTAACAAAGAAGAAGAAGCTAGAATGCAGAAGTGAAGGTTCTCTGTAGGCACCAGCTCCATGTTCAGTGAGTTATGTAACTATAGACTTCAGCAATGGGGCATTGCCATCAATTTGTGAAGATCATTCTTTTATCCTATTATTATTATTATTTATAATTTATTCACTTTGTATTCCAGTTGTAGGCCCCTCCCTCATCTCCTAGTTCCAGCCTCCCTCCCTCTTCTTCTCCTCTCCCTCTCACTTAGTCCACTGATAGGGGATGTCCTCCTTTCCTACTGTCTGACTCCAACATACCAGGTTCCATCAGGACTGCATGGATTCTCTTCTGCTGTGGCCTGGCTAGATTGCTCCTCCAGGGAGAAGTGATCAAGAAGCAGGCAACTGAGTTGATATCAGAGACTATCTTTTCTCCCCTTATTAGGGAACCCACAGGGAGACTGAGCTGTCTATAAGCTACATCTGAGCAAGGGGTCTAGGTCTTCTCTGTGCATGATCTTTGGTTGATGTACCAGTTCCCCCTGGGCCCATTGGTCTCCTTGTGGGGCTCCTGTCCTCTCTGGGTCCTTCTATACCCTCCTTCTTCCATAAGACTCCCTGTGCTCTTTCCAACGTTTGGCTGGGTGTCTTTGTATTTGCTTTGATCCCCTGTCTTTGTATCTGGATGCAGTCTTTCAGAGGACATTTATGGTAGGCTACCACCCTGTTCCCTCTCTTCTACTGCTTCCAGTATCTATCCTGTTTTTTCTTCTGAATGAAAAGTAATCATCTCCCTAGGGTATTCTATGTTGTTTAGCTTCTTTAGGAATGTAGGTTTTAGTATGTTTATCCTATGGCTATGGTTAATATCCCCTTATAAGTGAGCTTATGCCATGTGTGTCTTTCTGCTTCTGGGTGACCCCACTCAGGCTGATCTTTTCTAGTTCTATCCATTTGCCTACAAATTTCATGATTTCCTTGTTTTTAATACCTAAGTAGTATTCCAATGTGTAAATGTACCACAATTTCTGTTTTCCTTCTCTCATTGAGGGACATCTAGGTTGTTTCCAGATTCTGGCTATTATAAATAAAGCTGCCATGAACATAGTTGAGCAACTGTCCTTGTTGTATGGTTGAGCAGCTTTCAGGTATTTGCCCAGGAGTGGTATAGCTGGGTCTTGAGGTAGCAATATTTGCATTTTTCTGAGAAAGCACCAGATTGATATCCAAAGTGACTGTATAAGTTTACATTGCCATCAGCAATGGAGGAGGGTTGCCCTTTCTCCACATCCTCCCCAGCATGTGTTGTCACTTGAGTTTTTGATCATAGCCATTGTGATGGGTGTAAGATGGAATCTCACTCATTTTTTTATTTCCATTTCTGTGATGACTAAGGATGCTGAGCATTCCTTTAATTATTTCTCTATCATTCAATATTCCCCTGAGTTAAACTGAGTTAAACTGAGACTTCTCTGTTTAACTCTGTACCCCATTTTTAATTGGATTACTTGGTTTGTTGGTGTTTAACTTCTTGAGTTCTTTATGTATTCCGGATATTAGCTCTCTGTCAGATATAGGGTTGGTGAAGATCTTTGACCAATCTGTAGGGTGTTGTTTTGTTCTGTTGACTGTGTCCTTTGCTTTATAGAAGCTTTTCAGTTTCATGAGGTCCCTTTTATTGATTGTTGATCGTAGAGCCTGTGCTGTTGGTGCTCTGTTCAAGAAATTGTCTCTAGTGCCAATGAGTTCAAGACTCCTCTCCACTTTTTCTTCTAACAGGTTTAATGTGTGTGGTTTTATGTTGAGGTCTTTGATCCACTTAGACTTTAGTTTTGTGCAAAGTGATATTCTATTTGCATATTTCTATATGTAGAAATCTAGTTAGGTCAGCATCATTTGTTGGAGATGCTATCATTTTTCTGTTGTATGTTTTGAGCTTCTTTATCAAATATCATGTATTCGTAGATATGTTTATATGTTTATTTCTGGGTCTTTGATTTGATTCCATTTATCCACCATTCTGTTTCTGGGCCAGTAGCATTCCATTTTCATTACTGTTGCTCCATAGTACAGCTTGAGATCAGGGATGGAGATACCTCCAGAAAATCTTTTATTGTTTAGGGTTGTTTTATCAATTCTGGATTTTTATTTTTCCATATGAAATTGAGAATTGTTATTTCAAGGTCTGTAAATGATTGTGTTGGTATATTCAGGGTAATCGCATTGAATCTCTAGATTCCTTTTGGCAGGATAGCCATTTTCACTATGTTAATCCTACCGATCCATGAGCATGGAGATCTTTCAATCTTCTTTAATTTCTTTCTTAAGAGACTTGAAGTTTTTTAAATACAGGTCTTTCACTTGCTTGGTTAGAATCACACCAAGGAACTTTACGTTATTTGTGGCTGTTTTAAATGGTGTTGTATCCCTAATTTCTTTCTCAGCCCATTTGTCTTTTGTACACTGGAGGGCTTCAGATTTTGTTTGTGTGTTTTATTTGAGTTAATTTTGTATCCAGCCACTCTGCTAAATCTGTGTATCAGCTGAAGGAGTTTTCTGGTATCATTTTTGGGGTCATTCATGCATACTCTCATACCATCTTCGAATAGTGATACTTTAATTTCTTCCTTTCTGATTTGTATCCCCTTGATCCCCTTTAGTTGTCTTATTGCTCTAGCTAGGACTTCTAGTACTGTGTCAAAGATATACAGAGAGAGTAGGCAGCCTTGCTTCATCTCTGATTTCAGTGGGATTGATTTAAGTTCCTCTCCATTTAGTTTAATGCTGTCTGTAGGTTTGCTGTCTATTGCCTTTATTATGTTTAGGTATGTCCCTTGTATCCCTGATTTCTCCAAGACTTTAATTGTGGACAGGTGTGGATTTTGTCAAATGCTTTTTTGGCATCTAAGGAGATGATCATGTTTCTTTTTCTTTCAGTTTGTTTATATGGTGATTAAGTTGATGGATTTCCATATATGGAACCACCCCTGCATGCCTGGTATGAAGCCTAGTTGGTCGTGATGAATGATATCTCTGATGTGTTATTGCATTCAGTTTGCAGGTATTTTACTGAGTATTTTTGTGTCAATGTTCACAAAAGAGATAGGTTTGAAGTACTCTTTTTCTGTTGGGTCTTTCTGTGGTTTAGGTATCTAGGTGACTGTGGCCTCATAGAATGAATTAAGTAATTAAGTAATGTACTGTCTGTTTCTCTTTGTGAAATAGTTTGAAGGGTATTGGAGTCAGTTCCTCTTTGTAGGATTAGTAGAATTATGCACTGAAACAATCTGTCCCTGACCTTTTTTTTTTCTTTTTTTTTTTTGAAAAGAGATTTTTAAAATTTTTTTTATTTTTATTAATTACAGTTTATTCACTTTGTATCCCCCTGTAACTCCATCCCTCCTTTCCTGGCAAACTCACCCTGCCTCTCCCTTCTTCACCCATATCCCTCCCGGAGTCCACTGATAGGAGAAGTCTTCCTCCCTTTCTTTCTGACCCTAGTCTATCAGGTCCCATCAGAAGTGTCTTGCTCTGTGGCCTGTAAGGCTGCACGCCCCCCCTCCCCAGAGGGGGAGGTAATCAAAAAGCAGGCCAAACAGTCCATGTAAGAGACAGTCCCAGTTCCCATTACTATGGAACCCACTTGGACACTGAACTGCCATAGGCTACAGCTGTGTAGGGGTTCTAGGTTAGCTTCCTGAATGGTCCTTGGTTGGAGTATAAGTCACAGAAAAGATCTCTGGGCCTAGACTTTTTGGTTCTTTTGCTCTCCTTGTGGAGCTTCTGTCTCCTGAGGTCTATCTCCCCATTCTTTCATAAGATTCCCTGCACTCTACCCAAAGTTTGGCTATGAGTCGAGGCCTCTGCTTTGATACCCTGCAGGGTAGAGCCTTTCAGAGGACCTCTGTGGTAGGCTCCTGTCCTGTTCCTGGTTTTCTCCCTCTTCTGATGTCCATCCTCTTTGCCTTTCTGAATGGGGATTGAGCATCTTAGCCAGAGTCCTTCTTCTTGGTTAGTTTTCTTTAGGTGTACAGACTTTAGTATGTTTATCCTATGTTGTATGTCTAATATCCACTTATAAGTAAGTATATACCCTGTGTGTCTTTCTGCTTCTGGGATAACTCACTTAGGATGATCTTTTCCAGTTCTTACCATTTGCCTCTGAATTTCATGATTTCCTTGCTTTTTATTGCTGAGTAATATTCCATTGTGTAGATACACTACAATTTCAGTATCCATTCTTCAATTGAAGGGCATCTGGATTGTTTCCAGATTCTGGCTATTAAGAATAAAGCTGCTACAAATGATGGGCAAGCAAATGTCCTTGTTGTGTACTTGAACATCTTTTGGATATATGCCTAGGAGTGGTACAGCTAGATCTTGAGGTAACACTATCCCTAATTGTCTGAGAAAGCACCAGATTAATTTCCAAAGATGTTGTACAAGTTTACATTCCCACCAGCAATGGAGGAGGGTTACCCTTTCTCCATAACCTCTCCAGCATGTGCTGTCACTTGGGTTATTGATCTTATCCATTTTGATGGGTTTAAGGTAAAATCTCAGGGTGGTTTTGATTTGCATATCCTTGATGACTAAAGACACTGCGCATTTCTTTAAGTGTTTCTCTGCCATTCAGTATTCCTCTATTGAGAATTCTCTGTTTAACTCTGTACCCCATTTTTTAATTGGATTACTTGATTTGTTGCTGTTTAACTTCTTGAGTTCCTTATATATACTGGATATTAGACCTCTGTCAGGTATAGGGTTGGTGAAGATCCTTTCCCAATCTGTAGTTAGTCAATAACAATGCATGCAGAAAAAATATTTGTAAGAAAATAATGTGGAAATAAATATATAAATATATATATATAATATAACAAGCTCTCCACACCTAAAACTATAGAAATCTGACAAAATAATCAGTAAATGTAAAGATTTTCCATTTGATAGGAGACACAATCTTACCAGTATTTTTCTAAATCTGGTTTATATTTTCAACCCAATCTCTGATAGCTTTAAAAAGTCAACACAAATTTTGGGGAAACAACCCTTAAACTTCCAAAGTTAAAAATTTATTAAGTTACAATATTTAAGACTGAAATGTACTATAATAAGTGCAAATATGATAATGATATAGGATAGATAAAGCAATATATCAAATGCAAATATCTTTGACAAAGGCACTACAGTTAAGAATTTTCAGTCCTTTGAATAAGTTGTATTCACTCTAGTGCCCACATTCAAGACCATGAATTCAGTGAAGTCCAATTGAAAATGATCACTGAACTAGATGAAATAGGTTTTTTTGGTATAATCTCCTATGTACCATCTGCGAAAGAAATAATTTAGAAGTTGGATAGATCATTAAAATTCTCATTTCTTACTCCATAAATGATACTGTCAAGAACTCAAAGAGATAACCATATATTGGAATATAATGTTTTCAAAAGGTGTATCTGAAAAAGAATCAGAAATAGGCCAAAGAAACCACACCAAGGGAGATATAGAAATGGCAGGGAATGGTTTGGGAAGAGATACAGCATCATATGTTAATTAGAGCATTGTGAATCAAAACAAGGATTCATCATTTCACAGTTATAAGGGTGAATCAGGAAATGGTGACAACTCCAAATGGTGACAGGGAATTGGGAACAAAAGGAACCATCATGTATTGCAGATGGAAATACAAAATGCTATAGCACCCGGAAAGGCTTATATTTTCTTTTTTCACCTCCAAATGAAAACACTCCTACTACATAGTTATTTGTGACAATATACCCAACATTGTCACCATAACAGAAAGAAATCTGTCTAGTGTTCGCTGATGGGAGGAGAACACAACACACCTACAAAAACTTTGACCCATCATTTACCCTGCCTACAAGATGTGGAGGAATAAAGACAGAGCAGAAAATGAGGAGGATGTCCAACCAATACCTGGCCCTGACTGATACCCACATATGGGAGAGAGCCCACCCCTAACACAACCAAGGAACTCTGCTATGTCTGCAGACAGGAGCCTAACATAGCTCTCTGATGAGAGGCTCCACTCAGCAGCAGAGGGAAACAGATGCTGAGACTCATAGCCAAACATTGGGCAGAGAGCAGGGAGCCCGTGGAAGAGTGGAAGGAAGCATAAAAGGACCTGGGAAGGAACAGTATTCCACAAGAAGACTAACAGAGCCAACTGACCTGGTCTCAGGGGGACTGAAACATCAACCAGGGGCCATGTATGAACTGGACCTAGGCCACCAACACATTTCTACAGGATGAAGAGCTTGGTCTTCATGTCTAACAGGGGAGTAGGAACAGTCTATGATAAGGACTCACTTGCATGTTTTTCCATCACTTGCCCCTGACAAGGATGCCTGGTCAGGCCACTGTAGTAGAGGATGTGCTCAGTCCTGATACAACTTGATGGGTAAGTGTGTGGTGGGGTTTTCTTTTTTCTGTGGGAGAGGAGAGGAGGGATATTGGAAAGAGGAAAGGAGGGTTGAACCAGGCAGAGAGGATGGAGAGGGCTATGATTGGGATGTAAAGTGAATAAAAATAAATTTCTGAGCATTTCTAGCATTTTTATTAATTATTATTATTTACTACAATTTGTTCAATTTGTATCCCAGCTTGTATCCCAAAAGAGGGAGGTCCCCTCCCTCTTGTCCTCCCAATCCCATCCTCCCTCCCTTTTCTTCTCCTATGCCCCTCCCCCTAGTCCACTGATAGGGGAGGTCCTTATCCATCTGACCCTAGCCTATCCGGTCTCACCAGGACTGGTTTCATTGTCTTCTTCTGTGGCCTGGCACCATACCTTACCCCATGGGGAGGTGAACAGAGAGCCTGCCACTGAGTTCATGCCAGAGACAGCCCTTGCTCCCCTTACTAGGATACTTACTTGGATCTAAGTCTATGGGTTACATCTGAGCAGGGGTTTTAGGTCTTCTCCATGCATGGTCTTTTGTTTGGGGTATCAGTCTCTGCAGGGTCTCCAGGGCTCAGTTTTTAAATTTTTTTTTTAATTTTGTGCCTGTTGGTCTCCTTTTGGAGCTCCTGTATCTTCCAGGTCTTTAAATCTCCCCCTTCTTTCATAAAATTCCATAATCTGTGCCCAAAGTTTGTTTATGAGTCTCAGCCTCTGTTTTTGTTACCTTAATGAGTAGAGTCTTTCAGAGGTTGTTTATGGTAGGCTCCTGTCCTGTTCCCTCTTTTCTCCTGCTTTTGATATCTATGGCATTTGCCCTTCTGAATGATGATTGAGCATCTTCCCTAGGGTCTAGCTTCTTTAGGTGTACAGATTTTAGTATGTTTATCCTACATTACATGTCTAATAACCACTTATGAGTGAGTATATACCATGTGTGTCTTTCTGCTTCTGGAATAGCTCACTCAAGGTGATCTTTTCTAGTTCCTATTATTTGCCTGCAAAAATTTAAAAGAAAATAAATCTCTGTTTTGATCCAGTTTCAGGGCTTTGAGTCTATGAGTGGTTAGTCCTGTTGTTTTGGGGCATGTGGTGGAGCATATAGTGGAAGAAAGCTGCTCACTAAGAGAGATAGGGACTAAGGACAGGAGTGGAGAGAGAGAGTAGGAGAGAGGAAGAACCAAGTGCTCTTGTAAACTCTTATTCCTAAAGAATGTAACTCCCCTCCACTTGGTTCCACTACCTGTTTCGTCCCCTCCATCAACTGTGGACAAAGGCTTTTCCTAACACAGGATACTTTGAAGCATACTTTCAAGCCAAGCCAATGAGTATTATTCATAATTATTCATAATTACCCAAATGTGCATGCAGAGAGCATATTCCTGCAATATCCTCCAGTAAGCTGGTCAATGGATAGATATGCTTAGCATATCTGGCTGTTTGACTATTTCCCAACATGCTCACATTCCCCCTTTGAAGTGCATGTCATGAACGGTGAGCACCATGTGTGTGTGTTCTGCCTGTGTGTACTTCAGTGGAACAGCGAGTGTGAATTTTTGTGCCCTATCTGGGTGTTGAGTCACTAGATTTTGCTGCCATGGCACACAAGGCACTTTCAGGGGGGCTGGTTCCTGAAAGGAAAGCTGCTGATATGGATATTATTAAGACAGGTACAGAACCCCTGCAGAGCAACCATGGAAGAAACCTCAATGTGCTTTGGCAGTCTGATAGGTGTGCTAGCAACGAGACTCATTCCATGAAGGACTTTTTCTATCTAAGGATTATGACACAGTTTTTAAAAGAGTTTCTCAAAAGAAACTTCTCCTAAAATCTGTTGGCCTAAGATTTGAGGACCAGAGACTATTTTGTGGTGTTTATATGAGCATATTTATGTATGATTAAGGATGTAAGCATAGGCTGAATATGAACGATGAACCTAGAAGAAAATCAAATGTTTCAGCCTACGTAAACGCCTAGGATTCTCTGACCTCCTGATGGCCTGGGTCAGTGTGCAGAGAACCGGGTAGCAGGCTGATGGATGCTGAAGCATCGGTCCTTACATTTGTGATGTGTGGCTGAAAAATGGGTTCTGTGTCGTTGAATATGCTTTTCCACCTGGTTTTTACATTTAACAACCCAAGGGTTGTATCATTTATCCCTCAAAATGGTCTCCTTTATATTCGATGAAATCTCTTTCCATTGGATTCCACTCAGCCTGTCAAGCTTCTTTTTGCTTGTATTATAAAGGTAAAACTTTTTACTTTTGATGTGGCTGAATTAAAATGGTAAAATACTTGTTTGCCTCAAAGACTATAGCAATGGTATCAGGGGTGAGGTTTCATGAATGATAATTTAGAATTTGTATGTGTGTAGTCCAGTGAAGATTATATTTTATAAAGAAGAGTAAAATTTATTTTATTGCTCAAAATTACTGAATTATTGCACATTAATGACAACAATTCACTAACGGCTAAGGTACATATTTAAACATAAACAATAGATCCTCTGTTCCAAGAAACATTTCATCTAAGGAAAAATGATTTTGTAATTCAAAACAGAAATTGCCCTAAGTTTTCATCATACATGGTCACATTTGTGTGCCATTTCATCTGGGCGACTTGCTGACATTTTTCGTGTTTGTGACTTCATAGGCTGCGGTCATTTGTTACCCCGACATTACCCATCTGCACGTGCATTTATCATTCCTCCCTTGAATTTGCTCCAGTTGGGTACTAAGAACTTAGAACCAGGAATAATAATGTTATGTGAAGGATATCATTAGAGGAAAAATTGTACTTCAAAGTCCAAGCACATATGGTTTTGACTTTTAGAAAGATGGCAGGTGGGCATAAAGAAAAGGTTGATTTCAAATTTATTTTTGGGAGAGGAGGGACTTCTTAAAGTCTGAGGAAGATTAATTTTCAATTTAGAATTCCCCATAATTGAAACACGATCAGGTTTTACAACTTCCTGAGGTATCTTTGTGGATGCCGAAGCTGTCCTCCTGGCGACCAGCGGAACAATTTAACAGAAGTGTCAGAATGATGGAATACTGACAAATGTTAGGTGAGAGAAAGAACACATCTACAGTGCATTCATTTTGAAAAGGTTTAGCTTGAAAACTGATTGTAACAATGAGCTAAAGAGTAAATGATTGCCTTTGAACATGACTCCTAACTAACAACAGTTAAAAAACAAAACAATAAAATCAGTATCTAATTAAGAAGACCAATTTTGTTTGTTTTAGAAGACCATTTCGTTTGCTTCAAAGGCTCCTCAGAATATAGATGTCCTAAAATGCTGAAAGTTCTTTGTTGAATCTAGAAGTTTGGTCTTTTGGAAATAACCTTTTCACATTCTTCTCTGAGGATGCAACCAATCAAAGAAAGGACAACGATTGATTAACTAGAGCTGAGAATTCTAATGCTAGTTTTTATCCTAAAGACATTTGCACACACAGTATTCAAATGTTCATTGGCAATATTTACTAGCAAAATACAGCAAATCACCTAAATCTGAATTTATGTAGGCAGACTGAATCCTGTTAGAAATGTCCCATGACTATTTTATTTCATATTATTTATAATATATGCATATTCAATATTATAGAATAACATCAATGATGTAGAATTAAAAGAAAAGTTCAGAGTAACATATTACAAATAGGATATTCATGTTTATACATAATTGTTTAATAGAGATATTGCCCATGCATAAAATTTTAGAAGACTGTAAAGTAGATTCTGCATTTCCTCCACTTATATTATGAGTAAATGGAGAAGAAACTGATTTTATTGTCCTCATATCTGAAATAACTTACAATTAAAAGTGTCTGCTTAATGGTAGCTCAATACCCAAGTGGGTACACTAGTAAGGGGAACAGGGAGTATTTTGGACATGAACTCAATGTCTGGCTCTTCGACCTCCCCACCCCCTGAGGGAGGAGCAGCCTTGCTAGGCCACAGAAGAGGACATTGCAGCCATTCCTGAAGAGACCTGATAAACTAGAGTTAGATGGAAGGGGAGGAGGTCCTCCCCTATCAGTGGACTTGGAAAGGTGCAGGGAAGAGTTGAGGGAGGGATGGAAGGGATAGGGAGGGAATGCGGAAGGGGGCTACGGCTGGGATACAAAGTACATAACCTGTGATTAATATAAAATAAAAATGTTAAAATTAAAAAAAAGTGTCTGCTTTGAGCCTTGTATTGAAGTGACTGAGTAACTTGTGAGGAGCCAGAATCTTTCTATGGTAATTTTTGATTTGGGATAAAGACTTTGTTCTGTGAGAATTGCCCTTCCTAAGGTAGTGGAGAAGAGGTCAGGGGACTTCTTCATACAAGGTTGGTTTGGATGGATGGAGAGTATGTGAAGAGAAGGATTTGGGATATCTAAAAGGGTAGAATGAAGTCAGGCTTCTAACATTTCAATTGTGTGTACGTATGTGTGTGTGTGAGCTTGTACCCCTAAGTGCCCATGTGTGTGCTGTGTGCTGTAATGTGTGTGCATACATATAGAAGCGAGAGAAAAACTTTCTCAGTGTTATTCAGGTAGCAGCCACCTTTATTTTAAAAAAGGGCCTCTCACTGGCCTAGAATCCACTGCCACGTCTACACATGTCTCTGCCCCACTGGGCAGTCTGCGTCAGGGATTATAAGTGCATAACACCACAGAATGTCCGTTCTGGGGAATTTAACACAGGACTCATGCTTATGAGGCAAGCATTTTGCTAACTGAGCCTATATTTCTTCTTTGTGGTCAACAAGAGTGGTGTAGTTTATAGATACTTTGTGTTTGGTATGATTCTTCATTGAACCTGATTCTCAGTTATAATGACTTCAGGAAAAAGGTGGCGAGGACAGGTTTTAGAGAGTGAATCAAGATTGGTTATGGAGGCAGAGGAGCGGTAAGAAATATCATGGGCAAACAGGATAGATTGGAAATAGGAGAAGACAGGGAACAGGACAGGAATATACCACAGAGGGCCACTGAAAGACTCTACCCAGCAGGGTATCAAAGCAGATGCTGAGACTCATAACCAAACTTCGGCCAGAGTGCAGGGAATCTTATGAAAGAAGGGAGAGATAGGAAAACCTGGAGGGCATAGGAGCTCCACAAGGAGAGCAACAGAACAAAGAAATCTGGGCACAGGGGTCTTTTCTGAGACTGATACTCAAACCAAGGAGTATAACTGAGAACTCCTGCACAGACATAGCCCATGGCAGCTTACTGTCCAAGTGGGTGTGCTAGTAAGGGGAACAGGGACTGTCTCTGACATGAACTCAGTGGCTAACTCTTTGATCACCTCCCCCTGAGGGAGGAGCAGCCTTGCCAGGCCACAGAGGAAGATAATGCAGCCAGTCCTGATGAGACCTGTAGGCTAGGGTCAGAGGGAAGGGGAGGAGGACCTCCCATAACAGTGGTCTTAGAGAAGGGCATGGGAGGAAATGAGGGAGGGTAGGAGGGAGGAGGCTACTGCTAATTAATATAAAATATTAAAATTAAAATGAATTTAAAAAAGAAACTCAAGTGCTGAAAGTATGATATGAAAACATATCAAGATATAGGCTACACATGGACTTTCAGAAAAATTACTTCAACATTACAGGAAAAATGTCAGTCAGTGATTGACAGATGGGATTGTATGTAATGAAAGTGCTACTTCACAGCCAAGGAAACTTTTAGTACACTAAAAAGACAGCCTACAGCACAGGAGAACATCTGTACCAGGATTGCTTCAGACAGCGCCAATACCTTTAATACAGACAGAGACAGAAGTGCAGTGATTAAACACCAGTAAAGGATATTTTCCAATAAGCAAACAGATTAATGACATGGACAATCACTTCAAAGAGGAAGAAACACAACTCTAAGCAATTATTTTAAACAATTTTGTGTCCTTAGACATCAGGCATTTAAATTTGAACTGTTTTGAGACCTCCTCTCAGCCCAGACTGAATGGGTTTCATCATGAAAACAAATGACAATACTTTAGAATGTGAGGAAAGAAGAACCCTTAGACAGTGCTGCTGACTGTGTGAACTGCCACACCCACAATGGAAATCATTATGAATATTTCTCACAATAGTGAAAATAGAGCTACCATGTGATCCTCCTATACAGCTTCTGGGCATATATCCAAAGGACTCTTAAGTCAACATGGCAAAGAGATACTCACAGATCTAGGTATATTGCTGAAGCATTCACAGTAACTAACAAATGGAAGCAAACCATATGTCCATCAAGAAATGAATGGATACAGAAAATATGGTACACATTCAGGGTGGAATTCTATTCAACCATAAAGAAAAAGAATTTGCAGGAAGAAGGATGGATCTGAAAATTATTACAAGACCCAAATCCACAAAGAAATACTGCATGATCGCTCTTATATACAGACCCATTGTTTTCATTTTTATGCATGTCAGATTTATGTGTATGGTGTATAAGTCATAAAATTTGAAAGGAAGTCATGAGAAGTGTAAATGAGAGGTAATGGGATGCATGCGAGATGAAAGTAAAAAAGGACCAGTGGGGAGAGAAAAAAAGGGGACAGTATAAGATATGGAGAGAAGAGAATGTAGAAAAAAGCAGGAGAGGAACATCAATTAAAAATAAACAACCAGTCTGAAGTTCAGACTCAAGGAACAGTTTCTTGATTACATATAAACAAATGGCCAAAGGTTGATGTAAGAACTCACCCCCCCCCCCAAAAAATCAGAACACCATGGTCCCACCAACAACACCAGAAATCAATGCATATTTTAATTCAGTGGAAACACAGGAAAATGATGTTAAACCTATGCTTATGCAGTTATTAGAGGAACAAAAAGAGGAAGTGAACAGAGCTCTCAAAGATATACAGAAGAATATAACTGCCCATGTACAGGAACAATTAAAGACATATAGACAGGAAACAAACAAAAAATAAGAGCCACATTCAATCAGATGAAGGGAATGGTGCAAACCATGAAAACAGAATTAAAATCTATAAAAAGAAACAAAAACAGAGAAAAACCTGGAAATGGAGAACTTAGAGAAAAGATCAGAAACCACAAAGGTAAGCATCACCAATCAATTACAAGAGATGGAAGAGAGAATCTCAGGAGCTGAAGATACACTTGCTGAAATTGATTCCTCACTCAAAGAAAAACTAAAATTGGAAAAGTCCCAAACACAAAATTTCCAAGAAATCAAGGACGCAATGAAAAGATGAAACCTAAGAATAATAGGAATAAATGAAAAAGAAGACTCCAGACTCTAAGAACCAGAAAAGAGTTTTTTTTTTATTTATAAGTGTTTTTTTTTAATTTATTTATTTTTATCTCAATCACAGGTTAGGTACTTTGAATCCCAGGCATAGCCCCCTCCCCCATTCCCTCCTACCCTCCCACTCCCTCCCTCATCTCCTTCTTCCCCGCCCCCTCCAAGTCCACCAACAGGGGAGGACCTCCTTCCCTTCCATCCAACCCCAGCTTATCCTGTCTCCTCAGGGCT
>CM053744.1:69168358-69181730 GCA_028658305.1 Pachyuromys duprasi
CAGGAGGGAATGAGGGAGGAGGCTACGCCTGGGATTCAAAGTACCTAACCTGTGATTGAGATAAAAATAAATAAATTAAAAAAAAAAGAAGTTGCTTGAAGCTGAGTTCCCCATTCCCAGTGTCTATTTATATCATTGTTGTCCCTACATCTCTGACTATGGCGATTCTTAAAATCCAATCTGAAAATTTCCCCTCAGAAGTATTTTCTGTATTTTTAGAAACAGTTTATGGAAGCCACCTAGAGAAAACATTGAAGGTTACTTCCAAAAAAGTCAGGACCAAGATAAAGTATCCTGGTAGACCCTGCTAGAGATAGCCAATCTCCAGGTAGATTGGCTATCTCTAGAAGGTTACGGATAGAATGGATGTCAACAGCCTTTCCAATGGAATGACCGAACAATATTCTGGAAGGGCTGGTTTTCTCAGACAAGTTTCTGAGCCTTTTTTTTTTAAAGTAAATCTAACTCCTGCTGACTTTTTTTTTAAAAGATTGAAACAATAAAAAAGGTGGAATGGATGGATTAGGTAAAAGTTGATGTCGAACATTTAGTGTATCTCAACAAACAGCAAATCAATTACAGAACTTTTTCTGCTCTTCACTTACAGACCATCTGGGGCTGTCATGCAGCCGTGCCCTTTCCTTAGGAACTGTCGAGAAGGAGTTGTCGAGGTTGTCAGGAACACATGCCTTACAACCCTTACACAACATCTGTATGAAGAATGAAGCTTACACAACTCTGGGTAAAGTTACAGTGTGCAGGAAGTCCGTAGGTATGACTTGCCTCAGGATAATGTAAATGTTTACAAAGCACAGTCAACTGTGCAGATTTCACACTTCCATCCACCAAACACCTCATTTATATTTTTATATTTTTCTTAAATTTTTTCTTTTATATTACATTTTCAATGTCAGAATGTCTTCAGACATGATAATATATTTGGACTTTTTCATATTTAAAAAATTATGTGCATATACTCCCCCATGTTTCTCTTTCATTTTCACAGATATTTAGAAATTGAAAATTATTAGAAATTTCCGTTCTTTCACCATTACATGTGTGGCACAGAGCGCTAGTGGAGAATCTATAATAGCTGAAATGATAATTTGGGTCTTAGTAATTAGAGTGAATTAGAGCTTACTTTAATCCTGTTATTGTTTTGTACTTACAGACTTCCATTCACATAATTTTTCAAAAGGACAGCTGAAGCATGAACAATGTATCTCACAAACTTATAAAAACAATTGGCTACTCAGTATCATGGATAAATAAATATTCATGTAAATTAACTTAAAGTAAAGAACTCTAAGATGAAAGTGGTGTGTGTGTGTGTGTGTGTGTTTCAGAGAATTCTGAGTAAATGTGTAAGGAGCAGATGAAATCTTAAGTGAGTGTATGTTGTTGACATGAGCACAGCCATGTGAAGGACGTCAGACTTATGGGAAAAGCAAAGATTTCCAAGGCTGAGGCTCAGAGGGATGGCAACGCCTTCCTCTGGTCTGATGTGAATGTTGACAGTGTAGACAGACTCATCAACCACAGCTTCTTCAGGGATGACTACAACCTGAGCCTCCTCCCCTATAGAGATCTGAGTCCTGCCAACATTAACTAAAACTGCTACCTTGCTCAGCTGTTTATCATAAACAACCTCTTTATTTGACTGTATACAATAATGCATCTCCTTTATTCATATATATAAAAGAAATGAGCTGAAGTTATGGATTGCAGTAGATACTATCCGTTATCCTGAGCAGATCCCACCCAATCCCAGCTCCTCTGTGCATGTCTGTCTCTGGGTACCTGTCCTTTTTAAATTCCGTGTTGCCCCAGATAGGTTAACCCCTGAAACCACACTAAGCATGATGGATTTCTCTTTCCAGATTAAGGCAATCAAAGAAAAACAGGTCATGAATTTGAAAGAAAAGAAGGTGGGACTGCATGGAAGGAAAGAGAATGAGAAAATAATTTAATTATATAATCTCAATAAAAAAACAGAAAACATAATTCAGGGTATTCATTTCTTGGCTTAAAAAATTATACATTATTCAATAGGAACTCAAATGCTAGTCTTTGCTCACAATTGTAGTCACCAAAAATTATTTAATATTTGATATTAAATAGCATTTTGTTATACACTAGCATTTTGTTCCTTCATGGAAACTTTCTTCTTAAAAAAATTCCCAGTATTCTGTTCTTTCTGTTATTGTATTTTAGACATATTTTGCCTGACGCATTTAAGATCAGTGGTTCTCAAACTTTGGTTCACACTCTTTGGGGGTTGAACAACCCTTTCTCAACAGGGGTCACCTAAGGCCATCAGAACACACAGATATTTTCATTATGATTTATTACAGTAGCAAAATTACAGTTATGAAGGAACAATGAAAATAAGTTTATGGTTGGGGGTCACCACAGCGTGAAGCCTATAGTAAAGGGAAGAAGCAGTAGGGAGGCTGAGAATCGCCATTCTAGACTGCTTAAGGCCATAAACAGAGGATGCCTGTATTTGTGCCTTCATGGATAAAACCCTTGCTGAGGATGCATGGGCTTGGGTAGTAAGACAATTTTCTTATTCACTTTGGCTCTACAAATCTAGACACTTCATTTGAGAGAACAGTTGCAAAGACATTCTTCTGACTGTGTTCTTCCTTACATGTGCTGTATTACTTTTGTACTTTTGGCCTTTCTAATAGGCCAGTGGTCACTGAGATGAGGGAGGAGGTCTCCCAGGCGAAAGCAAATGACCTCCCAATGCCCCTGCAGCTCTGACAAGGGCTGTGAGCTCACTTATTATTGCTAATGGGTGAGGATGCTCCTGGGTGTAGACAGGTTAGCTGATAAGCAAAACTGTGATGACCTCAAGTCTGAGGAAGGGCCATCATAACAGTTCTATTTTTTCACATTTAGAATTCACATTCATCTCTGTTAACGTGCTATCACATCACGAACTGCTCTGTGTCTTCTTTAGAATACATGAAGGAGACAGAATGAAATCAAGAGCCCTCTGTTCTAAGGGAATCACACTCGCAAGGATTAATTTGCATGTAGATCAATAAACAAGGAATTATGGACATGTAAGGGTTATGACTCTAAGAGTCACTTGTTTTGTCTTCACACTGTAAATGCTCCTTTGGAATACAGTTGAAATCACTTTTTTTAAACATTGTTTTTAATTTGATATAAGTTTAAAAGTTATATAAATTTATATTTAATATAATTTATTTAAACCTAATATTTTAAATGATCAGGAACTTAGATTTTTAAACCCAGTTTTCCTGCATCCAGACATTCAGATAAAGGCAAAAATATTGTTAGGAAATTTCTTCATTGAGACACTTAATTGTAAGTTCCAGAGCTGCACATAGTACATATCCCAGGACCACAAACAAAATATTAACAATATTAAGCTTATTCTTAAATACCAGGCACATTCGAAAGTGCTGCTAGTCATTCTGACTTCAAAGTTCTGGCTCTTGGCTTGTTGAGAGACACACAGCCCTACTGCTGTAGATTGGAAAAAGAGCTTGGGGTCAGAGGTCGACACAGTGAGGGAGTTTGCTCTTTAAGAGGTTATCTGTGGATCTGCAAAGCCAAAGTGTAATTGGGTTTTGTGATGTGATTTTAGTGAGTAATTGTATATGATCTGGGGTGGTTTCAAAGACAAGCTTGGAGGATTTTTCTAGCTTGCTTGTGATAGCAATTTTAGGGATTGTGTGCAATTGTGGATAGACGGTGCAGAGTGATCAAAATAGTGATCAGAAGTGACCCAGCAAGTGTTTTATTCTCTGTAATTAGCAATCTTAGCACATCGACTCCAATGTAATATGTTCTTTCTTCTTAGGCCATCACACCGGTTAGAAAGAGATCAAAATACTTAGTGTTCATGGGTAGTATCCGCACAGCCAATTAATGTCATCAGTACAGCAGGCTTTTCATGCTGCTCTCTGCGCTCCAGAGACTCAACTTCATTTGAGGATTACCAAATGATTATAAAGAAAGAAAAAAAAGTCCATGTTCTGCAATTGGCTGTGGAAGGTTGTGGGGCATAGTACCACAAAAACCTGTTAACTTCTCGATCCTGAGTTTCCTACACAATGAGAAATAAACATTTCCTTATTGTCTTAGTTGTTTAGGGTTGCCTTCATTAAGCTGTCCCTCCTGTCAGTTATGTTCGGATAAGCCTGGTTGGATCTATTTCATGTTAGGAAAAAGCTCAGATAAATCCAGGAAAGCTTAATGTTTATCCAATGTGAAAATAATTACTCAAAAGTGTTATTCTTAATCCAGATAATTAGAGTGAGGAAGGAAAGATCAGTGTCATTGTGAATTATGCCCCGGCAATTGACTCTTGGTCCTTGTAAGTTTCAGGTGAAGATGTGAATGGATAAAGGTTAGATTAAACATAATCCAAAGTAGCTGCAGCTTTAATCTGTTATGATACAAGGATGATCACTTAAAAAGAGCTGGATTGTGGGATTGTTTCTGGTTGGATAAGATGCGGCCCGATTGGGACTAGTCTTAAAACATGCTTAGCACCATGTCACTGCAGCTGTAAGCACTTGTGCACGATTGCGGGCTGCCACATCATCCAGCGTGTCTGGGCTCTCTCTGCGCAGCGGAGCGACAGACACTGGATCTGGGCTTCATATTAGCATGACTTCCAGGCTCTGCTTCGGAAAAGCATTTCCTGTGAACCCCATCCCCACCCCCATGGCATCTCTTCCGGGTTGCAAAAGGCATGGATTTGGAATCTCCTAAAACTCGGGCATAAAGTAAGCAGCCATTTATTAACTGGTACAATCAGAAAGTAATTTTTTTTTTTTGTAACTGAAGTTCCTTTTTGGTTGTTGTTCTGATTGAACACAGAGGTTATATTTTATGTGTGAAAACTTAGGTAATAGACAAGGGTTGAATTAACTATCTGCCAAGTACTCTGAAATTAAAAGTAGCACTTTCTAAATATTTCTGTGGAATTAAAAATAATTTTGGGGAAGTATGAATAATGAGATCCAAGAATGACAGAATCCAAAAATCCAACCGAGTCATTTTTTAATTAAAATGAAGAAATATTGATATTTCTTCTATTTCTCTCAACAAACCCCAGAAATTTAATATAATTTTTTGTGTGACAGAACTGGCTTGTTTTGATTATAGAAAAATGGGAGCAAAAATATTTTATCAATTATATGTGAAATTTTATTGCCTAAATTAAAATTCATTGCTATATTATGACAAATAAATTTTAATTAGTTTGAATACTTAGTAGTTTGCTATAGTTCATTCTCTTCCCTACTAAAACTGTATTGTACCATATTTTACTGCTCCAAGTTTTAAAACATAACTATTGTAATGTAAACAACTAGTAATGCAATACTTCTTAGCATGTTTGTGTTGACTCCAAATAATTGACAGTATTAAAATTATTAAAAGGTGGAAGTTTTTATAAGGTATATTAAAAACTGTAACTCATATCAATTTTTCAATTTTCATTAAAATCCAAGTTTACTTTGACAATAGTTATTGTCCTTAGATAAATACAAAACATGATATACTGTAAGTGCAACAGACATGCTTTCACTTTTATTAACAGATTCCATATGTATTTGTTCAAAATTTCTCTTACAAAGGCTATACACATTTGTTAAGAAATCGCCACCCCTTTTTAGCCATTTGTTCCATATTTTCACAACTTAATGAATGCGTACAGCCAGGCTGTTACCAGTGGTTTATTACAAGATGCCAGACAGTGGTCAAGAGCAAGGCCTATGGCTATGAATGAAAAAAAGTCTACGCCCTCATGAACCTCGCATTCTTATTGGTACAGAGAAAGTGTAAATTATGAAGGCAAGATGGCTCAGTAAATAGGGGTGCCTACCATCCGAGTTCTATCCCTGCAGTGAAACTGCACAGTTGAAGCAGTTGAAGAAAGGAACCCGCTCCTTTAAGCTGTCCTCTCACAGCTTATAGGTCACATGCATTCTTCTCTACTTCTCTCAGTCGTTTGCTCTCTCCCTGTTTCTCTATATCATAAACACACACATACACACACTAATATAAAAACTATGAGTAAATGTTCAGAATGCATGAAGATGATAACTACAATGAAAAAAATGTATACTTGGAGTTTAGGATGGAACCTAGTATGTTACTATTTAAGGTGAGAAGGTTGGGGCTAGCTTCAAAAAGAAACATTAATATTAGTATTAAGACCTGAAGGATATTTGGGAATGAGCTAAATGGAGCTCATGACTACAGGTGTACAAGCCTCTGTATAATTAATTACTCCTAGCAAACTGGACAGCTTACTGGGCCAGGGGCTTGTTCGGATGCCAGAAATCCAAACGTAATTACAATTTCAATACATGTTGATAAAGTTAGGGTAAAGATATAGTTCTTGGCATTTGAAAATCATTCAAACTAGACAAAGGTCATTGTGCTGTGGGCATAAAATAACAGTAGATTGTGCTCTTGAATTTGGATGAATGTTCAGATAATGGTGGCAAGCACAGAGCCTTCAATATTCAGCATGTTGTGAGCATGTTTGGGGAAGGAAAACCAGAAACAAGTTGGAGCTTGTTCCATTGTTTGTGAGTGCTACAGGTCTTGTAGAATTATCCTGTCATTGTGTAATCTATTGTCTACAGGTCAATGCCTTGAAATAGGGCTTGCTTTGTAGGTTTGCTGATGTGTAAGATGATTAGTATGTTTGTTAGGATCTGAGAATCACTAAAGAAAGACCACAGACTCAAATGGTATGCAAAAATAAGGATTGTTTATTCTGCAGAAATTTTCCAGCATTCAGGGGTCACCATTTCTTAGAATGGGGACCACAAAGTGAGCATGCAGGCTCAATTTAAAGGCAATTAGGGGGATTTCCAAAAGGAGTAAGGTAACCTTTTATTTGATTGGTTAGTAGGTGACTCAGAAGGTAGGGGGTGATTTAGGATTGGGGGTGATTCAGAAACTTTCCGAAGTTGCTAAGGCCTTCTCCTCAAGTTTGCTGAATCCTTATACTTAGTTCAAGCCCATGTGTTAAACCTTTAAGCTGATTGGCTGACTGCAAGCTGTATTTGTTTGTTTTGTTTTGTTTCTTTTTACAGAAACAATTTTTTTTATGCTCTGAGAAATAGAAACTCAGGCTTTCTTAGGCAAAGTTGAAAATGAAGCCTGTCATGAAGTCAGATTTGCCAAACAGATTGAGGCCTTCTGGGGGTCTGTTGGAAGCTTTAGAGTTATTAGACCTCTAGAGTAGTCAGTATGTTTAGAAGTTTCAGCTGGTTTATAGCCAAAATTCAAGTTCCTCCTCACTTTCTTTTTTTTAAATAATTTATTTGCTTTTATATTAATCACAGGTTATATATTTTGTATCCCAGCCATAGCCCCCTCCCTCATTCCCTCCCACTCTCCCCATCCCTCCCTCACCTTCTCCTTGTCCCCCTCCAAGTCCACTGATAGGGGAAGACCTCCCCCCCTTCCATCTGACCCTATCTTATCCTGTCCTTCAGGGCTGGCTGCAATGTCCTCTTCTGGGATCTAGTTAGGCTGCTCCTCCCTCAGTGGGGGAGGGGCGGGGGCAGTTGACAAGCCAGCCATTGAGTTCATGACTGAAATAGTCCCTGTTCCCCTTACTAGGGTGCCCAGTTGGATACTGAGCTACCATGGGCCACATTCGAGCAGGGGTTATAGTTTGTATCCATACATGGTCCTTGGTTGGAGAAACAATCTCATAGAAGACCCCTGTGCCCTGATCTATTTGGTCTTTGTAGAGCTCTTGTCCTCGCCAAATCTTACTAACTCCCCCTTTTTTCATGATTCCCTGCACTCTGGCGATGGCTTGGTTGTGAGTCTTAATATCCGCTTTGATTCATTGTTAGTTAAGAGTCTTTCAGAGGGCCTCTGTGGTAGGCTCCTGTCCTGTTGCTTGTTTTCTCCTATATTCAATGTCCATCCCCGTTTGACCATCTAAGCGAGGATTGATCATCCCACCCTGGGACATCCTCCTCACTTTCAAAATTTGGTTTCATCACAGTCACCAAAAGAGAAGTCAGGCAGTTTCTGATTCATTTATGCTCTATGAAGGTATTCACTAGATAATCATTAGAGGGAAGCACAGGAGCTTCAACCCTACACAAAGAACTAGAGGCAACTAAGGAATGCTGGGAGCAAAGATAAGGTCTTCCCCTGAGAAGCACATACCAATTTGTTATCCAGTACCAAAGAGCCACCCCTGAAAGCATACATATAAGGAACACTACACTGACTGAGCAAGTAGTTGGTTTAATTACAATCTCAAACATGAAGGAAATAGCTTTTTTTTTTAAATGAAAGCTGAAAATTCTTGAATGTTAAAAATATAAGGCAAAAGGAGATGTAAACCTTATAGGACACTGTCACAAATCCATCCTTGTCAGCAGATTATATGTTTACCAGAACACCAAAGATGCTTGTAGTTCAACTATTAGAATGAATAAAAAAGATTATTTGTCAGGACATAACACAAAGAAAGAATATTAACTATTAATTGGAGAACTGTTATGTGTTCAACTACAGTTTTAAACCTATGGCTATCATAAGCGGAGAAAGGAGAAACAATAATGTGGGGAAGAGTGATGTATGTGAGTGACATGGGAAGAAGGGAAATGTTTAAGTATAAGCAGCATGTGAAAATTAGAAGGAATAACATTTATAAGATAATATCCAAAATACTAGGAGATGAAGCAAAGAAAGAAAACACTAACATGTGTAAATAGTCTAATTAAGGTACTACTGACTACTAACTTTCTTGCATAGGCATTTCTGAGTGTGGATAAATGGCTCAAAACAGAGTCCTTAAGTACCATAATTTCTGCATGTGAGGAATCTCAGCATGTCTCAATCAGTCCTCATGGGATGTCATGGAGAAACCAGCATCCTGGAGCCATTGCAGGGCTGTCTCTTCCCATATCTGACATGATCGTCTTTCTTCTGGATCTTGCAATTGGCCGGAGCTAGCAATTGTTCATTATATGGGTCTTTTTACAGGGCTTCTCACAGTGGCAAATTGAAGGGGTGGGGATGGGGTGGGAATCTATCTATGTAAGCTATTTTCCTTTTGTAAGCTAACTTGGGAAGTGACATCCTACCACAACATTCTAGTCAATATAAACAAATCAGGAATTTCCATGGTTTTATTATTTTTTTTCAATTAAATGTGTTCTTTGATGGACTATAGACGTACTTTCTGAACACTCTCGGCTCCTGCTTATCATTCCTCATCCCTGTCTGGGTCCC
Source organism: Pachyuromys duprasi (assembly GCA_028658305.1). Classification (NCBI taxonomy): domain Eukaryota; kingdom Metazoa; phylum Chordata; class Mammalia; order Rodentia; family Muridae; genus Pachyuromys; species Pachyuromys duprasi. Next base: position 69,177,629 of record CM053744.1, read on the forward strand.
TGCTCCTTACAAATCCCTTTTCACATGAACTCTAAGCTTCCCTGAGTCCCTCCACTGGGTCTGCTGAAGACTGGACTTATTAACAGCTGGTCATGGGCAGGGGCAGGGCTCACAGGCTACCATCACTACCTGCTTGACTACTGTCAACCAACTGATTCTAAGGGTGTGAGGACATTGAAATTGTTTTCTGTTGCATATTCTATGGTGAGCCCAGCAGGCTACAATTGATCACAAAACAAAAAGACATTAATGTGGATTTGAACAGATTTCTTCTTTCCAAAACTCAGGCAGTAACTTAGTTTCCAATGTAAGCACTTCCAGAGGCAGTTCCTGGGGGAAGGTACCAAAGATATCACAGAAATGGCTTGTGGAAGTGCCTCTGTTTCTCAAACACTCAACACACAAAATGAATCCAAATGTTTTAAAGAGTAAACACACACACACACACACACACACACACACAACATATTTAAGCAAAAGAAACATGAAGGAAACATGTAGTCATTACCTAACCTGGAAAAACAGTGCTGTTAATGAAGTTATAATTGCAGATATGTGAATTCAGCTACAATGATTGGTGTAATTGTAAGTGAAATTTCTATAGGTATACAGATTTTAGTATGTTCATCCTATATTATATGTCTAATATCCACTTATAAGTGAGTATATACATGTGTGTCTTTCTGCTTCTGGGATACCTCACTCAGAATGATCTTTTCTAGATCCCACGATTTGCCTGCAAATATCATGATTTCCTTGTTTTAATTGCTGAGCAGTATTCCATTGTGTAAATGTACCACAATTTCGGTATCCATTCCTTACTTAAGGGACATCTGGATTGTTTCCAGGTTGTGGCTATTATAAATAAAGCTGCTAGGAACATGGTTGAGCAAATATCCTTGATGTGTACTTGAGCATATTTTGGTTATATGTCTAGGAGTGGTATAGCTGCACCTTGAGGAATCACTATTCCTAATTGTCTGAGAAAGTGCCAGATTGATTTCCAAAGTGGTTGCTAAAATCTGTACACCTAAAAAGGCTAAGTAAGAAGGAGGACCCTGGGAAAGATAATCAATCCTCACTCAGAAAGGCAAACAGGATGGACACTGGAAGAAGGAGAAAACAAGAAACAGGACAGGAGCCAACCACAGAGGACCTCTGAAAGACTCTACCCAGCAGTGTATCAAAGCAGATGCCAAGGCTCATAACCAAACTTTGGGCAGAGTGCAGGGAATCTGATGAAAGAAGGGGGAGACAGAAAGACCTGGAGGGGACAGGAGCTCCACAAGAAGAACAACAGAACCAAGCAATCTGGGCCCAGGGGTCTTTTATGAGACTGAAACTCCAACCAAGGACCATGCATGGAGATAACCTAGAACTCCTGCACAGAAGTAGCCCATGGCAGCTCAGTATCCAAGTGGGTTCTCTAGTAAGGGGAACAGGGTCTATCTCTGACATGAGCTCAGTGGCTGGCTCTTTGATCACCTCCCCGTGATGGGCGAGCAGCCTTAACAGGCCACAGAGTAAGATAATGCAGCCAGTCCTGATAAGACCTGATAGGCTAGGTTCAGATGGAAGGAGAGCAGGATCTCCCCTATCAGTAGAATTCATGAGGTGCATGGGAGGAGATGAGGAAGAGAGGGTGGGACTGGGAGGGAACAAAGGAGGGCGCTACAGCTGGGATACAAAGTGAATAAACTGTAATTAACATAACAAAAATTAAAATAAAAAACTTCTTAAAAATTGTTTTGATTTGTAGAGATGTTCTGTGTATGAAAAAAAATCCAAACTTTTCTTTTGCTCTTTCACTTTATTATGTCAATGCAGAGTAGAGGGTCATGATTTCGTGATGTAATTGGCTGTATTCAGCCATTCTAACTGGTAGGATGTCAAATGATAGATCCAAACTACAGACATGCTGTGGAACTGAGAGCAACTTCTATACTCTCTGGCCCAGTGTTAGTCTTGGCTAAAGCATGGCTAAAGTAATCCTTGATGATAACAAGTACTAGGCTTATTAAGTAATTTCATGTGGCATACATTCAATATCAGTATGTACCTTTCAGCCAAGCTTATTGAATTTTATATGTGTTTCTAATAAGAACTTGGTATAAATTTTGCTTTCAAAAAGTCAAATCCTCCCACTATTATCTATTAACATTTTGCAAATCATTGCAATGTGTTTTATCAGGAGTAATATAGAGTGACACAGAGACCAATCAGGCAAACATTTATTAAATTTTTTACAATTTATACATTTTATATCCTGAATGTAGTCCCCTCCCTCATCTCCTTCAGGTCCTACTTTCCCTCCCTCTTCCTCCCTATCCCCTCCCCCTAGTCCATTGAAAGGGGGAAGTCCTCTTCCCCTGCCATCTGACTGTAGGTAATCAAGGACTGCCTGAATCCTCTTCCTCTGTGGCCTAGCAAGACCACATGGCCAGGGGCAAGTTATCAAAGAGCAGGCAACTGAGTTCCTGACTGAGAGAGCCCCTGCTCCTCTTAGAGACTAAGCAGCCATCACTATATCTGAGCAGTGTGTGTAGGTCTTCTCCATGCATGGTCCTTGGTTGATGCACCAGTCTCTGCAGACCCCCTTAGGTCCAGAAGTTTTTTGGCTTTGTTGGTCTCCTTTTGGAAGTCCTGTCCCATCTGAATCCTTCTATCCACCCCCCCCCCCTCCTTCCATAAGAATCCCTCTGCTCTGCCCAAAGTTTGGCTGTGAGTCTCTGCATCTGCTTCGAAACCCTATCAGGTAGAGCCTTTCAGGGGATCTCTACGGTAGACTCCTGAACTGTTTGTTCCCTCTCTTCCACAGCTTCTGTTGTCTGTCATGTTTAACATTCTGAATGAGATTTAAGCATCCTTCCTACATTCCTTGTTGTTTAGCTTCTTTAGTTCTGTAGATTTTAGTATGCTTATCTATCATATACGGGTAATATCCACTTATAAATGAGTGCATACTATGCAAGTCTTTCTGGTTCTGGGTTACCTCACTCAGGATGCTTTTTTATAGTTCCATTCATTTGCCTGCAAACTTCATGATTTCCTTGTTTTTAATAGCTGAGTAGTATTCTATTGTGTAAATGTGTCACACTTTCTGTTCTTTCACAGCTCTGTGTGAGTGAAGGCTGCAGCTGCAATAAGCCATTGTGTACTGTTCAGACATGGTATTTTAAAAATAGAGTTTTATAAAGCTTAGGTTGGTTCTGAATTTCTGCTGTTTCTCATAATGACCTTGTTCCACCTGCCTTTGCATCCCAAATGCTGAACTTCTGTGTATATAGCAACGTGTCCAGTTGTACCTATTTCTGGGGATGAAACTCAGGACTTCATGTATACTAAAGAAGAACTTTATGAACTAAACTACATCCCCATCTCTGAAAATTTGTTTCTGTAAAATCTTCCTTAACAAGCTGTATAAAAGATGAAGATAAACCAAATGTTTTGCCTATCAATCCTTTTTATGTACCTTCTCCCAGTATCTAGAGCATCCCAAGGACACACTGTTTCTTTCTTAACTGAAATTAAACTGGGCAATTGAGTCTGTTTACTACAGGTCTGCCACCTTTTACTTTGTTGTTTTTTTGTTTGTTTGTTTGTTTCTATATTCCCCACATAACTTAGGATTCAAAAAGACAATATTTTAGTTTTGATAACGCTCATTTTCTCCACCACTTTTTCTCAAACACAGTGGAGAAAGTAAGGTAAACTATCTAAACAACTAGTTTAAGAATAGCTGCTTTTTCCAGCTATACCACTCGTAGGCATACACCCAAAAGATGTTCAAGTACACAACAAGGACATTTGCTCAACTGTGTTCGTAGCTGCTTTATTCGTAATAGCCAGAACCTGGAAAGAACCCCGATGTCCCTCAGTTGAGGAATGGATACAGAAATTGTGGTACTTTTACACAATGGAATACTACTCAGCAATTAAAAATGAGGAAATCATGAAATTCGCAGGCAAATGGTGGGACTTGGAAACGATCATCCTGAGTGAGGTATCCCAAAAGCAGAAAGACGCACATGGTATATACTCACTTATATAGACCTATAAGATAGGGTAAACACACTGAAATCTATATATCTAAAAATGATAA
>CM053744.1:69182230-69243844 GCA_028658305.1 Pachyuromys duprasi
GTGGAGCTCTTGTTCTCCCCAAGTCTTACTAACTTCCCCTATATTTATTATTACTTCCCGTCCTCTGCCAACGGCTTAACCATGAGTCTTAATATCTGTTTTGATACATTGCTTTGCTGATTCTTTGCATTGTCTTCCTCTGTGGCCTGATAAAGCTTCTCTCCCCTCAGGGGGAGGAGATCAAAGAGCAGGCCAATCAGTTCATTTCAGAGACAGTCACTGTCTCCATTACTATGGAACCCACTTGGACACTGAACTTCCATGGGCTACATCTGTGCAGTGGTTCTAGGTTATATCCGTTAATGGTCCTTGGTTGGAGTATCAGTCTCAGAAAACACCCTTGTGGATAGATTTTTTGGTTCTGTTGCTCTCCTTGTAGAGCTCCTGAGCTCAAGTATACAACAAGGATATTTGCTCAACCACGTTTTTAGCAGCTTTATTTGTCATAACCAGAAGTTGGAAACAATCCAGATACCCCTCAGCTGAGGAATGGATACAGAAACTGTGGCACATTTACACAATAGAATATTACTCAGCAATAAAATACAAGGAAATCATGAAATTTGCAGGCAAATGGTAGGAACTGGAAAACATCATCCTGAGTAAAGTATCCCAGAATCAGAAAGACACACAGGGTATATACTCACTCATAAGTGGATATTAGATAGAGAATATAGGATAATCATACTAAAATCTATATACCTAAAGAAAATAATAAAGAAGGAGGATTCTGGCTAAGCTGCTCAATCCTCATTCAGAAAGGCAAAGGGGATGGACATCAGAAGAGGGAGAAAACCGGGAACATTTCAGGAGCCTACCTCAGAGGGACTCTGAAAGACTTCTACCCAGCAGGGTATCAAAGCAGATGCTGAGACTTATAGCCAAACTTTGGGCACAGTACAGGGAATCTTATGAAAAAACCTGAGGACTTATATTTGAGTGCATTTCTAGGGATATTTCACTGAAGAGGAAATAGCACCTTGAATGTAGGGGGCACTATACCATAGGATAGGATGACGATAAGAGCAAACTTCATGAGCATATATCTCTGGTTCTTCCTTCAGATCCAGGATGACCGAGTGCCTCACTGTCCTCACACCATACCTGACTGTACTGGTAGACTGTATCTCCCTTAAACTGTGAGCCAATATGAACCCTTTCCTTTGTTAAGCTGCATTTTGTTAGGAATTACACTCAGCAATGATGAAAGTAACTAATATAGTGCCTTATTCTAGATATGTTCAAATGTCTTTATTACAAGGAAGGGTCATGAAAATTGACTAGAATAATATAGAGTTCAAATACATAACAACATTGCACTGATGTAATTTAGAAAAATTCCTTTACGAGTATACATAAAGGAAGATCAACAATCAATAAATGGTACCTCATGAAACTGAAAAGCTTCTGTAAAGCAAAGGGCACTGTCAACAAAATGGCAGCCTACATATTGGGAAAGGATCTTCAACGAACCTTATATCTGACAGAGGACTAATATACAGAATATATAAAGAACTCAAGAAGTTAAAAAGAAACAAATCAAGTAATCCAATTAAAAAATGGTGTACAGAGCTAAACAGAGTGCTCTCAATAGAGGATTATCAAATGGCAGAGAAACCATGAACTGTTCATGTCCTTAGTCATCAGGGAAATGGAAATCAAAATGACCCTGAAATTTCACCTTACAGCAACCAAAATGGCTAAGATCAAAACCACAACTGACAACACATGCTGGAGAGGATCTGGAGAAAGGGGAACCCTCCTCCACTGCTGGTAGGAATGAAACTTGTACAACCACTATGGAAATCAATCTGGGGCTTTCTCAGACAATTAGGAATAGTGCTTCCTCAACATCCAGCTATACCACTCCTAGACTTATTCAAAATATGCTCAAGTGTACAAGAAGGACATTTGCTCAACCATGTTCATAGCAACTTTATTCATAATAGCCAGAATCTGGAAACAACCCGGATGCCCCTTAAATGAGGAATGGATATAGAAACTGTGGTACATTTACACAATGAAATACTACTCAGCAATTAAAAACAAGGAAATCATGAAGTTTGAAGGCAAATGGTGGAAACTAGAAAAGATCATCCTAAATAAGGTATCCCAAAAGCAGAGAGACATTCATGCTATATACTCACTTATAAGTGGATATTAGACATATAATATAGTATAATCATAATAAGATCTGCATACCCATAGAAGCTAATCAAGAAGGAGGACCCTGGGTAAGATGCTTAATCCTCATTCAGAAAGGCAAACAGGATGTCCATCAGAAGAAGGAGAAAAAACGGAATAATACAGGAGCCTACCACAGAAGGCCTCTGAAAGACTCTACCCAGTAGGGTATCAAAGCAGATGCTGAGACCCATAGCCAAACTTTGGGCAGAGTGTAAGTACTCTTATGAAAGAAGGGGGAGTGAGTAAGACCAGGAGGGGACAGGAACTCCACTAGGAGGGTAACAGAACCAAAAAATCTGGGCACAGGGGTCTTTTCTGAGACTGGTACTCCAACCAAGGACCATGCATGGAGACAACCTAGAACTCCTGCACAGATGTAGCCCATGGCAGCTCAGTGTCCAAGTGGGTTCCCTAATAATGGGAACAGGGACTGTCTGTGATATGAACTCAGTGGTTGGCTCTTTGATCACCTCCCCCTGAGGAAGGAGCAGCCTTACCAGGCCACAGAGGAAGACAATGCAGCCAGTCCTGATGAGACCTAATAGGTTAGGGTCAGAATGAGGGGGAGGAGAACCTCCCTTATCAGTGGACTTGATGAGGGTCATGGGAGGAGATGAGGGAGGAAGGGTAGGGCTGGGACTATGGAGGAGCCTATAGCTGGGATACAAAGTGAATAAACTGTAATTAACAAAAAATAAATAAATTTTAAAAATTAGAAAAAGAAAGAGGATACTTGAAACTCATTTCCCTGGGTAAATGCTACTACATGGATATTCAAGTTGAATTCAACTTCATTTTAGGGGTATAATCAGTAACCATGGAAAAGCTTAGTAGGATTTCAGGAACTTCACATTCAAGTTTCTAATATGTCCTTTCTTGAATAAATCAACAGTGAACAAACAAACCAAGGAAGATAGACATACTGTAGGAATTCTCATTGAGATTGTAAAAAAAAATTATTATATGATGTTTTCACTCAATTCCTTCAAAAATTTAAAGTAATAAAATATTTTATTTGAATTTTCTGTTTTTGACATTTACAGATTGAAAACGTTTCAAGTGTGTTTTATAAAATATATTATTGCATGCTTTTCTCAGGTCAATAAAGCTAGAAATAGAGAAATTAAAACTTTTGAAGATGGATTGTAGTTGTTAGCGACCAGGCCAGGTCTGTTTTTATTATTTTAAATAATTTCTTTCATATTATGAAATTACAACATAATTACATCATTCCTCATCCCCTCTTCTGTCTTTCAAACTCTCCTATATCATCCTCTTTGCTCATTTTCAAATTCATATTTATGTTTTTCGTTAATTGTTTTTTTTTACACACACACAGATAGAGAGAAGGGGAGAGGGAGACAGAGAGGGAGATGAGAAGGGAGAGGGAGAAAGGAAGACCCCATTTGGATAGCTCTTCTTTGGGGAAGACTGTTTCTCAGACTCTCAGCATCCCTTGGTTGTTCTGTTTATGGCTGAGGTCTCCTAAGCTTTCCTCCCTCCGCATTAGTGCGTCTATCGATCTTATCCTTGGTTAGGTCATCTTTAAGCTGCCATGTTGTTGTGCCTTCACGGGTGTTCCTTCTACTCTTTCTAGGAGACACAGTCCTGTAGCAAACTTTGTATTAGCTCTTATAATCCAAGGTTCGTTATTTCATTAACCCTTACCCAGTACCCAGAATGATTGCCTTCTTGTTGAGCAGGCCTTAATTCCAACCAGAGTGGTGTTAGTTACCACCAAGGCATGTATATCCCTAGTATACCCTTAGGGTTATCATGACATGTTGATCATCATTCTGGTTCATGTGAATCAGAACTGGCTCAGACTATTGGTTACTTCCCTCTCTTGCTTCTATGAATCCAGGGAGGAGGGCTTTGAGTCAGGAATAACTCAGAACCTATGAGCCCTGTGTCTAAAGAATATGCTGTCTTAAACAATACAGACTTACAGTCCACCTTGGGGTAGACATCCAAGGGCAATAGCAGTAGACTATAATGTTTTCCGAGTTTCTTGGACAACTCTGACCGACAACTTCAAACAGGGATGTCTTACTTACCATTGGAAATTTCCTCATGGCTCCTGTGGCATGGGGGACCCATTGTCAACCCAGATAAGAAAATTTCATCTAAAGTATACATATAGATAGATGTATACTATACATATGTGTGTATATGTATGTGTGCATACACACACTGATTTTATATATATATATATATATATATATATATATCATGCATTTGTAGGCTGATAGCATGATTTCTTGTGACTTTTTCCATGTTCTTAATATTATTTTACCTTCCTTCTGTATTTCCCTTCATTGCATTCCCTATTTAGAGACCCTCCTCCCATCTTTCCCCCTTTCTCCCCTTGGATTACTTACACCCTGCTATTCTCCTCTCTATCCCTATCCCCTCCTCCTCATACTTTTTATTTTCCTGATTGTGAGAAAGGCAACTCTCAAGAGCTGGGTTGTTGCCTTGGTTGTCTGATTCATTTGAATACATAGGAAAATTTACCACTACCAAAAATTGCACCCAAAATAACACTTTTTGGGGAAATGAAAACAGTAGTTGAACTAATATGGAAGCATAAGGAATGACACAATTTTATACTAAGTCAAGAGAATGAATCCAAAAGTGCTTCCAATAACTTGTGTTTTTGTGTTATTTTTTTTTGTCATTTGCCTGTGTGGGGGGTATGCATACATTTTGTATGTGTGGGCACAGGGACGCTCAAGGCTGATGTAATCATTTGGTTGTTCTTCTGCCTCATTTTAAAAATCAAGGTCTCTCATTCAAGCTCAGAGCTCACTGCTGCAACTAGTCTTGCCTGCCACCTTGCTCTGTTTACCACCTCACTCTCTCCATCTTTGGAGTCTGAACTTACAGATTAGTTATCAGACCCATTCAGCATTTACTGAGGATACCCTGTCCTGCTGCTTGCAAGGCAAGTGTTTTGACTGCTGAGTGATTTCCCCAATCCTCTACTTTATATTTTAGAACTTTTACAGCTTAACCATTTGGGCCACCAAACTACACCAATTATATTTGCATTTTAAACATTTATTAGGAAATTTATTGTCCAAAAGACACTATGTAACAAGTATAACTCTGATTTTCCTTATGCATGTTCATGTCTGAACATTGTTCTACATTTGTCTTTGAATAAGATGAACCAAATGTTTTTAGGGGAAACTGTGATTCTGAAGCAAACTGGCTTGAGTTCAAATCAGTGCTTTCTTGACTGGAGGTATTACCTTGGATATCTCCAGTTTTCTCCCATATATAATAACAATGGTATTTGTAATAGCACATATGAATTATATAATGTAAAAACACAGTGGAACTGTGTCGTATCAGTTTGGTAGAAGATTTGTCATAGATGGTTCCACTGCTCTTATTATTGGCATAGATTTTTCTTATCAAGATGACTCTTCACATTCTCATACTTCTGTATGTGTAGCCAAGGCAATAAAGGGGCTGTGTGTGTGGCCGATTAGATTTACCAGGACAATGTCTTCCTTAAGTCTGAGCCTTTCTTTCAGTGATCTCCACACTAGTTTGCATTTATTTTAAGTATGTCTAAATGAGTCGCAATGTTCTGGCAATTGCTTTACTGACTGATCGCTATTTACTCACATTTCTAAATAAAACTTATATCCAATATTTTCTGGATGCATGTTTCTACACAAACATCAACTTATCCATGAAATATATCTAATTAGAAGGCTTGCTTAAAAGTAACAATAATAATTCATATTTATGCTACCTTGAGTTCTGTCATTTGGTCTTATAATGCATTGATGTATGTATGAGAACATTAGGTATTAGCAGACCTATTTTATATGTAACACAGTGGATGTAATAGCTAACTGAAGATTTCTACATTAACACAAAATGGCCTCAAAGAACCAAAATTCAAACCAAAATGTCCCTGCACCGAAAATTGTGCTTTTAAAAATTATATTGACATCTTCATCCTGTGAATGGTTCAGCCATTTATTCATAGCAGCTGTGTGCTAAGTTTTGTACTGTGCGCTAGAAAAAAAAGGGAGGGAGACAAAGTAGACCTGTCTACCTCCAGAATGTAGAAGATTCTGGATCAAGAAACATTAGTTGCCTGAGAAACACAGGCTGCATTTCAGACACTAAATAGTGAAACTTTTTAGAGGAAAAACAAAATCTTCGCTGAAAACCCCAAAGCTTTGATCAGGAGTCTGTATTATTTCTTCTATCGTGGTCACATAAGCACACAAGGGTCCTTACAGAGAACACCTTTTTACTCTAGAGAAGTAAAATAGCAGAAGCAAACCCAGAAGGATTTACACAGTGGATTAGAGCAGGGACTTCTGGAAAGAAGACGAAATTTGATAAAGGGAAACGGCATGAGTGACATTTCTTAATGCAGCACTTTTATCATCATCATTATTATTATTATCATTATTATTATTGTCATTACTCTTATTTACAGTTTATTCACATTGTATCCAGGTTGTAGCTCCCTCCTTCAGCCCCTCCTTGTCCTACCCTCCCTCTTTCTTCCTTACCTATTCCTCTTCCCTAGTCCCCTGATAAGGGGAGTCCTCCTCCCTTACTGTCTTACCCTAGCCTCTCAGGGCCCATCAGGACTGCCTGGGTCCTCTTCCTCAGAGCTTTCATGGTTGTCACTGTTCAGGGTGACTAGAACTTCTAAAGCAATTCCACAGACCTTGTGAATTGAAGAGTATGTCAGTGCTTGAGGGCCAGAGTCACTGGCAAGTGAGAGCAGAGTTGTGGAAGGAGGGGCATGACCCTTGTTCTGTACTTAGACACTGCCATGGTTGATAGCTGGCTCCTGAGCCACCTATGCCCGGGGCGGGGTACAGAGAACCCAGTTAAAGTTTGCATTGAATTGAGAATGGCTCTGGCTGTTGAGATTGAGTATGCAACCGGCACACAACCAAATCAATTGCTTACTTAAATAAAACATCAGCACTTTCTGAAGGACTGCAAGAAAATCCATGGCTCCCATAACATAGCACTCACAGCGTCGGGAATAAAATCCATGTTGCTTACTCCAGTTTACACCCTTTTGCCTTTGCTGTGCATTTGTAAATTTTCACATGAAAAGTCTTTTAAATGTCGATGGTGATAAGATCATATGCCATCTCCCTAAGGTGCCATTTCAGGTAATTATTGTCAAGAAACATTTTTCTTACACTAATAAAGGACAACCACATACAGTGTTAAGAACCAGACTTGAGGATAAGTCCTGCTTTAAGCTATCACTTGCTTCCTTGTTTTACGTCTCATCAAAACACCAGTGTCCTTTCAGTCTTGAAGGAGAGTTGCTATTCTACTCTGATTTTCCTGAATCTCCAAACCCCTTCTGGCCGTAAGATCTCCTAGAATATGGGCAAATCACAGAAACCTTCACAAGGTGACCACTAGTCAACCTTCCAGCAGGGAACATCCAGTGGGAAATTAAAGCCACTGTGCATTAAGTAAGAGACATTAATTTAAAATTATTATTAATGTCTCTGAATTTCAACTATGAGCTGCCTACCATCAGGGATGATAAATTTGTACAGAATTCATTTATGTAGGTAGCGGAAAGCTTTCTCTCTTCCTCCCCTGTGCAAATTTTGGTCTTCTGTATAAAAGGTAAAAATAAATAGCATTCAATCAAGGTGACACATATTACAAGAGTCCTCTGATAACGACCAAAATACCACTGTACAACAAAGGTCACAACCACACACAAGATGTGATAACCAAAAGGCAGTTGAAGGGATGTCTCTGCTATTATCTCCTCACTGTGATATTCTATCAATTGTACTTCAATTTATCAAAGAAATAAAGTTAATTCTAGAATTTAGGAAAAACATAAAAAAAATACTTCTTGCTAGTTTCTTTGAAAATTAGCCTTAAAATTACTCCAACAAGATTTTAAGAATGAATATCTTCAAGCAGACTCAATCATGAGAGAGAACTGCCCGCAACCCATTTCCTGATAGGAATGGTAGTACTTTGGATTTAACATTTGTAGCGTCAAAAACTCTACACATAGGTTTCTCGGTTGAGCCTCACACAACTTACACTTGGCAGATAGCACTGATACCATCATTGGAGTGTACCTCAGAGAAAGATTAACTGAGGACAAATGGATTTTTACATAATACAGAATCACAACCTAAATAAGATATTATTGTGAAAATTTTCCTTCTTCTCCTTTCCCCTAAATATTTTTGAGAGGTACAAAGAGATTATGGTTTTTAATGTATTTACACACTGGGACTAATTTTAAAATTATGATTGATTTTGTAATATTCTTAATTAACTAATTCAATGACTAATACTCCCAATGAAATTAAATAGGGCTGATCTTTGTCTTCAGACTCTCTTGGAGCAAATTCATTGGTAATTAAACCATGGCATGAAATTAATTTTAAATACCCACATCCTGCCTAGAAAAACCACTTCAACAATAGTAATTTAAGTGAAATCCTTTTGTTTATCATAATTCCTTTCAGTGGTAGAGCAACCTTGACTCCTTATCCAAGTTGGCAATAGGCAATTTACTTCAGCTGGTAATTAGGATGTTGGTTAGAGCATCCTTTCCAATGTTTACATGGCTCAAATATTAATGTTTTGGTCCAATTTGTGAATTAGATTTTGTAGTATCCACAAACAGAGGCCTATAATTAAACACCTACCCTAAGAATATGTTTTGAGATTTAGCAAGCTAACATTTTAAGTTCCTCTTTAGTACTACTTGTTGGTCTTCTTGCTGGATACTGGGATGGGACTGTCTGGGTTGGTACCACAGCTCCACCAGAAACTAGCTGACAAAGTCCCACAGCAAGTTATTTGCTCTCTCTGCCTCTACCTCTCAGAGAGCAAGACAAAATAAATACTTCATTGGGTTATCAACGATTAAATTCATGATGCAAAGTGCTCAGAGCCAAACCTGATTTACAGAAATACTTCGAGAATATTTGCTCATGCTGCTAACATAACATTTGGCTTCATGCAAAGTAACTATAGTTAACTTCAAGATGATGAAGCACTTTATTAATAATGAAGACTTTCAAGAAACAAGATAGATGTTGGTTTTCTCCCACCCCAGTGGAACGTCAAGCTTTTCCACAGGTCAGATAACAGGTAACTAATATATTAAATATCCATCAAATAACCTTTAAAACATTTCCTTCTCAAGCCTTCACATTGTGTATAAAGTAATTTATTTATAAAGTATTTGGATAGCACTTCAAATAGTTACCTAATTTAAGTTTTCAAAATTCAGAAGCTACTTCTAAAAAGCAGCAGGAAGTTAGGGTATATTTGGTGTTTTGTGCCAAGGAATCACCAACAAAGTTACATTCTATGGTTCCTAATCAATAGACTAAAACTAGATAGAAATTTAGTAAGCTTTTTCATCCAATAAAATCTGTAATTCATGTATAGATTGAAATACAAGATGTGAAATATTTGGAAATGAAAGGTAAATGAGTTGAGAGACTTAGAATTTCATTTGAGAAGTCAACAATAGAATGTAGGTCTTTCCAGATTGTGATATTTTTTTGTCTTGCTCTGAATTTGGCATCCTGAGCAGATGTGAGGTCAGCTGAGGTAAGCTGTAGTTCATTTTCTCCTCTCCTTGCATAGCACTCCACTATATAGCATTGTGCAGCATTAAGGTAGCTGAGATGCAGGCTAATGTGTAGTCTTATTTAGTTAACTTTCTGGTTCAGAGCAATCTCTTCATTTTTGTATCTTAGTTCTTCTACTGGTAAAATGATACAGACTTTTGACACTCTTGGGACAGAGAAATCACATGTTATACATGAGTGTGCTTAACAGGTAGCATTGTTACTTGAACTATTATGATCAAAACAAGTTAAGATAAATAATATGAAGTTCTATAAGATTCTAAATAGGTTTGGTTCTTCACCAGGTTCTCGCCACATATTTAGTAATTTAATGGGGTCCGTGAATGTGAGTGTGTCTCTGATTCTTGTGTCTTCTTTTTGGGCTCTTTTCCTTCTGTTTGCTTTGTTCAACTTTGATGTGATGATTTTGTTTTATCTTACTATATATTTTTTCTGTATTTTTTGTATTATTTTTTAGAAACCTATTTTTCCCGAGAGACAGAAAGGGAGTAAATCCAGATGTGAGGGGTGATGGGGAGGAATGGGAAGGAATAGAAGGAGGAAAAAGTATAAATAAAAAGGTAATTCAAGAAACAAAATAATCCAAATGGTACTACCATATAATTGCAAGGCAGGCAATGTCCAAACTAGACAACTTGTGCCACCAGGTAAAACTTCTAATATCAGGAATAGCTAGGTGTTGTTGAGTTGTTAGATAAAAGCTGTCATGGAGTTCCCCTTTAACACCACAGCCTACCGCCAAGGTTACTAGTTGCTCTCCACAAGCTGATGGTAAGGCTCTGCTGCTGAAGATAACACTTACTGGGTCATCAAACATGAAAAAGTCGAGCTGGTGCCCAACTGTAACCTTCACCCCTATTCACTAGCATTCATGGTGATGAAAGATATTCTGCATACTACTAGAGAAGAACGGTAATCATCAGTATCACTCATCTGCAAACCCTATGACCTATAACAGTGAATGGCCTGAAAAGTAGACTGGTAATAGAGACACAGATGTTCCAGGAGTAACCACCTGCTTTTTTGATCGGGTTTAAGATCCACTCCCTGAGATAGTACACATACCTAACACTGCTAAGCTTACCTAGAATCTGAGACTAGATAAGTATGGGCCCAGGGGGAAAGTCTACTGCTATTTTTCTGCTAAAAATAGCAATAAATTGATTCCTAATGGCAGATACAATGCTATACTCAGATGAGTACCTTGCTCACCTTTATCAGAGAAGCTTCATAATACAGTACATAAGAGTTGTCAAAGAGACTCACAAATGGACAACACACAGAGAGTTAGAGACTTTGGAGCACTCACTCCTAAACGGGATGTATTCATCAAACCCCTGTCCATAAGGCATCCTATGCAAAAGAGGAGGTAAAAAGATTGTAAGACCCAGATGGGGTGGATGACTCCTAGAAAGCAGCATCTTCCAGACGAAGCAGAATGGATGCATTTATGAAACCACAGAGACTACGGAAGCATGGACAACACCTGTACGGCTCAAGCCAGATGGGGCCCCAGCACTGAGAGAAGAAAACAGACATGCTGTCTTACCTTTAACTAAAAGCTATTTCAATTGGTGGCCACCAGTGGGAAAGGAAAAATCGGTTTTCTCTGATGCAGTCAGTTGATATATTAACCATGCTTCAGGGCAGGCTCTATGCCCAGGATGAACTCCATGGTTTTTTTTTGTTTTTGTCAGTCTTGCTGTGTTTTTGTTTGTTTGTTTGGATTATTTTGTCTATGTGTTTTTTTCTTGAGACAGAGAGAAAGAAGGAAAGAGGGAAAAGAAAAGAATGGAAGAATATCAAGTTGGGTGGAAGGAGTTGAGGAGATCTGAGAGGAACTGGGGGAGAAAAAATAACAGGATCAAACATATTGTATGAAAATTCTTTAATTAAAACAGATCTTGCTTACATCCAAATAAAGTTCCTACTGGTAATGAGGCACTATGAAACAAGGACCTTGTCTAGGCTGTTGATCTCATCTTCTGCTGTTTGCAAATGCTGTTTGCTTTATGTTGTGCTTACTTTCAAATTCCCACACTTCTTTGCCTAAAGCATTCCTTTTCAAAAAACTTATGAAATCACTTTACATCCTGATTGAATCCCCCCTCTCCTCCCAGTCACTCCTCATACCCTGCTCCAAGTTCTCCCATTTCCTTCTCTTCAGAGAAGGGAGAGAGTCCTCTACGGTAGATTCCTCTACCAACCAACTCTGGCACATTAAGTCACTGTGGGACTAGGTGCACCTTCTCCCACTGAGGCCAGAAAAAAACAGTTCAATTAGGGGGATGGGATCCAAAGGGAGGCATGAGAGTCAGAGGGCGTCCCCACTCCAGTTTTTGGGCGATCCACATGAAGACCAAGCTGCATGTCTGCTACATATGTACAAGGGGTGCACCTAGCAACCTGCTCAGTCATCAGAACATAATTCATATTTACTTTATCCATAGATCATTCTTGACTTTTCATGCACATAGGCACTTCTTATCTATGCACCTCTCGGGTACATCATACCTGACGCTTATTACAAAGCTGGAAGTGCAGCCTCACATATTAGTCTTTTATGAGACTTCTGCTCCACATGACAAGGACAGTAAAGCAGTTAAAAGCACAGTCATCATATTACATGGGTTACAGTTCTAACCATGCTATTTCAATAGTCCCATGGACATGGTCAAGTGAAGAGCCACTCATCTAGAAACTGGTGCTAACAGCAGTCAACATTTAGTTAACCTGGCCAACTAATGAGGTTAGTTCTGGTTTGTATTCTTAAATCAATTACAGACATACAGTACACCTTCAATGCTGGTTAAAAAATTATCCATCATTTTACATCTAAATGTACAACTGTGCCAGATATAGGGAATTTCACATAACTACATAAGGTAATAAATGATTATAAAGTCCACTTAAAAAAACCCAAAGAGCCCTTAAAATAAATCATTCTGTTGTACCTGGAAAAAGGTTGATGTCCTTACTAAAGTATAAGTTTATTTTTTTGTTTGTTGTTTTATACTGCATCACTTTATGCAGCCGAGGCTGTCCTTAAACTAGCCACCAAACTGCTTCAGCTTTCCAAATGCTGGGATTCCAGGACTGTGCCACCACACAAGGATTGAGTTCAGAACTGCTACTTCTTGTAAAACAATGTGACTTGTGTGAGGTATATGTGGACTGAAGTGTGCTTACCTGTGTGTGCCTGTGTCGTGGCCAGAGGTTGACATTGCAAATCTCTATCACTTCGCACCTTAAATTTTTGAAACAACATCATTGAGCCTGGTGCTTGCTGCTTGGCAGGAGGGGCTGGCTTGAGCCTCTAGGGGCTGCCTGTCCCAACCCTACCTATATGGAGCTTCTCATACTTTATACCCAACTTCTATGTGGCTGCTGAGTTTCAAACTCAGGTTCTCATCTTATTCCAGTGAGTGCTTTACTCACTGAACCATTTGTCTAATACGCAACACATCGTCCCCCAAAATTAGTTATTTTAAATGATGAAAGTATTTAAGAAGGACCTATCAAATTCTGCCTTAACTCACGAATTCTTTTATTTGATCAATTAACAAGTAAGTGAAGTGGAAGGGAAGAATGTATTTAGCCTTTCAAAGAATTGGAAGAGTCACACTAAGATAATAAAAAAAAAAGAGTTTTGAGTTGGCATATATTTATGGTCAGTGTTTGTGCATAGAGAGAGATTCCCTCTTTTGTATTAGCCTTAACCTGTTAACAATGAAATATCTTTCTAAGTATTGAGTGTTTCTTACACATTTTTTCCTCAAGCAGTTATGCAGTTTATATGGGATAATAGACATGCGAATTAAATGTGAAAATGTTTAACAGCAGATAAATGTGTGACTTGCTCTCCTATGCTTTTATCAGATAATTAAACAGTAAAACCCAGACCTATTGAATCAATAAATGCTCTGAAGCAGAGATTCCTAATAGCTTGAGAAAAAACAAATTATTAAATAACAATCTCAAATAAATTGTGAACTTAGGAAAATAATATTGCTGTGAGTTAAAATAAATGATTGATAGATAAAGGAATAAATGTAAAGAAATAAAAACTGAAAAAATGCTGATGACTTTGTGTTTGATCATGATGTAAAGAACATTTCTAAAGGCAGAAAGATGAAAGAAAAAAATTCCCCAAATAGATAAGTGAAATGTAGCAAAATTAGTAAGCACTGTAATGAAAATAACAATATACCTGATAGCTGAGAATGCTAAATCTGGGAAAGACACATCTAGTTTTCATAGCTGTTCTTCTATGAACATCAAGTAACACATTGAATCTTTCTGTACCTTGATTCCTTAATATGTAAAATATTTATAATGATAACTTATTGCAAAATGTAATAATCAACTCATGGAGTTTTATTTCCCTCTGATAGATAAATAAGATAATAGTTATTAAGTACTTAGTAGAAACAGTGGCAAGGTAAATAGGAGCAGAGAAATATTTAGAATATAAATAATGCAAAAGGTTTAACACTGATGTCACACACATTTCTTATGCATCTTCATTGAGATGGTCCAGAAATGAGAGACATGAATATACAATTCACACTTTAAACAGTAAATGAAGCAACTATAACTATAGATCAAGTTAATTCCTAATGGTTAAAATAAAGAGTGATTCTTGATATTTGCAGTTTTCAAATCATTTGTTCTGATTGCAGGACAAGCAATGGTTTGAATGAATATGTTGGCAAGATTTTCAGCTCTAAGTACTCACTTTTCATCTTTACCTATATTAAAGGGTTTGATCCTGCCTTGCATGGCACCAGGAAATTAAAATCCCACTACATATCATTAATGACCTTCAGAATGTTCTTATGCACTTTGAGTTTTATTACATTTGGTCCTGAGACACTGGCTTTCATTTGACAGTTGTTACTATCTTGTAACTCATCCTTCCTTTGTGTCAACCAGCCCTGCAAAGATTAAGACAGCAGGACAGAGAAGACAAAAGGGTGATAAAGTGGTGATTTCAAGATCTCTGTGCACTGTTCTCAGTAGCACTAGATGTAGGCTCCCACGTGAAATATGTGTGGTAAATAATACACAAATTTTAGGCCTCAGTTTGTTCCATAGTAAGGTGTTTGTCATCAATGAAACTTGCTGTTTTAGATCTGAGGCAGACTTTATGGACATAACTTAAAGGAAGACATGATGAGGTTAGTTTACAATAATCCAGACTGTTATTACAAATAGACTGCTACTCCTTATTTGAATGTATTTCTGAATTGTTTTTATTGCTGTCTTCCTCTGACCTTTAACTGGGAAACATATATAAAGATTGCACACTGATGTTTCAAGTGATTCCTTTCATTGTTTTGGTAGGCTTTATACATAAGGTTCTTATTGTCGCTGTAGAAGGGAGAGGTAAAATCAATTTCCTCTTTAACATATTGATAAACAACTCCAGATATAAGGGGTAGAGAGGAGAAACTAGACTTACCTTTGTGTGACCTACATAGGAATGCTGGAAAAAATTAATTCCAGAATATTATGTCAACATTCCTGGAAGCCGTGGATATGATTTACATAGTAGGTCTTCTCTCTCCACCCAGATGCTTTCATCTCGATACTGTAAATTGCTTTCATTTTCCCCCCTGAGCCGTGTGCTTGAGGTATTGTTGTGATAAATTATGGAGGTACAGAACTGAGAATGGTGTGTAGATTGTCTAAGAAATTGAGTGCAGTCAGCCTTAAAAGTGGTGGATGATGTGCCAGGCAGCAACCTCACCCTGGCCGTGTCCCATATGTCCTCAATGAACAGCTGCTTTTAACTTCGCCATTTACCCAGAGAGCATGAGAGCTGCTGGATTTATTGAATTAATAACCACTCCGTTATGTGTGTTTTGCTTTCCTGTGACCGTGAAATGTGGCTCTAATGTTAGGAAACTGTAAGACAGCTCTTCCTAACAAACAAGGCGGTTATCTATTTGGGGGTCATTACTTAATACTGCTTTTGGGGTAGAAAATAATAGGGAAATCCTTTCAAATCTGGGGTGGAATGTTTCTAACGATGTTGAGTTAAAAAGGAATTTTGTGGGTTGCACAGACAGAGGCTGGCTTCCATGGTGATCTGTGGTCTGAGGCATAGCTACTGACTGCAGGGTGTTTGTGATTGGATGGAGGTTTTGTTTTGTTTTTTGTTTTTTGCTTGGCTTTTCTTTTGAAAGCAGAATGTTATAAAAACATGCATGCATACATACATAAACATATTTATCAGTTATATATCTGTATCTTTATATCAGTTAATTAATCATCTATGACTTATTTATTTCTCATCTATCAATCATCACCATCTATCACTTATCTATCATCGATCTATCACCTATCTATCTATCTATCTATCTATCTATCTATCTATCTATCTATCTATCATCTATCTATTACATATCCTGCTTGGCAAATAGCTGAGAAATTTCTGAAGAAAATGAAAACAGTGGCTTCTCTTTTCTTTACTTCTTAGATCATTTCTTGAAGAGTCTCATTCAACACAAAGCACATGGTTGTACCAGGGGTGGAACCTCACCTGGGAAGCGTTGTTCCAGTCACCTTCAGTTCTTCTGGCCAAGGAGGTGTGAGATGAATCTCCTATCAAGGAGTCTTGGCCAGGGTCACTTTGACAAATGGTCCCTGCTTTTCTTTCTCTTCTGCTCTTTATTCCTAATCACATCAAGTCACGACTGTTCGTGCTCCATCCGTAACTTCTGCCCCCATGACTTCATAGAGCAAACACAGGATACAAAGTCTTTCACCAACTGTCTTCTCACACCTGTGCATTTCCCTGCCGTTGCACACAAGTGACAGAAATGGCTGTCACTTGAAGACTTACCAAAAATAGTTTAGAAAATCTAGTTTGATGCATTTTTTTCTTGAAGAGTAATAGCAATAATCAAATTTATTATTAAAAAAAACCCTGAAAGATTATCAATCACTTTATATGTGGAAAAACTATACCCAAATTATATTTAGAATTTGCCTAGAAACAATTTAAGTGGTTGTAATGAATGACTATCAAGTCAGTTTAATTTCACACACAGGAGAAATGCACATATTTTTAAATAATCATAATCTTCTTCTTGCTTGCCATTTGTTTACAATAGAGAATTTTTCTTAGTTACAAAATTACATTCTTTTTTTCAAACTCTTATTTTGAAGCTAGAACTTAGAACTATAGTGTATTAAAGTGACTGAATATTGATAGTTGCTGAACAAAATATATGAAGACCTTAAAATGTCTTAGGAATCTTTAACAGCTAAATATTTTTCAACAGTGTATATTTTATTTTCCTCCTAAAACTGTCTAATGGAACCTAATCAGTAACAAATGTCTACTGTATAGTGAAGCTTCTTAGTGTTGCCTGACCTTCAAGACAGCTTTCTGTGACAGATTATATCATCCCCATGTCATTAACTGGAAAATGAGAATTAGAGTTTTAGCAATTTTCTCAAAGTCATAAGTGATTTTTGTGGGTCTATTTCAGTCAAAGGTCGGACTTAGTCTACTAATCAGGTTATTTGCATGTACATTAAAAGTCAAAGTCAGTAAATTAGTATTCATACCATACACAAAAAACAAGGCCCATAATTTACCACATTTGCTTTTGAAATATGTCATTTTGCATATTTTTATATGCAAAATACTTATTGATGGTGATATACAAACATTTGAGAAAACAGATTTGAAAATGTATTTTGTCAATACTAACATTGCTGGATTATAACTGTACGATGCATTATCTTTTTTGTTTTTAAGTTGAAAATGAAATAAATAAGCTGCTCATTGTGCAGAAGGGATATACTTAAAGAGATCCAGGAGCCCCTTATGGATAGACTAAGGAGGTTTTTGTTTGGGTGGTGGTGGTCTATCCTGTTTAGTCTTGCATAGTTCTTTCTCTCACTCTCAAACAGTTTGGTTTGGTTTATTTTGTGCCCAACCAGAAGAAGGCAGGACTTATAGAACTACTACCTGCTAGTATAGAATGTTTTCAGAATTCAGAGTGAAAAAAAAAACACTGTATGGTGTTTCCCTTATTAGTATATATTAGTATATTAATAATCTTGTAGTTCCCTATACAATTCTTTCATCACATTTAAAATAACATGGTTAATCAACTATTTATTCAAACAGTGTGTAAATTGTGTGAATAGTAGAATAGTCACTTAGACATTGATCTTGCTAATCTTATTCTAGACCCTGTCTTAAAGCATGCAAACAAGAGCTCTGTCAGCTTCTCAAAGGCTGATTTGTCATCAGCATCTTCCTTAGCACAAGACAAATCCTTCTAACATGTCACAGCAGAACTTCACTGCTACCAAAACCTTCACATTGAACACATGATCTGTAGTTTACCTCAAATATATCTCAGAGAGTTACGATGCAATTTTATTATGGTTGATTCATCTTCTAAAGATATGTATTCTTTTTTTCTACTACCTAAAACTGATAATGATGTTTGGGCTCTGCATTCTCTGACTGTATCCCCAGCCCTCTGAAACCTGAATTTCCAAATTCATTTTCATCTGAACTTGTCTTTCTAAATATGAGGAATGCTGACTGTGGGCTGGCATTAAAGTTGTACCTCAGCATGGATATCTGCCTACCAAGAACAGTTTCTAAGGATCTATTTCCTGTACACAGAGCAGTAAGGTCGTTACTAATAGTTTGGTGGCATTATACTAAGTTTGGTAATCTTATATTGGTGTGACAACAATATGGGCCCGCCTCTTTTTTCCTTATTTAAAGTCTAGTCCCTACCTGCTAAAGAGCTTGTTTATCAGAGATATGTGTAAACCTTCAAACCTCTGGTTTTGGGCCTTTTCGATGTTACTCGTAAAACATCCATGTAGGTATCTCTGAAATCTTTGTCAGACATTTTATTCGTTTATTTGTTCACTAAATTTAGAAATAAACTGAATCTTCTTACTTAAATGATATGATATGCTAACTTCTGGGGTAAGTTGCTGTAATATGAATCTATTAATTTTTCATTTAATAATGAAAAAAATGACCCTTGTAGGGGCTGCTGAGTTGCTTATGTAGGTGGGCATACACAGCATCAAGTTGTCACAAGTGCCAAGCAGACAGGAAGGACAAGAGGGTGAAAACCTGCCTCTGGAAGGAACCACTGGTCAGAAACTTCAAATATTTGCATTTCGGTGTTCACATTTTCAATTGTGCTCTAAATACACAGGTTGCTGTTAGAGCTCAGGCACAGTCTCAGGTCCTTCATTCTCAAGGCAAGGGGCTGGCAGCATTCTGCAGGAGCAGCTTCCTGGGTGGTCTCTAAGCACTGCCCCAGGAGGTAGGCACTGTCATAGTCTAATCCGGATGTTACAGAGGTATGTAACATGGCTTGTCTTGAAAGTTTAGTTTATGTGTTGTCTGGTCCTTTGCGGGGAGATTGACATTCTTTCACCCTCCTTTGGAACCTCTGTGGAAGGAATGGGCTTGAAAGCTATTAACTGATTTTTTAAAAAAAAATAAAAGATAAAATAAGACCAGGAGATTACATTGAAATATAAAAATATGTAGGAGAGGATTAAGGAATGTTTCAAATTGAAGTTCAGGTTTCAAGGCTGTACGTTGAATCTGCACCTCATTTGGTTTGGTTTTGTCACAATGCTATCTGCTCTGTGTCAGACAATGGTGAATGAAATTAACCCGTGTGTATTTTAAGTGTATGGGGCGGTGCAAATATACCTGGCGCACCTAATGGCACATAGTCATTGATGTGCCAACGTGCAAAGAAGAGAGACCGCTACCCTTCCCAAGAGCTGGGAAGAAATGCTATGAAGCTTGAGAGTTCTGGAGCCAGGATTGAACCCTCATCATAGGCCCCTTCGAGGATGCACCTGGAGCGACCCCCACGGATGCAGCAGCCCAGCACCTGCCCTGCCGACAGCCCCTAAGGAGCCAGTGCAGTCCCTCCAGTAAATCACAGTGGCATCTCCCTCCAGACTAACCGAAAGGGAAGAAGTTCAAACCACACATTCCAATCATCCTGGGCCACCTGGAATTTAAAGTGAAAGCAATGGCTTCCCCCCTCCCCTCCCCTGAAATGCACACGGAGCGTCTACCTCCCCACTGTGACCTTTCATTCATTTTAGAGAATTAAATAGAGCTTACTGGAGGGTAACCTTCTCTCTTTTGCTTGCACCTGCACACATCCCAAAGCAAGAGTGCCGAACCTAAATGATCCTTGAAAGCAGGGGAAACAGCGGATGACCTTTTGTGAGGTAGTCTTCCTGGAAAACATCTGGGGGAAAGGTCTTGATGATATTAGAATCAATGTCAAAAGAACTGGTCATTGGAGAAAACACTGAGTTCATCTCCAGTGAAGTTCTACGTTCCCAGGAAAGAAAAAAAAAACTTGTTGAAATTAATTGAAAAAAAAAAAGAAAAAGAAAAAGAAAAGGAAAGAAAAGAAAATTTATCTTAATCTATAGGGATTGAGTGAAGCAGAAAAAAAAAGAAAACCATGCAAAGTAATTATTTGAGGGTTACTAAGATGAATATTCTAATTTCATTATAAGCAGTTATCTTCAGTGAGAAATCCTGTGGAAGTGTGCTGCTTAGAATAATTCAAGTAAGAAATCCAGTGTAAATGGTTTTAATCCCTTCCAGCTAAATTAATATGGTGTGGATGCCTTGTGGATACAGACTCGGTTATCTTTCTTGTTGACACACATAAGAAAATTCTGGCTGGGCACACATGATTTATTCTTTATATGTGGTGTCATGCGGTAATCATTCACCCCTTTTCAAGTCCACTTTGGCAACTTTATCTCGCTTGCAGTTTGCATTTATTTTATTTTTATTTTTATTTTTTTAGAGTGAAAATATATTCGGCAGTTTTTGATGTGTTGATTGGTAGGAAGGTAAAGACAGCTGCCGCACAAAGTCCCTGGGGACCGGGCTCAGTGGCTAAATGAAGACCTCTCATGCTTTCTTGTTAGCCAAGATAGATCTACATCGCGATGAACCAGGCCTGGTCAATAGCAGGGGCTCCCGGCATGTGTGATCAGAAGCCACAAATCAGTTTTCCCTAGGACTTAGTTATCGGCATTTTGTGCCGTAGGCTATGCCCTTGCTGCTGCAGGCTGTAATTTTTCCCCTAGTGAAGTTTTTAAAGTCACAGGCTGGGACTGGAACTGTGCTCTCTTGGCAGCAAGGCTGTCACCAGCCCGCCACATATCAATGGCCCATCAAATAAATTGCGACTTTAATGTACTAAGCCTCTTACTGCTAAGGAGACTCACTGCTCCCAGGATTTCCCAGTGTTATGCCATCCTCTCCCAAATTTATTTCTAAGTGGCTGCCTAGTTCTGGGCCTTGCATGTTTATTACATGGCTATATGTACATAGCCTGTTGAGATCTCAAGCCACACTCGGATTTCTATCATTTTTGTACCTAGGTCACAACATAACTAGCTTCTGCCTATCAGATACACTTTGCTTCTAGAAACATCTCTCCAACTTTTCCCCAGTCCCCTCTAGAATCTCATGATGTCTCTTTGGCTATCTCAATAGAATCCTTAGCAACATCCTTGCAGTAGGATCAAGGATGTCCTAAGAAAACACCACTTTATTAATCACACTTAATGTCTTTGTTCACCAGATTACCCTGTGAAAGTAGTCAAATGCCTCTTCTTCCTAAAACCGTTTATCTTTTAAATTTAAGAACTCCCCAACTGAGTTTGAAATGTTTGTGATACTGATTTGCAGTCCTGTTTTCAGGAGGACCAGGGGTCATTTTCACACCAGGAGCTTCATTTCCAGGCAGTGAGATGGGGCAAACCTACCTGTACAACCCCCTGCCTGTGCACAGTCTGCTGGGCCTAAGTGCCGTGAGAGTGCCCTTAGACTCAAGCCTGCTAAGACTGCACATCCCTGACAGAGCCAGTTCTCATCGTCCTCCAACCTGAGGGGACTAAGACACCCAGGGTAATACTTTCACCTCTCTCTACCACTGTTAGGTACTATTATTGTGCAACACTGTAAAGTCCTAAGTCCTGAGAGTAACATTCATGTTACTCTGGGCTCAGGCTGGTCACTTCTTTTCTTCCTAGGATCTGTCCATAGCACTCAAACCAGACTCTTCACAGTTTTCAGAAGGACTGCTCTTCCAGCTGTAGATGACCATGTGCTCCGGGTGCCTTAACAGTCTTTTCCTTGTGTATCTGATCAGTGCTTTCTCACTCTCCAAGTCTCAGTTAAATACCAAGTCTTTCCAGACATTAACAAAGGCTAAATGCATATATATGCATATATATGGGGAGAGAGATGCGGGAGGGGAGAGTTTTAACCCATTTGGGAAACCAAGTAGGCTACTGGACACAATTATTAGCTGGCATAATTGACAGAACTCTATCCAGAAGGAAACAGAAAGGGCAAGATCAAAGTAGAGACAAAATCCTCATCTGCTGGCCCTTACATAGCCCCTGCAGATATTAACCATTTGTGGACTGACAGCTCTTCTAGCACCTGCCCCATGGTGGCTGAAATCCCTTAAGGAAACAGTTGTCCCTTACTGGAAGTGATATAATGTATCCCCCAATTTCTCTACTTTGCTGCATTCCAGAACAGCTTCAGCCCAGCAACCAGAGTGGCTGTAAGACGCAATACCTTTTCTGCTGTTCCCTGCTCCAAGCTTTTCTCTGGTAAATACCAGTGGGTACAAGCCCCCTCACAATTGCCTGCTCTACTTCTTCCACTGAACCTATCACCTGCTGATGCAATATTGAATTTACTTGTTTGTATTGTTTAATCCTCTCACCCCAAGTAGCATGAGGGCTTCACCTGCTCTCTGTAGCCAGCCCACCTAGTAGTTTAGTCACTTTTTCCCCACCAGTGACACTTGAGTTTAACCATTTTCCTGAGTATTGCAGCAAATTGATTTTTCAAGTAATGACTATCATTAAATATCAAACAAAAGAAAAAAAATTAGGAAATATAGGCAAAGTCAGGAAATTTGACAATTCATGTGTGAATAACTAAAATAAATAGAAACTTCATAATTCACTGCATATTAATGTCTTGTTTGCTATTGTCATCTTATAAATTTAATATGTAAGATACATAATTATAATTATCCCTTATTGGTGTCCAGTGTTTTTCCATTGGGAATCATATCCTATAGAGATATGTAATCCTACAAAATTTCTAAAAGAAATACTCACTGTATTTTTAAGTACAGAAAAACATATTTCCTGACCAACGTCTAACTAGTATTTGCTTCTGTCTTCTCTTAGTATACAAAAGGCAAAAGCACATTTTCTAGCTGTACCTTCTGTATCCAGGGAACTCTGTTGTGGCTTTTTGGTGTCTGAGCTGCACATCAGTGAAATCGAGTCACATGTTTCTCAATGCCATTGTACAAACACAGAAGGACAAAAGCCATGTCCTAGAAGAGTAATTCTGGGTTGTCTTTAGGAGTATGCTCTGTCATTTTCAGCCTCCTGCAGAGCAAGTGATTAGTTAAGGAAACACTCTGAACCTGTTAGTTGTACATCTTTTAAACCATTTTAAATTATGGAAAAGATAGTCCTCAAGAAATTAATTAAAGTTTTGGACAATAATGCAATGAGGGATATCTATGTTTGCAGTCTTTTCTCTCTGCTTGCATATATCTTTCTCTGTCAAGTACATCAAACAGCTAATTAGCCTCATTTTAAGAGCTTCCCTGCTCACATCACTTAAAAGGATCTTTGGGCTGTCTTTTTAGAAGACTCACACTTTCTGTGCATTTGCTTTCTAAATGCTACCTAGACTTCGAAGGAATCTATTCCTCTCATATTGGAAGAGCTTTAAAATAGGTGAACTTTCTTCCCTCGAAATCAATTCTCTTTGTTTCCTCACTGCTGATCAGCATTTTATAAATAGTCTTGTGAAGACTGCTAAGCCTATTTCACCTAGTATTTGCTTATTTTAGTTAAATATCTCTGGGTTTGTTGAAGACATCTGAAAAACATTAGCATGGCTGCTTTTTATTAGGACATGTGGTACCAGAAGGAAAAAAAAAATGTATGAAAGACCAAAGTGTTGCTTTCATTTAGCATAAAGTGTTACTACCATGACAAAAGTTTGATGTTTCAAACACCCATTTCAGAAATAACTTCAGGTCACATGATCTAAGGATATCACATGTTAGCACATGTTAAAAGTTATAACTATAACCAGAGACAGAATTTCTGACTCACAGCTTCTGTGAATCTGAACTATCACATGTCATCTCAAGTTGACTATAAAAATAACTCTGGACGCCAGAGTGCTCCAATTAAACCATGAAATATTGTGATATTTTAACACAGGTGATAGCAATAGTCAGTGTTGAAATAGGCACATGGCTGTGACTTACAACCATCTCCTTCAAGCGTTTTTGTTGAAGGCAGATATGCAAAATGCTGTTTCTCTTCATAAGTCAGAGGCAACAAGAGAGAGATTGGGGAGAGTGTTATGTTTACATGATTTCTTGATCCTCTTCCCCTACCTTGCTCTCTATCCATATTTGTGGATATGAGCTGGGAAAGTGAGTTAGCAGGTGGTCCAAGAACACAGGAGTTATCACCATTATACCTCTGTAGTATATTGAGTACAGCAAGATTTTCAGTGAAACCATATAGGTGAAATAACAGCAGTGTTAGACTTCCACTGTTACTTCACTGTGGCCTTTATGACCTAAAAATCATTTTAAATACTTTGAAAACATCTAGTTAAGTCTGTGACACAGTTAATTGAGGTTGTTACTATTAATAAATGCATCTATAACCTCCCAGTGTAGACAGAGCTGTGTAAAAAGCTCACATCACATGTCTACCAGATGGTATTTAAGATTTGACACCAGTAGTTGGGCTCCAATGTTCTGCATGTTAAAGTCCCAAAGGAACAATAAAAGTGTAGAAATGGTAAATATTATCATAGAGGAAATGGAGGATAGGATGGAAGTAGGGCAGAGAGGAAAAGGAAAGGGACTACCCAAGCCAGAAAATCATCACTTATTGGGTAACACCTTATATGAATGGTGTGAACTGGCCCAATGGCCATTCAAGTGATTAAGAAGTAAAGAGGAAATGGTGGCCACGATTTCACTGAGGAGTGTGATACTTGACCCTTCCTTTGAAGTAAATCACACTGGATTTAACCTTCCTTTCTGCCCTCTTTGGTTTAAGATTTCATTAAAACCAAACCCCTAAGTTGTATTAATCCTTAGTAAAGTGTATTTTCATACAAAGCAGAAAATAATTTCAACAAAAATAAATATTATGATTTCAAAGAAGAATGAATGGAAGCCAGGTTGATATATGGACTTTTCAAATACACTGAAGAAAAATAAAAACACATGAAACTTATTCTTTCACTTACGTTTTACTAGAAGTGTGATCCTACGATCTGTACTTCAAAGACATTTACCTGAAGCATTAGGCATATAGGCATGTTTACAAAGACCAATGAGTAAGATGTAAGCAGTCTTTAATACAATGACACAAAAGCAAAACTATTTGTGAGGTGGCGGTTCTAAATCTGGTTCTATTTTGCACAATGATTTTATGACAAACATATCTGAGAAATATGAGTATTCACCCATCTGGCTTCAGAATCTTGACCTGGTAGTGTCTGGGCCTTAGGGATCACCTTGAGAGTGACCGAGAAGTATATAAAATATTCTGAAGGTTTAAGGTTGGTGGTCACACACATCACCCAATCCAATTATAATTGAGAAAATTCAAGCCACAGAAATTATAATTATTCAAAAATTTTACCACCTACAATTTTCAAGGGCCTTTCATATGTAGACAGTATTTGAATAAGAGCATACAACAAATGAGCCCTGAACTCACAGGGGCTCATTGAGACTGAACCAAAAATTAGGGAACCTGCACAGGTCTAACCTAGGCCATCTGTATATATGTTATAATTGTGTAGCTCATTGTTTCTATGGGTCTTCTAATAGGGGGATCAGAGGCTATTTCTGATGCTATTATCTGATCTAGTGGCCCTTGTCCTCCTACTGGGTTGCTTCTTCCAGCCTTAAATATGAGGGGAGGGGCCCAATCTTACTGCAACTTGATATGTCATGTTTGGTTGATATCCCTGGGAGGCTTACCCTTTTATGAAGGGAAACGGAGGATGAGAAATTGAGGAGAGAGGAGGTGAGTTAGGTGGAGACCTGAGGCGGAGCACAGGGACAGAGGGAGCACTGCAGTCAGGGTGTCATACACGAGAGAATACATTAATACAAAGAAAAGAGCACATAGCTGATGGATGAATGGAGGTCAGGAAAGGCAGCATTTGCTGATGCCCTATGTAGAACACACTTTCCATTGACTCATACAGCTACTCACTTTAGGGTTATCTTTTAAATTTGGTTTAGAAAATTTATCTGATTAACTGACCTGTTACAGTTATCTTTCCAATTATGAGAGTGGTTTCTTGACATTTGTTTTCTATATGAAGTCTAGAAACATTGTCATAAGAAGTACATATGTCATTTGTTGATTCTTTTTAAAGAATCTATCACACTGTGCTGGCTAGATATTTGTCACCTTCATACAAGCTAGGGTCATTTGTGGGGAGGGATCCTCAATTGCAGAAATAACTATATAAGACTGGCTCATCATTGTGTGGTTCCTTCCACATGCTTTGGTTGAAGAAACCATTAGTTTTTCAAACCATCAACCCCTTTAGCTCACTTTCTCCAGTTGAATTCCTATCTTTCCCATCCATGCTTTAATGTGTGCCTTGAACCTTGAACTTGGATGATCATATGATTCCTTTAGGGACAGTCCTTTGTTCTCCCAGATCCTCTGACATCACCAAGGCTTCCCAGACACACAAGATCATTCTCATTATTGAAATAATTTCATGGTAAGTGTATAAACTAATTGCAGTTCTCAAGACACTACCTTTCAGCACAGGAAGAAGAGATACTGATAGGGGCAGAAAAAAAATGGTTCAAATGACACATCATATACTATAAGTATAGTAGAACTGACCAACATAGCACCATGGTAGGTTTGCTTCAGTCTGCTTTCTCTAACAGTGTTATCTATCATGATTAATTCTTACTTAAAGCCCTATTGTAACATTTCAGCTCTTCTTGTAGTGATAGGTTTTTATAAAATTCTGAATTGAGAATAAATGTAGAAGTTATTATTTTATTCCCATAATTGATGAGATTCTTAGAATAACTGGAACAATTTTGAAAGGCACACATGTTCAGGACAATATTTTAATATTACGAAAAGACATCAAACAGTCTCTCTTTGCATTACTAAATCCTTAAAGTGAAATTTTACATAAACATTTCACTTCTGGTCTGGCTAAAATACAATTATATTGAGATGGTTATGAGCTGTAGATTGCTCTGGAAATATATGTGAAGAGTCTTGGTGACAAGAATATAGAAAAGGAAATTCTCATCGGTCAGTCCAACTCATGCAGCATGAGAAACACACAAGGCTGACAGTATATAAGTGTTTTATTAACAGCATGCAAGTCTAGCTTCTGAATGCATTAATCAAATAAACTATGTGCATCTATACCTATATATTAGCAGTTGACAAGGTTTAGAAAGTTTCTATACACACAGTTCTTAGAATAAATGATACATGCAAATCTAGTTGACTAAGAATAGATGAACTGTGTTGATTCTTGGAGGAAATGTTTATTGTGAGAAATGTTAAGCTGTATTTACAGAGCACTGAAATTTCTAACAGAGAATGTTGTTTCTTTTTAGTTCTTGTACTTAGCAGTATTTTTCAGTATGTCTTGACAAACTTTCCATCTCAGTGTGACAGTAACTCATTTTTTCTTTTGCAAATAGACAAAATATTTCACTGAGAGATGCTCTGTTATTCATCTAATCAGCTTTCTTATACTGATGACATCAGTGCATTCCCAATATTTAACTATAAGATACAATGTTTAATAAATACTCAAGCACAAATACTTTTGAAAATACAGACGTGAATGAAGATTATATATAGTTGTTACTTTAATGAACATTTTCCAAATTAACTTCATGGCATATATATATCTTAGACACATCAAAAATTCTAGCTGACATTAGCCATACAGAGACTGTTTCTCCTAGTTTGGAAGACTGATGGGTGAAAATGGTCTCTCAGTGCAGTACCTTTAATCTACATCCTTCATCATCACTGAAAATAAATTGCACTCTGTTGAGAACTACTGGAACCAATTTTCTAAATACAAATACATTTTATGTCTTTTTATATAAGATTTTGAATATACTCTTTAAAATTGCCTAATCATGTACTCTGCTTGTCAGTCTTCATTTCTTCACGTGGGCCATTTATTGCTAAAGATTGGATTCATGCTGGTTTCAGCTCTGCTACTCCTTGCTGGCAGGGTAACTAAGGAGTATATAATGTTTTCTCTTATTGCAGTCATTCCTTGAGCCCCCAAATTTCAGTAAGTTCATGTACCCCGACTTCATTGTACTCCTGGAGCGTAGGTGGGAAAATGTGGGCAAGAGAAGGCAGGAGGACCTGGTTTCAAAGTTTTCTCATGTGATAACGGAGTTCTGTACTACAACAAATTGGGAAATGTTGATTTTAATAAAGATAAATTCATTTCTGTAGCAAGGGATTTCTTAGGATTTTGTATTCTACTTATGAATTTCCAAAGACGATGATACAACAAACAGTATTTTTTTTCACTGCCTGAAGTGAAGGAACACTTATTTATGTGTTCTTCCTTCCCTCGCTCCATCTCATCAGCTGTGTGGCAGACTGCCATTACTGAAACGCTCTGAGCTAGGTGCAAAATGGAAGACTCTCTTTGTTGGTGGGACTTTCTCTTCTCTGTCTGCTGAGCCCTGATTCCCACACTCTTTGCTTGAAAAATGTCACATAGTCCTTAGGGAAATTACAGGTTTGTGATGAGTGTGAACCATGAGAAGTATGGCAACTCACTCAAGATTGTTAGCAGCCACCAAATCCTTAGCCCCCTTGTCCAAGGTCATCCACGACAACTTTGACATCGTGGGAGGACTCGTGACCACAGCCCATGCCATCACTGCTTCCCAGAAGACTGTGAACAGCCCCTCTAGAAAGCTGTAGTGTGATGGCTGTGGGGTCACCCAGAACATAATCCCTGCATCCACTGGTGCTGCCAAGATTATGGGCAAGATTATTGCAGAGATGAACAAAATCACTGGCATGGTCTTTTGTGTTCCTACCCCAACATGTCTGTTGTGGACCTGATATGTTGACTGTAGAAACCTGCCAAGTATGATGACAAGAAGAAGGTGGTGAAGCAAGCATCCTAGAGGGCACTAAAGGGCACCCTGGGCTATACTGAGAACAAGGTTGTCTCCTGTGAATTTAACAGTAACTCCCGTTATTCTACCTTTTATGATGGGGCTGGCATTGCTCTCAATGACAAGTTCATGAAGCTCATTTCCTGGCAAGGAATAAAGCTACAAAACAGGATGGTGGATCTCAGGTTCTATGTGGCCTCCAAGGAGTAAGAAGCTCTGGACCACATACCCCAACAAAAATAGAGAGCAAGAGAGAGGTTCTCAGCTGCCAAGGAGTACCTATCCCAACTCAGCCTCCTACACCCAAAATCTCTGCTGTGGTTAATTTACAGGGATGGTGGATGCAGTGGATTGGTCATTACCAGGATGTGAGGAAACACAGAGGCACTGAAAAGGAGAAAGGAAAAAGAGACTAGAAGAAGTTGAGAAGGCAGGTGTCTTAGTTTGCTTCTCTCTTGCTGAACCCTGACCTAAACCAACTTGAGAGAAGAAATGGTTTGTTTCATTCACAGATTACAGTCAATCATCAAAGGATGCCTAAACAGGAACTCACAGGAGAATCCATGGAACAACACCGCTTAGTGGTTTCCTCCCTGGGGCTTGCTCAGCCAAATGTCTTATACAACCAGATCACCACTCTAGGGGTGCTATTGCCCTCAGTGTGTTGGGGCCTCCCATATCAATCATCATTCAAGCAAACTCCCTGCAGACATGCCCACAGGTCAGGCTGCTGGAGAATATTTCTCAACTGAAGTTCCCTTTTCTCAGGTGACTTAATTTGTATCAACTTGACAAAACTAATCAGCAAAGCCTGTGAGACTCCCAGAAAGTGGTGTGAAAGGCCAAGCCTATGAAGAAGTACACCACTATATTCCTGAAGCTCCCAATCCACCTTTGAGATTTCCTAGGTCATGAAATTATGACATCTTTTTTCATATTTCACAATACCATTCTACATGCTTTTAGTACCCTAAATTCAAGGAAGGGATAGTGTATTCTTCAATTGCTAGAGCTCTTAAAATGGCACCTAACCCCAGGCCGGCAATGAGATGATCTTATATTTCAGACTGAGAAGAGCAGTAGGCTCTGCTAAATAGCTGTGTTCTTATATTCTGGCAAATGCCATAAACATAGTATCTTCCGTTCAGCCTCCTCCTCTTCTGTTACAGACATATGGATCACATTATACTCAGATTTATATTATTGATGCTCCTTTACTGAACTAGTTATTTTTCTTCTTTTAAAAAAAAGACTTTTTTTTGAATATAGCTATACATTGTATCCAGGAATATTGAGAGTCACGCCTTCCATGATGCTTTGCCATCGCATGATGAAATGCTCTATTTATATTAAAATGAAGGTGCTCCTAGGGGAGACATAGAAGAGAATGAAACGACAAATAGAGCTTTGGGACAGAATATGTGAAGTGACAGAATGGAAGCTCTTGTTACAGAATGGCCCATAGGACTGTGGACTTCCAGCAGGCACACTGGTGACTGGAATCTGGCTGCTCTTGTAGGGCGGTGAGCTCCCAGCAAGCAGCTAATAAAGTCATTCCTATTCCTGCACATCTTGACTTGATGGGTCATTGTAATAATATTATTGTTGGCTGAGGGTCAGATATTTTCCCTTTCTGTTAAATGAGTGAATTATTTTTAATCAAACAATTTTATTTCTGCACATCAATATTGTGATGGCAATCATCTGTTTACTCCATGTAATTAGCTGGTTCAGTGAGGAAAATCATGTCAAACTCAATGTGATAGACAGCAGCCTTGACAAACATGAATATACTGAAGTTCTTTCCTTGAAGTTCAATTTTCATGGTAATGACATAAATAAGGTAGGGAGGAAGTGAGCATAGGTTTGTCTAGGAGCCATGAACCCATGTCAAAGTTTTGTTTCCAGACTGAGAAGCAATCAAAAATGATGTATATGAAGGACCTAGTTTTTCACATACATGCATATGGTACATTCATATATACATCCATTCCATATACATCCTTTCCATATATGTATGTATATCTGTATGAAAGTTCGGTTATCTCTTTGGGACATAAGTTCATTATTTGATAAATAGCATATTGGATTAAGCCATCTTTTAAATTTTTCTCTACGACTAAAGACTATAGTAAAAATTTTTGATGGAATTTTGATTAAACAAAACTTTACAAATGTAGTCAAAATTATTTTCCCTTGAAATTGTTTTAAAAGATTGCTTTATATGACGGTTGTGCATCCACACAGAAGCTAGACTACATTTTCATAACAGCATTGTATAGTTTCTATTGCATATTAATTAGATGGACTTTCTGAGACATTTGGACCAGTATGTGGTTTAATATTTAAGCAAAATGTCCTTTTGTCTAGGTGTAGGCTCTGCTCTGAACCCTTATTATCTACGTTTTTTTTAACATATAGGAAACTCCTTCCCAGATAAACTAATAGCTACAATATATAAGGCCATGTTTGTCTATCAGTATATAGATAAAATGCATATTCCAAGTGTTTGTGAAATACCACAATTTAAAACTAACTTCTGTTTAAGATCTATCAAAGAATCTGCAGATAAAAGTAATATATATATGTAAAGTATTGATTAAAAGATGGCAGTTATCTATTATTCCAGATTCAACATGTACCCCAAGATGAACTCGGCTTCATACCTGGATGGCATTGTATTGACCATTTTGTCTGAGAATGATGCCAAGAGCTCTGTGAAAGTTGTCACTCTGTCCACTGTTATGGTGGTTCTGAGGACGTAAGTGCCTCTATTACACGGTGCTGGTTTTATGAGGACCACAGGGGGAAGTTTCTCTCGGCACTTAGTGATGGCAATAATTTCACTTCTCCTAAAAACTGTTATGATTTTATCTCATATTCCTTGTAAATTGTGGAACTGACTAGAATTCTATTTTCCCACAATTGCTAAAAGCTAGAGACAGATTTTTCAGTTCATCCTTAGCAAGACTTTATAGTAAGAAACTTTTAGGAATCTCATTTTTGATTCAGTTTTATGACCCCACTAATATTTTTCTTCATTTTCATCTCCCATGATTTTTATAGCGGCCATCTCATCATTTTCCTTTTAGGCTGATAACTTACTTCTTAAATTAGCTAAAATATGTTTTTGCTTGCTTCCATATTTGTTTTAAGACATATTTTAAAAGGTGTAACAAAATATGTGCAGTTATATTTAAAATATTTTCTGGAATAAAAGAAGTCACTTTCATTATTTTTTAATCATCTAAGGTTGCTATAATAAAACACTTCATCCTATGTAATTTATAAAGACAGATTTAGTTTTCACAGTTCTAGAGGTTGGGATTATCCAAAATACTGGTAGATTTGGTGTCTAGATAAAGCTCATTCCACAGAGGTGGTATCTTTTTGTGTTTCCATATGATGGAAAAACAGGTAACCAGTTTCCCTCAAGCACTTTAATAAAGCCATTAAGCTCATTCATGGGCACAGAACCCTAAGGTTCCTTCCTAAGATTTCACCTCTTGTTAATATCATCTTCTGATTAAATTTCAGTACATGAATTGTTGGAGAGGTCATAGCAATGGCCAAGGTTAGACTGGAATAAAACCTAACTTAGATTCTCTGTAGAGTGTTCTTAGGATAACTTTTCCCAATTCAAGAACCAAGAAACCCTTTCAATAATACACAAATCCAGACATTATCAACAGTATCACCACAGGCCTTCGTCAGTTACAATGCAACTAAGACCTCCAGTCTTGCTCTTGTTGTCCCTAGAAACTTTTCATCTTTAGCCCATTTGTAATGGAAGGCTTTTAGGCTTAGTTTGGAAGATCTCTAAACATTTTTATAAGCTGTATTTATTAAACTGTTCTACTCTTGAAAATATTTACTCTTTATTTTCAGAGTGAGTACTTTTTAAATATGAAAATAACATTACCCAAGTGGCAGGATTTTAGACACAGTATAGCACAAAATAACCTTCTGGGTCATATTATTATATTTTGCTATATAGTCCTTTTCTATTTCTAACTTCATCTGTAAACGACTCACAGCTCACACCCATCAGAGGTGAGCCCCCCGTCTGATGCTTCATAACCATGCACATTCCATGAAGATTTCAGTTCATCATTCCTATGTCTTAGAAGAAGTTAAGGTCCTAACTTCAAGAAGAAACATGACTTCTTTATGCTAATGAAAATGGCAACTACCTTTATCAGCAGCAACCTACAGGGAAATCTATTAAGGAAGATTTGTGTTTCAGTTTACATGATCAGTGACTTTTCATACAAAGTCAAGGCAGAGACTTCAGTTTTAAGGAATGCTGCAAAAAAAAAAAAACCTGTGAAATGACTTTAATATGACAGAGGCCAAATATTGTACAAGGTAAAAAGTTGTACCATTTGGTAGCTTTCTTCGTATAATACTAACAGTTCAGTAGTCTTACAAAACGAGTGCTACTGAAAGGAAACTGGTTCTTGACACTCATTTGTAGAATGTTTTATGCCTCTACAAAAGTAAGGAAGAACAAACTAGGAGAATTCAGAGGTGTAAGAGTACCTGGGTAAAATTAATTGCTTCTCTTGCAGTATAAATAGAAATGGACTCCATGTGAAGAGCAAGACTTTCCCGAGTGAGGAAAAGTCATTTTATGAGAGCTGAAAACATAGGATGGAAGAGTTAGCACAGCTTAGCCTGGCCTAGAGTAAGCCCAAAGCAAACCTTCTGACTGTTGTTTGTGAATTACAAGGTAAAATTCTTCAGAATGTTTCCTCCAAGTACGTTCCTTACAATATTCCAGCTTTTATAAAAAAGCTACAAGCTAAAAAACCATTTTGTCAATATGTTAACTAAGGACAAATGGTATATTTAGTGTAAAACAAAAACCTCTAATTTATAATTTTAATAACTTAGCCCTTCACATGTGATCATTTATATTTAAAAACTCTACTACCATGTCTATAGTTATTGTTATGCTCCGTTCAGAATGTTCTCATAATAGTATACTAATAGTAGAAGTCTGTTAACATAAAATATAGAATATAAATTATAAATGCATTATTTGTTTTATTACTTTTATTATTATTTTAGATCTAAAACAGTTCACTTTGACCCCTGTATGGTACAGGTTTACACTTTCCAGTGATTCATATGTGGTATTCACTGAGAAATCATATTTAAGTAAGTTCACTTAAATATACATACAGAGGCACACACATCCCCTATTTTATGAAGATATACATGATAAAATCCCAAGATTTTTGCATGCTTTTATTGGCATATTATTTCACTGTTACCTTAAATACAATGAACACATTTGGAAGGTTAGTAAGTAGGCTTGGACATTAAAATACATACTGCCATGGCAGATTCAAAAATGCAAAAAAAAAAAAAAACAAACAAACCAGTGATCATGACCTTGTTAAATTCTAAAACACAGGATCACCTTTTATAGAACAGACATGTAACTAAATGAAATATATAACTAAAATATGCAGCCCATGTGTTAGGTGCTAGTGTTAGTAACCTATTCCCCATCTCAGTGGTCTCCTCTATGACTTAGATGTGAGAGTAAAAGGGAAATGGAGGTCCTTGGAAAACAAGGGCTCCAAAATAAAGGGGAAATGTGGGACTTTCATATTGTCCTGTTTTCCTCTTTGTAGTCATTATAGTAAAATCTTTAAGTGGATCAGAGATACTAATTGTTCTTATTTACACCATGAGTTTATATCTAGGAAGAATTTCCTGTGGCTTTTTGTGGTGAATCCTATGTAATTTAAAAGTAATTGAAATATAAGAGGAAAATAGGAATTTATATCATAAACCAGGCATATAGATAGACGATAGAAAGCTATAGATAGATGCTATATAAACACATAGGCCAAGAAATTGCTTATCAACAGAAATAGAACCTGAATGCACACAGTGTCCTTGTGACAAGAAGTGTTCAGGGGAAGGTTAAGCTGAGGCCGAGGCACCATTCACCATTCCATATCTTTCCTTCTACAGAGCAGTAAATGATGCTTTTCGTGTGCTTGTGCCACTTGTAAGTATAAAACTGTGGGTCTCAGAGTATATCAATTGGCAGTTCAGCCTTCTCTTTCTCACCTGTAACCCATGAGAGCACTTTTAACCTCATTTATAAAATGGGGCTAATAACGTTGACCTTATATAATAGCTCCTGAGAGTTTGGGCAATGGATCCTTGAACCCCTCTCTTTTTGTCAACACACACACACACACACACACACACACACACACACACACACACAGAGAGAGAGAGAGAGAGAGAGAGAGAGAGAGAGAGAGAGAGAGAGAGAGAGAGAGGTCATTCAGGTGGCAGCCAAAAATCACACAGTATTGGAGGTGAACTAGGTTAAACAAACCTGCAGCTGAGACTCTCTTGCGCAGGCTGCATGTGATAGGAGATTCCTATTTCTTTTTCTCTTCAGAGGCCACGGCTTCTTATGAAAGCCTTCCTAGGTGCTTAACTGTTACAGAGCTATAATTTAATTAGTAGTTTTCTTAAGGAAAACAAAAAGCAAAAAAACAAAACAAAACAAAACAAAACCAATAAACACTGCAAACACTTTGGAAGTGCAGATGCAAAGAAAACTAAAGGGGAAAGGAGAAGAGGATTTTCTTTTTTCCTCACAAGAGGGAAAATATATAAGATTTTGAGTTCTTGGGAAGCCAGAGCACCCAACACCGGCACAATTCATCACAGAGACAATATAAAGGAAGTGAGAATCATCTAGGAAATGGACACATGCTTGGGGTGGCTGAGAGAGGCAGTGACAAAGGGACATCAAGGACAAAAGCTGGCAGAAACCCAGAAATATTCCTACGAGCATCTCTTGACAAGGTAATGCAGATTTAAGCACTTACTGTGTATTAGCTGTTTAGCGATCACAGACAACTTTATCAATTGGGCTGGGTGTCCATGGACTTAATTTTAACACGAGAAGGTAAAAAGTTATTTAAACTACTAAAAATTGAAGAGATGGCCAGGCATGGTGGCACACGCCTTTAATCCCAGAACTCAGAGAAGCAGAGGCAGACGAATCGCTGAGTTCAAGGGCAGCCTGGTCTACAAAGCGAGTCCGGGACAGGCAAGGCTACTGAGAAATCTCATCTCAAAAAACCAAGAGAGAAAGAAAGAGAAGGAGAGAGAGAGGAAGCACGATTTTGCACAATGTTCATAAGACGCGCATGCTTAATACAAAACGCAGAAAGTCAGACTGAACCCATCCATGGAATTCGGACTCGGATTGCAGAACACATGACCAGGACACAGAAATCCGATCATGGCCCCTTACAGTGGCTCCTACTACCCCGAGTTGAGGCACTATAAATTAGTTTTGAATGTCCTTGAAATTGATTTTATGGTAATCACAAAGTACGGTTCTCATCCAGGCTTCCTATGCACTTGGTTTTATACATTTTTTCATTCATTTGTGGTTTTAAATATTTTTATGTGCATGAAGATTTTCCTCCATATGTGTCTATGTACCATTTGCCTAGTATGTGCAGAGGTCAGAGGTCTCCTAAAACAGGAGTTAAAAAATCCACGTTACAGAGTTACAGAGCTGCCGTGTGAGTGCTAGGAACTGAACCTGGGTCTTCTGCAGGTAACCAGTGCTCTCAACCACTAAGCGATCTCTACAGTCCCACTCCCTGTACTAGCTAGTTTATTTTTTTGTTTGTTTGCTTAAATAATACTCTTATTATTGCTTATAGTTCTTCATTAAATGGAATCCATTCCTGCCGCAGTTGACAGAGCCAACAACATGTGATTTAAAGTTATAGGTCTCAAAAGAGAGCCTAATACTATTATTCTGCTAAACTGACATGGTATTAAAATGACTCACAATGATATACTTTACCTATGGAACATATGCATTGTCTGGCATTCTGTTGTACCAAGGGTCACACCACTAAGGTGAGTTCCCGTTCCCTCTTGCAAAAGCTATTAAATGCCTGTAGCTTCTCAACTAATGGTAGAATTCCATGCCTACCTTCCCCTCATCATGCTGGGATTTTTGTCTGGCTTGTCTTTGTATAAGTCTGGTGTATATCAACAGAACCATTGTGAATTTGTTTGAGTAATTATCTTGTTGTGTCAGGAAAACACTATTTTCTGGATGTCGTCCTCCATCTCTGGCTCTTACAGTTTTTCCATCCTTCTTTACCTGAATTCCCTGAATCTTACAGGAAGTGTGTGATATATATGTACCATTTTGGGCTGAGGGAAACTGACCCAAATTGAGACTCTTCCCATGGGAGAGAGCCAACCTCTGACACTATTAATGATATTCTGCTATGCTTGCAGACAGGAGCCTAGCATGACAGTCTTCTGAGAGGCTTCATTCATCAGCTGATACAGAGACCCACAGCCAAACAATCAACAGAGCTGGGGAAGTCTTGTGGAAGACCGGAAGGAAGGATAGAGTGAGCTGGAGGAGTCAAGGATACCATAAGAAGACCTACAGAGTAAACTAACCTGGGCCATGGGGGCTCACAGAGACTGAACCACCAACCACAGAGAACACTTGGGCTGGACCTAGACTGCCTATATGTATGCAGCAGATGTCCAGCTTGGTCACCATGTGGGTCCCCTAACGATGGGAGTAGGGGCTGTCTCTGACGCTGTTGCCTGCCTCTGGACCCCTTTCCCTTACCTGGGATATCTCGTCAGGCCTCCACGAGAGAGGATACTTTTAGTTCTGCTGACACTTGAGATGCCAGAGTGGGTTGGTACCTTTTGGGGGACTTCCCTTTTCTGAGGGTGGGAATGATCAGAGGGGCCTGAGGGTAGGAACAGGAGGAGAGGAAGGAGGGTTTGGGGATTAGGATGTAAAGTGATGAAAGAATGAAAAAAATACATGTAACACAAAAAATGTGCTTTTTTTCACTATTTCCTTAAGAACCATTACACTCTTGATCTTATAAACCATATTGTCTTATTCCTTCCTCACAACAAAACTAGTTAAGTACCATGTTGAGCATTCCTCTCGTGGCAGCAGTGTGAAGAGGGAAAGGAGAGAGAGAACATACAAAATGCCTCTAATTGTCTAGATGACATTACCTTTTCCAAGTTTCGTGTTGTTATGTCTTTAGATGTTGAGATTAGGAATTGCAATGTGAAATTTGATTTGTAATTGGTTCCTTGTGAGGGCGCATGACACCTGTTTAGTTCTGAGAGTTTTGTTTGCTGTTTACATGTTTTTTTTTAATAAAGCAACAGTAGCGTGGGTGTAAGGATACTGTGTAAGCAGCTTCGGCTGTAAGTCAGGAAAGCTTCTGTTTCTCTCCTAGTCCCTCTGGGGCTTTAACACTTTCTATGTATCTTCCAGTCCATAGGCTGTGCCCTTTCTTGGCTTTGGCCCTGCAACGTATAAAAAACAACTGCATATCTCAAAGCAAGGAAATGTTAGTCAGATTCTGTATTCTAATCCTTATGCACCCAATTAGAATTTCTGTCCAAGACTCTACCCTATAGAAGTTTCCCCGGGACATCTGCTCGTGGACCATTGCTTTAACATACGGCTAGAACAGCACACTCCAAACTTCAG
Organism: Pachyuromys duprasi; assembly: GCA_028658305.1. Lineage (NCBI taxonomy): Eukaryota > Metazoa > Chordata > Mammalia > Rodentia > Muridae > Pachyuromys > Pachyuromys duprasi. Next base: position 69,220,930 of record CM053744.1, read on the forward strand.
TCTGTACACATATGTGGGTCAAACCTAGACACTATAGCCTCTTGTACCACCAGACTCTCTAGGTCCTAGTTGACGACCCAGCATGTGAATGGTGAACAGATAGGATATTGCAAAGCACTTATATTTCAGTTACTAAGTGAGCACTTTTCAATTGCTTTCTCCACAGCTCCTAGAGTTCACTACTAGGAACATTTTGAGAATGGTAGTTTGGTGGAAAGGATGCGTATGTGGATGCTTGTTTATGCTCTTCCACAAAGAATTTCATCCAGCATCTGTTTCTACCTGATCTATAAATTAGGTGACCACATGAATGCAAACATTTTAAATTTATTCATTAGGTTTTTCCGACACAGATACATACATTTTGATTATATCAATCCCCAACCCCCATTTCCAAAATGTTTACTACTTACAGAAGCTCCATGTTCCTATCTCACTTCCTGTGTCCTTCTTTATATTTTATAACCCATTATAAAGAGTTGAAAAGTAGCACAGTTGTAACTGGAAAGCTTATTTTAAGAACACTGTTTTCAAATCAAAACATTTGTTTTAACTTTCTACTGCATATTATATTTTGTATGTATTATAATATTTTGTTATAAGATATTTAAATTGTATACCCACAGAGGTATACATCAAAAAACAGAGACATTATAAATTTTTGCAGCTTGGCACACACAAGTGAAAAGTCAGAATATGACCAAAGACCCAGGTATATTTTGTCTCTGCCATTATCATTGTTAAAATGGCATCGGTGACCCACTCTTTGGTGTACCAGGTTGCTTTTCCTAGCCTTTATGCAAAAAATATTTTGTACATGATCGCTTATGTGCATTTAGTTTGCTCAGTCCTACATTTGGGTTTCATCTAAATGATTTCAGTTGTAAACTGCAGTTTCTCCTCCTTGGTAGTATCACCTCATATGACTACATCAAACTTTATTATTGCTCTAGTCTGTTGGTGAAACATTTGGATGACTTACAGATTTTGGTTAGTCAGCTGCAGAGAAGATTGCTCAGCAGGTAAAGGTCCCTGGCCTGAATTAAATCCCAGGACCCACATAAACAGTCTGTGTAGTGGCCAGTTACCCCAGCAACTTACTCTGAGATAGGAGGTAGAGGCGGGAGTATGAGTACATCAGAGAAAATAAGGTAGAGAGAGAACCAATGCCCCAGGACTAACCTCTGAGTTTACATATGTCCATCAGCACATATTCATGTACACACACACATACACACACACGCACACACGTGTGCACGCACACACTGAAATAAAACAGAGATTTTGGTTAGTGAAGCAGTGCTGCTTTTAACAACCCTTTCATGTCTCATGCAAGTTATATTTGCATTTCCACTGGGTTCATGCTTAACATGTGAAACTATATAAACCCAAAATGTAATAGCATTTTGCCCATGTTGTCACAGCTTTTCAGAGGATGTGTACTAGCTTGTAGACTTGAGGTAGTATATGTAATTCAATCCTTCCAGAAATTGATGTTGTTTTATTTTTAAAAATTAATTTATTTTTTATTAATTACAGTTTATTCACTTAATATCCCAGATCTAGACCCCTCCTTCGTCCCCTCTCAATCTCACCCTCCCTTCCCTTTCTCCTCCCATGCCCCTCCCTGAGTCCACTGATGGGGGAAGATCCTCTTCCCCTTCCATCTGAACCTAGCCTATCATGTCTTATCAGGACTGGCAGTATTGTCTTCCTCTGTGGCCTGATAAGGCTGCTCCCCCCTCAGGGGGAGGTGATCAAAGAGCAGGGCACTGAGTTCACGTCATTAACAGTCCCTGTTCCCCTTACTAAGGCATCCACTTGGAGACTGAGATGCCATGAGTTACATCTGTGAGGGAATCTAGGTTATATCTATGCATGGTCCTTGGTTGAAGTATCAGTCTCAGGAAAGACCCCTGGGTCAGGATTATTTTTTTTTTACTGTTTAGCTCTGTTCCCCATTTTTTAATTGGTTTACTTGATTTGTTGCTTTTCAACTTGTTTAGTTCTTTATATATACTGGATATTAGCCCTCTGTCAGATATAGGGTTGGTGAAGATCCTTTCCCAGTGTGTAGACTGTCGTTTTGCTTTGATGACAGTGTCTTTTGCTTTACAGAAGCTTTTCAGTTTCCTGAGGTCCCATTTATTGATTGTTGTTCTTAGAGCCTGTGCTGTTGGTGTTCTGTTCAGGAAGTAGTCTCCTGTGCCGACAAGTTCTAGGGTCTTTCCCACTTTTTCTTCTAAACGATTTAATGTGTCTGGTGTTATGTTGAGGTCTTTGATCTACTTGGAATTTAGTTTTGTGCAGGGTGATAAATATGGATCTATTTTCATTTTTCTGCATATAGACATCCAGTTAGACGAGCATTATTTGTTGAAGATGCTACCTTTTTTCCATTGTTTGGTTTTGGCATCTTTGTTAAAAATCAGGTATCCGTAAGTGTGTGGGTTTATTTCTGGGTCTTCTATTCGGTTCCATTGATCCACCATTCTGTTTCTATTCCAGTACCATGCAGTTTTTATTACAGTTGCTCTATAGTACAGCTTGAGATCAGGGGGAACAGAGCTAAATAGAGAATTCTTGATAGAGGAATACTGAATATCAGAGAAACACTTAGGCCAAGATAAAAAACTCAAGTGACAATACATGCTGGAGAGGTTGTGGAGAAAGAGGAACCCTCCTCCACTGCTGGTGGGAATGTAAACTTGTACAACCACTCTGGAAATCAACCTGGCACTTTCTCAGACAATTAAGAATAGCACTTCCTCAAGATCCAGCTATACCACTCCTAGGCATATATCCAAAAGAAGCTCAAGTACACAAAAAGGACATTTGCTCAACCATGTTTGTAGCAGCTGTATTTGTAATAGCCAGAAGCTGGAAACAACTCAGATGCCCCTCAGCTGAGGAATGGATACAGAAATTGTGGTATATTTACACAATGGAATATTACTTAGCAATGAGAAACAAGGAAATCATGAAATTTTTCAGGTAAATGATGGGAACTGGAAAGGAGCACCCTGAGTGAGCTATCCCAGAAGCAGAAAGACACACACGGTATATACTCACTCATATAGACATATAATATAGGATAAACCTATTAAAATCTGTACAGCTAAAGAAACTAATCAAGTGGGAGGACTCTGGCTAAAATGCCCAATCCCCATGCAGAAAGGCAAAGAGGATGGATAGCAGAAGGAGAAAACATGGAACAAGGTAGGAGCCTGCCACAGAGGGCCTCTGAAAGGCTCTGCCCTGAAGACTATCAAAGCAGATGCTGAGACTTATGGCCAACCATTGGGCAGAGTGCAGGGAATCTTATGAAAGAAGTGGGAAATAGTAAGATCTGGAGAGGACAGGAGCTCCACAAGGAGAGCAACAGAACCGAATATCTGAGCTCAGGGGTCTTTCCTGAGACTGATACTCCAACCAAGTACCACACATAGATATAACCTAGAACCCCTGCACAGATGTAGCCCATGGAAGTTCAGTGTCCAAGTGGGTTCTATAGTAATGGGAACAGGGACTGCCTCTGACAGGAACTGATTGGCCTGCTCTTTGATCACCTCCCCCTGATGGGGGAACAGCCTTACCAGGCCACAAAGGAAGACAATGCAGCCACTCCTGATGAGACCTAATAGACTGCGATCAGAAGGAAGGAGAGGAAGACCTCCCCTATCAGTAGAGTTGGGAAGGCGCATGCATGGAGAAGGGGGAGGAAAGGGGGTTTGGGAGGGGAGGAGGGAGGGCGTACAGGGGGGATACAAAGGGAATAAAGTGTAATTAATAAAAAATTAAAAAAGAAACAAAGAATAAAAAGGTTCCCTGCACTCTGCCCAAAGTTTGGCTATGAGTCCCAGCCTCTGCTTTGATACCATGAAGGGTAGAATCTTTCAGAGGCCCTCTGTGGTAGGCTCCTGTCATCTTCCCTGTTTTTTACCCTCTTCTGATGTCCATCCTGTTTGCCTTTCTGAATGAGGATTGAGCATCTTACCCAGCGTCCTCCTTCTTGATTAGCTTCTTTGGGTGTACAGATTTTAGTGTGATTATAATATATTAAGTGTCTAATATGTACTTATAAGTGAGTATAGACCATGTGTGTCTTTCTGCTTCTGAGTTACTTCAGTCAGGATGATCTTTTCTAGTTCCCACCATTTGCCTGCAAATTTTATGATTTCCTTGTTTTGAATTGCTGAGTAGTATTCCACTGTGTAAATGTATCACAATTTCTATATCCATGCCTCAATTGAGGGACATCTGGATTCTTTCCAGCTTCTGGCTATTACAAATAAAGCTGCTAGGAACATGGTTGAGCAAATGTCCTTGTTGTGTTCTTGAGCATCTTTTGGATATATGCCTAGGAGTGGTATAGCTTGGCCTTGAGGAAGCACTACTCTGAATCGTCTGAGAAAGCGCCAGATTGATTTCTAAAGTGGTTGTACAAGCTTACATTCCCACCAGCAATGGAGGAGGGTTCCCCTTTATCCATATTGATGTTGGTTTTAAGGCTCTTTTCACCATGAAGATGAGTGGAGGTGTTGAATGCTATCCCATTGTTGTTTGACTTGCACATCCTTGTAAGCTAATAATGTCAAATACATCTTCTTATGCCATGGACCATTAGGCTGTTTCAGTTACAGTTGCATTGGTCCCTTTTCTTGACATTCTTTCTCCTGTACTAACATGGGTTTCCAACCAGAATCATTTCTGCTTCTCTAAAGAACTTCGGTTTAACACAAGTTTTTTTTTCCAATCATAAACATTCTCCATTTTACTTGTTTAAGGGAGCAACCTTACCAGGCCACAGAGGAAGATAATGCAGCTACTCCTGATGAGTCTTGATAGACTAGGATCAGAGGGAAGAGGAGGAGGACCTCCCTTATCAGTGGACTGGGGGAAGGGTATGGTTGGGGTAGAGAGAGGAAGAGTGGGATTGGGAGGGGAGGAGGGAGGGAACTAAGGGGAGGATACAAAGTAAATAAACTGTAATTAATAAAAAATAAATTTTTTTAAAAGGGAGCATTTGTCTCATCAGTACTGTCTGCATTGTCTTCCTCTGTGTCATGTTAAGGCTGTTCCCTCCTCACAGGGGAGGTGATCAAAAAGCCAGCCAACTAGTTCATGTCAGAGAGACCTGATAGGAAAGGGTCAGATAGAAGGGGAGGAGGACCCTATCAGTGGACTGGGGAAGGGACATGGATACAAAGTGAATAAATTGTAATAAATAAATGAAAAGAAAAAAAAGATCCTAAAAAATTAAGAAAACAAAGAGATCATTTGTCTTCATTTCAGTGGATTCTTTCACTGGAAAGACAGCTTTAGGTAGATATTTTTTGTTTTCTCCCACTACTTTGAATAAGTTTCTCAACTGACTTAGGAGAAATCTGTATAACTCTTACTCTCTTTCCTTCCAAAGATGAAGTGATTTCTCTTGGGAGGTTCCTGGCCTTCCTTCTTTACCTGTCTACACTGTGAGTGTTATGTTATCAGATATTTTCCTAACATTTTCTTGCTTGAACTCTTTGAATATGGGGCATAACATTTGTCATGAATCCCCAACTCTTATCCCCTGATATTTCAACTTGATGCATAGTGTATCTTTTATAATCTCATAGTTTTTAAATAGTTTATTCTGCTTTAACTTTTTTCTTTTAGTTTTGGAAATTTCTGTAGATATGTCCTCAAATTCAGTGATTCTTTCTTCAGCCACATTTAGATTAACAACTTGCCTCATTCAAAAATTCTTTATGTTTGTTCCAGTGAATTTAACATTTTGTTCTTTGCTTAGACTTTTTACTTCTTTGTTTATTTTATCTATTTCTTCTTATATGCTGCCTACTTTTCTGGTCAGAACTCTTAGATATTATGGTTGGTTATTTTACTGTTGCAGTTAAATTTACTTCTTAAATTTCCTTTTCCTTTAAGATAACATTTTTTTCTGGCTTTTTGCATGCCTTATTATTTTTTGCTGAAAGTTGGAGGTAGCAAATAAGGATAAAAAAAAAACTGAGCTCAAGTAAGTCTTCAGCATAAGGTTTGTGCAGGCCAAGCTAATAGTTAGATTTTGTTTGGTATTTATTGTACTTGTGCTTTTCAAAGCTAAAATTTCTTCTGCTACTCTTGTTGTTTTTGTTTTGTTTTGTTTTGTTTTGTAAGAGTTTTCTAATTTATGGAGTGAATCCTTTAGGTCTCTTAGTTAATCCCCTGTGATGATACGGAGGTCAATGGCATGGTCTTCAAGTAATTGTAGTCCTAAAATTAGAATTAAGTCACTGCCTTTCAGGGTCTCTCTCTCTCTGGAAAGATTTACCTTCTTCTACCTTTAGACATCCTGAGTCCACGTTTCCAAGTTCTTTGGACTCCTGTAGTCTTAGACCTACATCATCAGCCCCAAGGATAATAAGCCAACTGTATCATACTAGGAGTTTCCCTGCTACTCTAACTTGTAACCAACAACATGGCTACTTACCACTCATGTATGTGTTTCTATAACCCATGTCTACAGCTAGAGCTCCTATTTCAATGTCTCTCTCTAATCTTCCCTGTTGATTTTGTTTCTCTGGGAACTGTGATGATATTTTAGATGAGATGATATTTGAGAAAGCTCAGTTGTTTAGACATGGGTGAATAGTTTCTTTTGAAGGCAAGTTTTGTTAAGAAAGGCAGAGAGTTCTGGGAATATAATAGTCACTTTTTTCCCTAACCTACCAAAACTAGGAGAGGTTTTTTGTTTTGTTTTTCCCTCTGTGTTTGTTAAACTGTTAAGGACCTGGGATAAACTTTCTTCCAGCAGCAACTTTATAGTTTGATAAGCATAATTCACAGACAGAAATCACTATCATTTAAAAGTTTTTTGATGATCCTTTTGACTATCAACTCCTTACTTTACCTAAATCCATGACCTTAGTAGAAAAAAAAGTATAATTTTAGACTCTTGGGAAAGATAAATATAAATAGCCTGAGCATTATGTGATATATATTATTAAAATGGTGTTAACAACTTAGTTTTAGATATCAAAGAACAGATTTAATCAATTTTCAATGTAAAAACATGCTTGTCTCTGAAGATATTTTATTCTCAACATTTGAAGTATGGCTCTTTCCAGTCTCTGCTGATAAAGATATAAGATAGAGATCAAATTTAATTAAGCTCTTATCTTTTGAAAGATAAAATAATCACAGAAGACTTTAGTTGTTGGTTGTTGAATAATGTGAGGTGGAAGCCTTCACTTTTTTTATTAGATCATCTTATGATGTTACACAGTTTGAAATTAGAGATGAAGATTTATTTACAGTACAATTCAAGAAAAATCAGTTATCTTTTTAAACATTAAATTGGGATACTATTCATAAGACAGAAATCTGTTTAAAGGTAACACATTAACATCAAAGGTAAATGTTAAAGAAACAAGTTTGGGTATGGCAAGGCTGAATCCAGTTATAAATGGAAAGTCTTTCAGGGAGAGAGAGCATTATAAATTTGGACATTCAAATTTCATTGAATGTCCAAATTTATAATGTGAAATACAGTGCTACTAAGTTTGAGTAGCAGCTAAAAATATCCAGCCATTTAAATAATAGACTGCCCAGGATCCAGATGTGTATGTTTTATACGTTTCCTTTAATTTCCATCTAATAGTTAAACCACTGTGCCCAATGTTTCCTTTGCTTAATCTCTTCCTTTTCCAACAAAATAGCATTATATCTGAACCCACCAAACGCATATACCATGGCTTGTATGACTAGTCAAAGAGGACAGATACTAATGCTTTTCCTTGTGATACATCAAAGGTATGATTGTCTATGCAGCCGTTCAGATATTAAAATAGTAAATACAACCAAGACATGGCAAGTTAAGAGCCAGTAGAAGTGCTGTGGGGTGGACAGGGGAGAGATGTGCATTCCTGCTGCTCATTTTGTACTGCCTAGAATTATTGTGCTTGGAAACGGTGTCACGGCGGCGGCGGCGGCGGCAGCAGGGACGGCAGCTAATATACCTCATCTCTAAAAGTTACTCACTGCGTATTCACAGATCCCTGGTTTGCATTTGACACTTATGCTCCTCTTTTTACTAATATGAATCTGTTACCACAGAGCCATGCAAAGAAGGTACTCATTCATTCTTTACCGGGCCCACACTTAAGAGAATGTTGGTATCTTATTCTCTACTCTCCCCGTCCTATTTAACACGTATCTATGAAATCTGTCTTTTCTCCAAGTTAGAAAAGGTAATTAAAAGAAATGGGAGAAAAGGAATGGAGTGTTTGTAACAACAAGTTGAATGCATTTGAACAGTGAGAATAATTGCTATAAGAAATTAAGGTGCTTGATGGCTGACTCTTTGACCCTCCCCCATACAAGCCAGAGAGCGACAGACTGGCTAGATCCCAGGGGAGGACATTGCAGCCAGCCCTGAGGAGTCAGGATAAGCTGGGGTTGGATGGAAGGGAAGGAGGTCCTCCCCTGTTGGTGGACTTGGAGGGGGCGAGGAGGAAGGAGATGAGGGAGGGAGTGGGAGGGTAGGAGGGACTGAGGGAGGGGGCTATGCCTGGGATTCAAAGTACCTAACCTGTGATTGAGATAAAAATAAATAAATTAAAAAAAAGAAAAAAAAGAAGAAAAAAAAAGAAATTAAGGTGCAAGCACACACTTGCTGTAATTGGGGCTCACTTGTTAGGTGTTCTGCCTTTACAGCCCGTCTCTGTATTGGGGGCCCATGCTAATGTGAATGCTTAGGGGAGCAGCATGATTAGGGGTGGTGTAGTTCATTCAGCAAACATTTCTTAGTGTTTGATGTGCCTCAGCTGAGAGTCACATACGATTTTACACTTTTATCCTTTCAGGCAACTGACAGGTCTCTAATCTCCATCTCAAAACCTTCACTCAGCTTGAACTTTGGTTCATAAAGGTCATTTTTGAACCACTTGGGACCAAAAGCCACGTCCAAGAAATCCCATAGAGTCGATAGATGCGATAATAGCTTTAGGCACATTTTGTTAAGACCCAAGGGGAAAGACAATTTCAATAAATGTAAAACTGCGCCATGTACAACCTGCACAGTGTCTTAGAGAATCCCACAGGAACAAATCTTCCCTTTTCCTCCAGGCAAGAAGCTACATAACAATAACGGTGCCAGGCACTGCTAAGGGTGGCAAGAAACTAATTGTGCTAAAGGAGAAAGAAAGAAAAAAAAGCCTTATACATATACCATATCTTACACCGGAAGCTTCAAAGACAAAATTACATTCATCCATTTGACCTGTCATTGTCCTCATTTCACAATGGCTTGTAAGGCACACCGTGAATATTTAGGCTCCTGTTATCAAAAGGACTACATATGGGTATATGCAAATGAAGTGAGTTAGTTATGCAAAAATGACACAGGCCAATCATCAGATTATGAAGTGAATTAAATATAGTTCTTATTCCTTTTTACCTCTAGTCTCCAGCTCATTTTCCAAAATAAAATAAGAAAGAAAGAAGGAGGCAAACCTTACAGGGGTAGATGTGGGAAGATAATTACCAGGAGACCTTCAGCAGCAGATGTCTGAGATAAGTTGGAAAGGGCATTGCCTTCCCTTGACATACCATCAAAGGGAAGAACACGAATATTTAAAAGGAAGGAGTGGAAGCCACATAGATGCATGTTTGAGTGTCTGAATAAATAAGAAAGGCACTTAAATATCATGATTTAATCTGTAAGACCATTAAGTTGGCTCATGACAGTAATAGTTGTTTTGACTGCACACATTTTAGTATTATCTTTGATTTATTGTCTTTCCTTGGTATTGTTCACTAAGCAAAGGAATGCTTCTTGAAAGTAAAATATCCCCTCCAGCAAAACATTTCACTCCTTTTGCCTCTGAGAATTCTGCTGGTGGAAGAAAAAAAAAAAAGATGTTCTAGAAAATCTTCAAGTTCAGCTTAAAAGCAGTTTAAAACAATCTTTTAAAGTAAAATGTTCAATAGGACAAAATAAATCCAAACTTAAAGATTTTATTTCAGTATCTGCTCTGAATAATATTATTTTATACCTTTCATCACTTCAGCATGTTTTCAAAAGTGTGTGAGCTATACATCATACTCTCATCCTCTAAAATATATTGAATTAAAAGTGGAGTTGCTTTAAAAAGATTTCCCCCAAATATAGCTGAGACCCATTGAACACTTTATTTTTGTATGTATAAGTAATTTTCCTGCATGTATGTCTGTGTACCATGTGTGTGCCTGATGCCTACAAAAGCCAGAAAGTGGGCCTCAGGTCCTCTGGAACCAGAGGATGGTTGTAAGCCACCATGTGGGTACTGGGAATGGAACCCTATTTTTCTGCAAGAACAACAAGCATGTGCTCTAAACCACTGAGCCATCTCTCCAGCCTAGAAGAGTTCCTCTAAAAGCGAGGGAAGGGATTTTAATTTCCTCCTAACTTAGAAGTGATGTGCACCTGTGCAAACAACACTCAATTCTTCCTGTAACTATCGTAAGAAGTAATGAAGCATTTGGTCGATAAAGAACTGTAAAACAAAGAACCTTCTGAAATGGAAAGCCTGTCACTCCCTGTAGTCTTAGAGATTGGTAAAGACAAATATCTTTGGTTTTATTTTCAGATTAAAAATCTATGCATTCCTCCATTTCTTCATGTGGCATTCAGAGTAAATTTAGTTCTCAGAAAAATTATAAAGGGTCATCATGGTTAATTTTAGTTTTATAAGTAGAATAGAATCCAACTTTTTAAACCATGCATTATGTACCTGTGTGTGGGACTTTAAAAAGTAAAGTTCAAGTGAATCAAAGACCTCAACAAAAAGCCAAACACACTAAATCTCTTAGGACAAAATGTGGGAAAGAACCTTGACCTCATTGGCCCAGGAGACAACTTCCTGAGCAGAACACCAACAGCACAGGTTATAAGATCAGCAATCAATAAATGGGACCTCATGAAACTGAAAAGATTCTGTACAGCAAAGGACACTGTCAACAGAACAAAACGACAGCCTACAGACTGAGAAAAATTTTTCACCAACCCTACATCTAACAGAGGGTTAATATCCGGAAGTTAAACACCAACAAATCAAGTATTCCAATTTAAAAATGGGGTACGGAGCTAAACAGAGATTTCTTAACAGAGGAATATGGAATGGCAGAGGAACACTTAAAGAAATGCTCAACATCCTTAGTCATTGGGGAAATGCAAATCAAAACGACCCTGAGAAAACCTTACAAACGTCAGAATGGTGACAATAAAAAACACAAGGGATGCCACATGATGGAGAGGATGTGGAGAAAGGAGATCCTCCTCCACTGCTGGTGGGAATGAAAAATTGTACAACCACTTTGGAAATCAATCTGGCACTTTCTCAGAAAATTAGGTATACTGCTACCCCAACATCCAGCGATTGGTATTCTGTTCAGGAAGTTGTCTCCTGTGCCAATGAGTTTCAGCCTCCTCCCCACTTTTTCTTCTAACAGGTATAGTGTGTCTGGTTTTATGTTGAAGTATTTGATCCACTTAGACTTTAGTTTTGTGCAGGGTGATAAATAGGGATCTATTTGCATTTTTCTACATGTAGACATCCAGTTAGAACAGCACCATTTGTTGAAGATGCTATCTTTTTTCCATTATATTGTTTTGGGTCCTTTGTCAAAAGTCAAGTATCTGTAGGTGTATGGGTTTACTTCTGGATCTTCCAGTCTATTCCATTGATCCTCCAGACTGTTTCTATGCCAGTATCATGCAGTTTTTGTTACTGTTGCTCTATAGTACAGTTTGGGATCAGGGATTGAGATACCTCCAGATGATGTATTGTTGTTATACAGGATTGTTTTTAACAATTCTGGGTTTTTTGTTTTTCTCTACAAAATTGAGAATGTCTTTTTCAAGTTCTGTAAAGAATTGTGTTAGTATTTTGATGGGAATTACATTTAATCTGTAGATTGCTTTTGGTAGGATGGCCAGTTTCACTATGTTAATACTACTGATCCATGAGCATGGGACATCTTTCCATCTTCTGATATCTTTTTCAATTTCTTCAGAAACTTGAAGTCTTATACAGGTCTTTCACTAGCTTGGTTAGAGTCACTTTATGTTATTTGTGGCTATTGTTAAGGGTATGATTCCCTAATTTCTTTCTCATTCCTTTTGTATTTTGTATACAGGAAGGCTACTGATTTTTTTGAGTTAATTTTGTATCCAGCCACTTTGCTGAACATGTTTATCAGCTGAAGAAGTTCTCTGGTATTATTTTTTCGGGTCATTCATGTATACTATTATATCATCTTCAAATAGTGATACTTTGACTTCTTCCTTTCCAATTTGTATCCCCTTGATGATCTCCTTTAGTTGTCTTATTGCTCTATCTAGGACTTCAAGTACTATGTTGAAGAGATATGAAGAGAGTAGGCAGCCTGGCCTTGTCCCTAATTTCAGTGGGATTGATTTAATTTTCTCTCCATTTAGTTTGATGTTGGCTATAGGCTTGCTGTATATTGCCTTTACTGTGTTTAGGTATGTGCCTTGTATCCCCAATCTTTCCAAAACTTTAAACATGAATGGATGTTGGATATTTCCAAATGCTCTTTTGGCATCTAAGGAGATGATCATGTGGTTATTTTCCTTCTGTTTGTTTATGTGGTAGAATACATTGATAGAATTCTGTATATTGAATCATTCCTGCATGCCTGGGATGAAGCCTACTGGTCATGGTGGATGATACCTTTTATGTTCTCTTGGATTCAGTTTGTGAGTACTTATGTATTTTTTTTGCATTAAGGTTCATAAGAAAGACAGGTCTGAAGTTCTGTTTTTTCTGTTGTGTCTTTGTGTGGTTTAGGTATCAAGATTACTGTGGTTTTCATAGAATGAGTTTGGTAATGTTCCTTCTGTTTCTATTTTGTGAAATAATTTTAAGAGTATTGGCATTAGCTCTTCTTTGAAGGTCTGGTAGAATTCTGCACTGAAACCATCAGGCCTTAGCCTGTTTTTGGCAGGAAGACTTTTGATGACTGCATCTATTTCTTTGGGGGATATAGGACTGTTTAATTTATTTACCTGATCTTGGTTTAGCTTTGGTAAATGGGACCTATTAAGAAAATTGTCCATTTCATTTACATTTTCAAATTTGTAGCATGTAAGCTTCTGAAGTAAGACAACACCCATAGCACAGGCTCTAATATCAACAATCAATAAATGGGACATCCTGAAACTTAAAAGCTTCCATAAAGGACACTGTCAACACAACAAAATGACAGCCTACAGATTGGGAAAGGATCTTCACCAACCTTATATCTGACAGAAGGTTAATATCCAGAATATATAAAGACCTTAAGAAGTTAATCACCAATAAATTGGTGGTTAAACACCAACAATTAAAAATATGATACAGAGCTAAACAGAGAATTCTCAATAAAGGAATATTGAATGGCAGAGAAACACTTCAAAAATGTTCAACATCCTTAGTCATCAGGGAGATGCAAATCAAAACAACCCTGAGATTTCACCTTACACCCATCAGAATGGCTAAGATAAAAAAATTAAGTGACAACACATAGTGGAGAGGATATGGAGAAAGGGGAACCTAACTTCATTGCTGGTGGGAAAGTAAACTTGTACAAACACTCTGGAAATCAATATGGTGCTTTCTCAGACAATTAGAGTAGTGCTTACTTAAGATACAGGTATATATCCAAAATATGCTCAAATACACAACAAGGACATTTGCTCAATCATGTTCATAGCAGTTCTATAATAGCCAGAATCTGAAAACAACCTAGATGTCCCTCAACAGAAGAATGATACAGAAATTGTGGTACATTCACACAATGGAATACTACTCAGCAATTAAAAATAAGGAAATCATGAAATTTATAGGGAAATGGTGGGAACTAGAAAAGATCATCCTGAGGGAGGTATCCCAGAAGCAGAAAGACACATATGGTATATACTCACTCATAAGTGGTTATTAGACATATAATATAGGATAAACATACTAAAATCTATACTTCTAAAGAAGCTAAACAACAATGAAGACACTAGGGAAAATGCTCAATCCTTATTCAGAAGGGCAAATGCTATAGACATTAGAAGCAGGAGAAAATGGAACAGGACAGGAGCCTACCACAGAGGGCCTCTAAAAGACCCTACTGATCAAGGTATCAAAGGAGAGGCTGAGATTCATAGTCAAACTTTGGGCAGAATAATGGAATTTTATGAAAGAAGGGGGGAGATAGAAAGACCTGGAGAGGACAGGAGACCAACAGAGCCAAAAACAAACAAACAAACAAACAAACAAACAAATTGGGGTTCTGAAGAGACTGATACCCCAACCAAGGACCATGCATAGAGAGAACCTAAAACCCCTGCTCAGATGTATCTCTTAGACTCAGTCTCCAAGTGGGTTCTCTAGTATGGGGAGCAGGAGCTGTCTCTGGCATGAACTCAGTGGCTGTCTCTCTAATCACCTCCCCCTGGGGGATGCAGCCTTGCAGGCTACAGAAGAAGACAATGCAACCAGTCCTGATGCGGCCTGATAGGCTAGGGTCAGATAGAAGGAGAGGAGGACCTCCTCTATTAGTGGACTAGGGGAGGGACATAGGGGGAGAAGAGGGAGGGATGGTAGGTTTGGGAGGAGATAAGGGAGGGGCCATAGCTGGGATACAAATTGAATAAATTATAATGATAAATAATAACAATAATAAAAAAAGAGATCCAGCTATACCACTCCTGGGTATATACCTGAAAGATGCTCAAATATTCAACAAGGACATTTGATCAGCTATGTTTATAGCAGATTTATTCATAATAGCCAGAATCTGGAAACAACTTAGATGTCCCTCAGGTGAAGAATGGATATGGAAATTGTTGTATATTTACATAATGGAATACTACTCAACAATCAAAAACAAAGAAATCATGAAATTTTCAGGCAAATGGATGGAACTAGAAAATATGATCCTGAGTAAGGTAACCTAGAAGCAGGAAGAAACACATGACATATACTCACTTTTAAGTGGATATTAGCCATTTAACATAGGATAAACATACTAAAATCTATAGTCCTAAATAAACTAAACAACAAGGAGGACCCTAGGGAAGTGGCTTAATCCTCATTCAGAAGGTCAAATGGGACAGACATTGGAAGTAGGAGAAGACAGAGAAGAGGACAGGAACCTTCTACAGGGGTCTCTCTGAAAGACTCTACCCAGCAGGGTATCAAAACAGATGCTGAGACTCACAGCCAAACTTAGGGTAGAGTGCAGGGAATTTTATGGAAGAAGGAGAAGATTGCAAGACTTGGAGGGACAGGAGAACCACAAGGAGACCAACAGAGCCAAAAATCTGGGCTCAGAAGGTCCTGCAGAGACTGATGAATCAACCAAGGACAAGGCATGGAGAGGACCTAGATCCTCTGTCCAGAGGTAGCCTATAGGCAGCTCAGTTTCCATGTGGATTCCCTATTAAGAGGAGCAATGGCTCTCTTTGACATGGACTCAGTAGCCAGATCTTTGATCACCTCCTCCTGGTGAGGTCACAGAAAAAGAGGATCCAGCCAGTCCTGATTAAAACTTGATAGGCTAGGGTCAGATAGTAGGGTAGGAGGATCTCTCCTATCAGTGGACTAGGGGACGGACATTGAGGGGAAGAAAGGAAGAGGGTGGGAAGGGGCTATAGTGTGATACAAAGTACATGAATTGTAATAAATTCTATTATTACTACTACTAATAATAATAATAAAGACAAAAATACCATGAGAGAAATGGAAAGTCATTACCGGATTATCATTAGTTGAACAGCTGTGAACATGAGAAGGGGTCAGAGAAGTAATATCAAAGTTATTGGAAAACTGTTGATGCTGGTGGTTCTGTTGAAAATGAAAGAAGATAGACAGATGGTAAATTTAAATGAAAAGGCATGGGATAATTACAGCATGCTCTATGGTAGTCGTAGGGACCAAGAACATACAATTATTTAAGAATTTAAGTATTACACATGTAGTAAATTATACTTATCGATTAAATTTAGGGCTAGAAAGGGATGTGTTTTAAAACCTCCTAATATTTTGTCTCATTTAATCAAACGGCTGTAAGAGAAATCTCTGACTGACTGAGGCAGTGGGAAGATGCTATATTTAGGGTTGTTTTGAACTTGAAGTGCTATTGAGAGAGCTAAGAAGAGGTAGAACCAATGAGAAAAACAGGCTTAGCTGAGGTCAAACATGAAAATATAAGTGGCTGGCTGAAATAAAACATCAGAAACAAGACTTGAGGACCTTGACTTTGATAATAACTTTTAAACTATAATCCAAAGAGAAGATCAATAAAATAATTAACTGGTGAGCTGGATTTCACAGAAAATAAAGACATTTGATTTGGCGAAATTGAAATGTCGTTTGCTGTGTTTTTTAGGGTTCTCTAAAGGAATATAACTGATTATATGTTTACATATATAATATTTAATATAATTTATACAATACATAATACATATACATGCATAATTTATTGAAGTGGCTTACTGGCTGTGGTCCAGGCAGTGAAACAATGGCTGTCTCTGATGGAAAGGTCAAGGACCAAAGATCAGGTAGTTACTTGAGACTAGATGAGCAGTTCCAATCTGGCTCTAGATTTTGGGAGCATTCCTAGAGACACTCTGATTTTCAATGTTTGAGTGCCTCCAAAACTGGTTCTAATAACAGAGAAGCAGCAGGATATATGAACTTGCCAGCAAGAGTGAAGACAATCAGACAAGAAGCAGTTTTCTTCTTCCATGTCTTTTTACATGGACTACCCCCAAGAAGATGTGGTACAGATTTAGAGTGGGTTTTCCAGTTTCAAATAACTGACTTAAGAAAATTCCTCACTGTCTCTGACAAGAACTCAGTGGCTGGCTCTTTGACTTCTCTCCCCACCCAAAACCGCCATGAGGGAGGGGTAGCCTTGCTAGGCCACAGAGGAGGACATTGTAGCCAATCCTGATGAGACCTGATAAGCTAGGGTCATGTGGAAGTGGGGAAGGACCTCCCCTATCAGTGGATTTAGAGAGGGGCAGGGAGGAGATGAGGGAGGGAGGAAGGGATTGAGAGGGAATGAGGGAGGGAGCTACAGCTGGGATAAAAAGTAAACCAACTGTAATTAATATAAAAAAAGTAATTAAAAAAAAAGAAAATCCCTCACAGCAGTGCCCAACATCTCGTGTTTCAGTTGATTCTAAATGTAGTCAAGTAGACAATCAAGATTATTTATCATGAAAGCCATTTGTGACCCAGAAATTAAAGCAACAAAGAGCTATGCTTCATCTAGAGTGGGCAATACTCAATGAAATTCAACATATTGACACAAACTAAATAGAGGTCCAGAGGCTGAAGCAGGAGGAACTCTTCATTGCTGGCCGGAGCAACATGCAGTTTCAGTTTCTTACAGAATGAAACATACTCCTGCCGCAAGATAAACTAACACACCTAGGTAGCTACATAAAGACACTAGAAACAAGTCTACACAAAAACCCAAGTAGTATAGCAGCTTCCTTCTTATTTTCTCAAAGTTTGAAGAAGCCAAGCGGTCCTATAGTAGGTCAAAAACAACCTGTGATAAAACTAATCAATGAGATATTGGTCAGTATCAAAAGAGATGAGCAATCAAGCCAGGGGGAAACACAAATCAACTTAAAGTAAACATTTTTTTTCAAAATAATATTTTAATTGATTTTTTTAAGAATTAGAACCCCTGCTTGTATGTAGCAAATGGTAGCTCGATATCCAAGTGGGTACACTAGTAAGGGGAACAGGGAGTATTTTGGACATGAACTCAATGGCTGGTTCTTCGACCTCCCCACCCCCCTGAGGGAGGAGCAGCCTTGTTAGGCCACAGAAGAGGACATTGCAGCCATTCCTGAAGAGACCTGATAAGCTAAAGTTAGATGGGAGGGGAGGAGGTCCTCCCCTATCAGTGGACTTGGAAAGGGGCAGGGAGGAGATGAGGGAGAGATGGGGGGGATAGGGAGGGAATGCAGGAGGGGCCTATGGCTGGGATACAAAGTACATAACCTGTGATTAATATAAAATAAAAATGTTAAAAAAAAGAATTTCACACCATACACTTGGATCACACTGACTTCACAGTCCTTCCATGTGAGTCTTCTCCCGGATCCCCTTGTGACTTCCCAGACACAATTGTCATCTTGGAAGCTTGAGGGTGAATAAGCTCACCCTTTCTAGTTCTTTCTGAAACTGGCTGGTTGGTTCAACTCAGCTGTTCTGACTCAAACACAGCCTTTGGCTGCAGTAGGATAATGGACCCAGAAATGGGCCACTGAAGCAGTCCAGACCATAAATATCAGCACCAATTCAGGCAACAGGACAGACCTCAGACATCCGCTTGGTCTTTGGTGTTAACACAAGTCACGGAGATCAACACAGATACTAGCTTCAATAGGACCTTAGACCCAAACGTAGCCCTCAGCAACAGCATGACCACAGTTGTCTTTAAGTAGGTCCAATTCAGAAAGGAACTCTTCTTCATCTAGACCTTTCTCATTGCCCAGAGCCGGGGCGCTGGCAAGCTCAGCTAGCCCCCAGAGCCGGGGCGCTGGCAACCTCAGCTAGCCCTCACACTTGTCATTGCCACCATATCTGCAGTTCTACCTCTCTCCACAGCACATGCACTGCTGCTCTCCTGTCTATCTTTCCCACTTCTTTATCACACGTACCTTCCTCTCTCCACAGCACATGCACTGCTGCTCTCCTGTCTATCTTTCCCACTTCTTTATCACACGTACCTTCATCATACTGGCACCCTCAGGACCGCTTGCTCACAGAAGGGGAAGGCAGGATAAGTAAACATTTTTAAGTGAAAAGAAGTGGAGGAGGAGGAGAAGAAGCAGCCAATCTGAAAAGGCTATATACTGTGTAATTCAAACTGCATGACGTTCTAAATAAAGCAGATATGGAGATCATAAGAGGATTGCAGTTTTTAGGGGATGCAGTAGAAAAACAGAAGAAACAAACAAAGTTGAAGAAAGTAAAGTTTCTGTATAACAGAAATTACAGGCACATGCTACCACATATCTTTGAGAATCTATACAATGAATATATAAGTCAAAGTGATAATGGTTCCCAGTGTAGCTTCGTTCTGGTGCAGAGTATGGAAAATGAGGAAATTATTGCTGGTGAGAGTGTGTATGACTAATTGTGTTGTCAGTTAAATGAAACAATAATTATAAAGTGTAAGGAAAGACAATTCTGCCATAAAGTTGTTGGCAAAGTGAGACAATTGTGAAGAAGAGCAGACCAATGAACTACATAAAGCATTATTTCTTTAACTTAAAATTAACACCTTTTAGTTCCTGTACACCTAGTATTATGCACCTATGTATGTTGAAATAGTGAATAATATAAAAGTTAAAAGGGAAAAAGATACAGAGACAGGGAAGGAGAAAACAGAGACAGAGAGACTGTTGTTATTCAGTATCTTTTGTCACCTGTTTTTTGTGTCTTTTGTCACATGTTTTATTGTATTTGCGTTTTCGGTGATTAAAAGTGTCAGGCATAGGGAAGGTCCAAAAAGTGTTTAATAAATAAAGCTGTCATGAATGAAAGGTTTGTTTTGCTTTGCTGTTTTTTGTTTGTTTGTTTTTTACCCTTGGTTAGCTGAGGCCTCAGTTGTTCTCTATCTGAATAACTAAAGTGTAAGGCCCTATTTTGTTCTCTAAGAAAAGCTGTGTGCTCCTCTACCTGAGCCCACAGGTTAGGTAAATTTTAGGAGAACCAGAATGTAGACTTCATGAGGGCTAGTGTTTTTGCTTTTATATATTAGTTTTTTCTTGTTTGTTTGTTTTTGTCAGAAAGCATTCTCAGCCCATCAAGTTTTCTCTTTTTACTTAAAAAGCATTTATTTTCAGTTAAAATATAGTTACATCACATCTCCCTTTCCTCTTCCTCCTCAAACCCTTTTGATATATCTATTTTTGCCCATCTACACACACACACACACACATACACACACACACACACACACCATCTAAATGCAACATGCTAAGTTCATTTAATGTTGCTTGTAAGAATATAGTTTAATGTTGACCACTGGTATTAGATAACTAATTAGGAGGTTAGTCCTTGGGAAAGATAATTTTCAGCAGCTGTTAATGGCCTTAAGCTCTTCTTATAAAGTTGGGGCTTCATAAAGCTTCCTCGTGTATGTTGGCATGTCTGTTGGTCTTTTTATTGTTCAGGTCTTATTTAGGCAACTATATTGTTGACATTTCATCAGTATGTTTTCCCTGGCACATGAGTAAGGCAAACATCTCATGACATACTCTCTAGTTCTCTGACATTGATTATTAGGCACCAAAACAATGACCCCCTAAGGCAAAATATCCTTAAAGGTGCCCAATAGCTATAAAATTGGACTTAAGACCCACCCAGGAAAAGGGAACTCATGCCCGAAACTATAAACCTACTCAACCACCCACAGCTCATGAGGTTATGGATCTTAGAGGAGAATGTACTATTGAAACTTTCCTAAAACAGTATAATTCCTAACTACATTCTAAGCACCTATCCTTATGTCCACAGATAAGTCTAGCTATCATCCCTCTTCAAAGCATCTTATCATTTGCAGAAAATGGAGACTATTACAGAAACTCAAAACTGATCCAAATGCAGAGTTCAACTGATGGTGTGGTCCTCAAACACAATTGATAGTATCTATAACATGATCTCTGAGTGAACATTCAGAAGAGGGACCAGAAACACAACTTGTTGTTCCTTATTACAGAGAGTGAATGAAGAATGAATGGGTCTTGGAGAAACAGACACAATACCTCATATGATCAAGGTCAAAATGAAAAAAAAACAAAAAACAAAAAACAATGCATTTAGATGCCTTGTGGTGGTGGTGAATCCTGGATGAATTATTATTGCTAATTTCGTTAAGTCTATAGGTTTTAACCATGTTTAACCATGGCATAATGAAAATAAACATAATAGATTACACAGAGCACAGCTGTGCTCAACAAAACATGAGTTCACTAGTAACACGTTGTTGTACATGTCCCCGGGAACTTACAGAGAAACAAGACAGGACTTTGGCCTGAAGACCTTGCTGTCACCAAAAGATGAAAATAAAGGTCAGATACCCATCATGGGTTTGCTGATGGCACAGGAAGGAGTTTTGGATTTATGGAAGTCTGCTTTTTCTAAACAGATGTCCTCATCATGGAAGTTATTGTAGTCTCCACTTAACCAGATGGGATACCAAACTCCCTGCTGTGTTTAGAACTGGCAGGGCTCATTAAGTTGGCTTTAAATTGGGTATTAAGGAAGGATCTTTTGCTTAGCCCAAATAATCTCAACATGCACAATGGAGAGAGGAGGGAGTTCAATGAGCGAAGACAAAATATAAGTGATAAGTGATATTAACATACTGGACTTAATTGTCTATAAGTAACTACAAAGTAAATGGGAAATTAAAAAGATTAACTGGAAATGTTTCTAAATGATGGAGAATGTGACCTAATGAGCACTGCCAAAATAGGGAAATAACATTTCCTTACTTGGAATGTAAAAACTGAGAGTTGAAACCTAATAAGTCTTTGGTTCAAAACTAGATAAAATGCCTTTGTATTTACTAAGTAATAGCAGCAGGTATATTTTGGGTGGGGATACTGAAGATTAAGGTGAAAGGCCAGAGTTGGTATTTGCTTAAACATAAAGTCTATGATTTCAATTCTTTATAAAATTCCCATAGTAGGGGTTATTTCAGAGCCTATAGAACTGAAAGGAATAGATGTTAAAATATGCATACCAGTATTTATGTGTATTGATTCATATGATAATCAACAAATGTACCAGCTCAGAGACAAAGAATGAATATTGATTAATATGTGGTGTGTGGTGCCTGTCACAGTGAAGCCTAGTTTGCCCTGAAAAGCATAAGATTTGAAATATACTGCACTTGAGTTTTAATCTACTGAACTCACTGTATTAGCAAATACCTACCATATTAAATAATGATTACCTTAATGCAATAATTATAAACAAAATATTAATATTTGGTAGTTTATTCTCACTATTAATATTACAACCAAAAATTCTTCAAGTCTGTATAAATTAAGGCTATATTAGTATGTTAATTCATTCATGGTAAGTAGAAATTACATAGTTACTATCCAATCACCTATTGTTTTATTCATTAGGATGTTAACTATCTGTATATATGCTTCTATGATAGGTTATCATTGCTTATATGCTTATATGCTTCTATAAGTTATCATTGTTGTCTTACTCTTTATAATTTCATGTTTCCTGATAAATTTGGTTTAGTTTGATTAACAGTTATCCTAAACTTAAATTTTAATTTATTTAATTCTAATTATATTCTACATATTAAAGTTAGAGAAACATTATAGTAGCTAGCAAAATATCCAGATAAGTAATATGCAGCTCCTTACATAAATAAAAATGATTTTTACACATGTTAATAATCTGTTTATGGTAACAAAATGATGATTGAAATACCTGCAATCGATATTAAGACTCGAAATCAAGCCTCTGACAGAGGGCGAGAAGTAACGATAGATCTGGGGGAGGTTGTTGAGACTTGGGGAGAACAAGAGCTCCACAAAGACCAAACTGAGCAGGGCACAGGGGTCTTGTATGAGACGGTTTCTACAATCAAGGACCATGTGTGTATGTGGCCTGGAACCCCCACACAGATGGGGCCCATGATAGCTCGATGTAGGACTGAAGACCCTATTCAGGGAAACAGGGACTGTTTCAGTCATGATCTTGATGGCTGACTCTTTGACCCTCCCCCATACAAGCCGGGGAGTGACAGACTGGCTAGATCCCAGGGGAGGACATTGCAGCCAGCCCTGAGGAGTCAGGATAAGCTGGGGTTGGATGGAAGGGAAGGAGGTCCTCCC
>CM053744.1:69253426-69274660 GCA_028658305.1 Pachyuromys duprasi
TTACAGATCAAACCAATCAGTTACTACCTTCTAGGGCTAAAGGTCATGTCTAGCATAAGCAAGTGGCTCGCGGCTGTTCTATTGTTAATACCTGTTCACTTCAGGGCTGCCCGCCCTATTCCCAGGGCTGATTGCCCTCTGTCCTGTGGCTTCAAGTAATGTAAATTGTATCTTGTCCCTGGGTAATCGAGATCCGTGTTCTCTTGTCTGTCCACTGGCTGCCAATGCCCTCTCTGTGCCGCGATAATGGTTTTGGTGGGCAATCAAGAAGGAGGCCTTCTTGACTCATCTCTCATAATAGATTGTCCTCCTCAGGCAAAATTGAATAACCCCCGACATGGCCTGGAGGCAAGCAATGAGATTCAATAAGTCTGCAGGGTCAATGTCCTGTCATTTTTGGCAAGCAAGTAATTATTCTGCACTAACATTCAGTAATAGGAGCAGGAAACTGATGTGGACACCTTCATCCTGATGCCCAGAAAAGTCACCTTAACAGGATTTTCCTGTCTAATCAGCAATAATTCCTCCTCTTCTTCTGATGTGATTTGGTCCACTTTTTCATGTGAGTTGCATGTGTGGATTTTCTAGACGCTTTTATTATTTTTTCCCCAAACCTGCCTTGTCTGTGGGAAAGTTTCACAACTTCACTGCCTGTTGTTTAATATTTTCCATTTTTATAGGCTGCAGTTGTGCTGTCTATTTGCTTTTACTCATTTGTGAAAGATTTATTATAAACCAAATACAGCTGTTCACCCCTTTCATAAAGTCCAAGTATTTTGGCAAACCTGCTTTTCACTATGAAAATACATTCAGGATCATTTCCCTCACCAGCTTGCCTCCTGTAAGCTCTGCTGAATGAGGCAGGGCGGGTGCCAGCATGAGAAGAGAATACGCATGCTTCAAAGGGAAGCAGGCAGATGGAAAGACAGGGCTCTTTTGCTTAATGTTGGGGTTCAATATGATTCTGTACAGATTTCAAGAGGAGAGAATTATAGCGTTCCCCCAAACCCCCGTGCAATTCAAAACACTTAAGTGTTCTGCTTTTGAACAGCAATCTGTGATCGTACAGATTTAACTATCCAGCTTTTAGCTGAAATTAACATTCTGATTAATCTCTGGACAGTCTTAAGCTATTGCTAGCATCTCTCCACTCACCATGTATAAACCCAAGAAGCAAACTTCTGAAATCCAATCCATATTTAGAGAACACGCCTGCGTGAAGTGGTCAACCCCAACTGTCCCATTTACATGTCTGACTTACAAAATGTTGAATTTCCAGTTTTCAAGAAAGCAGATTTTAGTGTCACTTTAGTTATTTTCAAATGTCATTTAAAGAAATAACTATTCTTTTTTTAATGAAAGGAAAATCCAAAGAGGAAAATAAAATTGGCTTCTAAACCCAGTTTCAGTTGCTTTCTTGTTCAGGTTTCACTGTGCAGAAACTATGCTTTATTCATGGCCAGGAACCTTCGCTTCCCTCTCTTGAGGTTGGTATACAGCGAGTAATGAAGAGGCGCCTGTGAGAGCAGAATAAGCACTTTCCATGACTGATTGACGATTGATTATTGCTGGATGTCTCCCCACGGTCACTCATCACTATGCTTTTTTGACAGCCAAGCTCTATTTCTGACATGAAAAAGGTGTTTTTGATCTGTATCAATTTGGCTTGTTAACTGTGACAAAACTCAAACGGTTACGGTTCGTGTTCAGTTGTCAATGCTCATTTAGATCCTGGATGTAGTAATCCATGGAATGATATACTGCTACTACTATTAATTAATAATAACAATACTGATTAATTAATAGCAATAAATACTTTACTCTTCAGAATGCTATATAGTGGGATATCATTTTTACTGTGTTCATGTATTTAGGCTGTTGGTCACTGTATTAAGTTCTTGGCTGTGTCACTATACTGGTGCTCTTTCAATGAGTTTTTAAGTTTGCTTCAGAATTTCTGATCATTTTTTTTAATAAGTTCATGATCAAAAATTTTACTTCCTGACATTGGCAGGCACTTTACATGTAAATGAAAATGTGTTCAATTCAAAAGAATTATTTCATTCATCACTAAGTAAGCTTTCTATGTGTGCTCTGAGTGAAGACACAGGAGCGACAAAACCTTTTTCAAGGTTCTAGTATAGGAGGAAAACGCTGGGCAGGCTCCACTCTTTTTTTATTATTACTATTTTCCAGTTGTTTTAAGTTTAAATAATGAAATACACTGTTTCTAACATTACTTTTCTTCAAATTTTAAGACAAAGATTTCCATTTAAGTAACAAATCATAAATGTCAAATTATTTTTGCAGGCAGAATCATAAGCATTAACATTAACTTTTAATGCATTTAACATTAAATTTTTGTGTTTTTTTTTTTACTGAGAAATTACAGTGAAGGTAATGAATTTTTTTTTCAAACTGAATTCTGATTCAAACTTCAAATTAGAGGATTCCGTTTGCAACCCCGTCTTCTCTCTCCTCCTAGAGGCTAAGCTTGTAGCACAGAGCAAGCGAGAACTTCCAGTTATGCTTCTCATGCAGCCTTTGCACATGACCGTGAAAGTCAGAACAGTAAAGTCAGTACAAAAACAGTAAAGTTAGAACAAAACTGTCTTGTAAAAACTGTGGCCTATCGTTTCGGGCTTGCCTCATTGACTCTTTTTCTTTTTCCAGTAGTACTTCCTTTTAATTTCCTCATTCTAATTAGTATGCATATTTCATTTGTTGAAGCATAGTAGATTCATGTTTCATAGATAGACATATTGAAACCACTGCAAAGTTATCGCATTAACCTCCGATTACACAGAACTCCCTTATGTCTTCTTTATGAGGTGTTAAAATTATAAGTAAAACACATGTAAAACCGACACTGTGAAAGCGAATGTTTGGCTGATGCCGGAGGAGCTCCCTGAGGCCTTCCCTCTCCTACCTTTCTCCAAGTGTAGCTGTCCTGTCTCACGGAAACCAATGAGCCCCCGCTGCTCTGAGCTTAACACCAGGGTGGGTGCAGAAAAAGCACCAAACTTACTAGCACAAAGTTTCCAGATGATTCTGCCTTTCTTTGATGATGAGCTCCTGATTGTTTCTTGTGCCTACAAATCAGCGCCCACAGCTCAGTGGGCTGCACCCCAGAGCTAGCTGGCATTGCTGGCAGCTAGCCGGACCAGGCCCTGTTGGCAGCTGTCTGCAGGCTCCGGGCCCACCCTTCACCTTTGGCTCCAATGTCTCTGTGAACTGCAAATGGGAAAAGGCTCAGGATATCTGTAGTGGGGAAAAAAAAGATGAGAGATTATGGAACTGAAAAAAAGAAGTTATGGTTTATGGTCCTCAATGTGCCTTATGCTGCTTCAGGATATTTCCCAATGAGCATGAAGGAGGCTACGGTTATGGCGCATTGCTTGCGTCTCTCTTTCCTTTGAACTTTGCTTGTGTGCTTTAGCTTTTATGTGATTGTTTTTGCGCCATTTCACACATTCTCCTGCCTTTACATTAAGGCTCAAAAGTGAGTAGCAGAGCCTTAAAAGGAAGCATTAGCACCAGTGCAAATGAGGGTCCATTAAGAGACCCAGAGAATCAGGCTACTCCATATCTTAGCATGAGACAGAAGCTGTCTCAAACTTTAGAGCCAGAGTCTAGGCTCAAGACTCGGCTTTTCCTGTCTGTCTTTTTTTTTTTTTTCCCTTCTTAGAACTGCATGTACCATTTCCTGTCTTTACTTACCTATGTGTTAAATGAGATACTAATAGAAGTCAGCTGTAAAGCAGTTGTCAAGAGTAGATAAGTTGAAATAGCTTTCATACATTACTTGTGTAAAAATTGAGATGTTACATGTTTTTTTTTTTTCAAACACAGTTCCAGAGACTCTCAAGCCGCAAATACATTCTCCATGGGTACAAACATAAAGTAAGAAATTTTACGAAAAAAAGACAACATGAGAAAATCCAGAAAGGTTTGATGACAGTTTGTGTTTAAGCTCAGGCTCATTTTCCCCGAAGCAAATATCTGTCTGTTTTTAAAGACTGCACATCAAGAGAAAGGATGGTACTCATTATAGAAAAACAAACAAACAAACAAACAAACAAATAACAACGAAACCAGTCAAAAGTAACATGGACTTTAGAAATACTAAAAGAGAAGGAATTTCTGATAATAGGAAAAGGGCTACAATGATTTCAGAATTTGTTCAATCATTTGTTTATTCAAAAACCTCTATAACACATCTATGACTGTTAGGTCACACCAGTAGACAACAGGTAATAGACTGTAAATTTACTTCAAAAACTTTAGGAGAAAAAAGGTAAGCAAAATATCAGTATGTTTTGTTGTTTTGCTTTGTTTGTTTTGAAAGAGGGCACCTTTGTTTAACCTTGGCTGACCCGAACTCACTTTGTAGACCAGGCTGGCCTCGAACCCACAGCTATCCCCCCCGCCTCTGCCTTCCAGAGAGCTGGGATTACAGGTGTGAGGGCCTGTTTTTTTGTGGTTTTTGTTTTTTGTTTTTTTTTTTTTTTGGTATATTTGATAAGTAACTTTAAAAGCACAGCTTAGTGGTACCTGACCCAAACTGATAATGTGCAAACCTCAGGGAGGATTGCCTGCTGGATCTACAGGAGAAGAACTGAGAATTTAGTCTCTACTTTTAAAAGGTTTCTGTGGACACTAGAACCTCTGCTCAGACGTAGCCCATGGCAGCTCAGTATCCAAGTGGGTTCCCTAGTAAGGGGAACAGGGACTGTCTCTGACATGAACTTGGTGGCTGGCTCTTTGACCTCCCAACCCACCGTGGGAGGAGAAGCCTAGCTGGGCCACAGAGAGTTCTGATGAGAACTGATAAGCTAGGGTCAGATGGAAGGGGAAGACAACCTCCCCTATCAGTGGACTTAGAGAAGAACAGGGAGGAGATAAGGGAGGGTTGGATTTGGAAGGAATGAGGAAGGGGCTACAGCTAGGATACAAAGTAAATAAACTAATTAATATAAAAATAAAAATTTAATAAAAAAGAATATGGGATATGGAATAAAACCAGAAGCAATATAAAAGCTGGAAGCTATTGTCTTAGTCGGGGCAAGATAGACAATGGTGCCAGCTGAATTTACAGGCTATAGATACATCTCAGTAGTAGTGCTGAAGGCCCCATGTTCAATGTCCAGCACTGAAAAAAATATAACTTTATTTCTTAAGTTGATGAAGTTTGACTGTGTTCATGAATAAAGGGTTTTCAGGGGGGGAAAAAGACTTATGACAAAATTTACAAAGTATATGGGGAAGCCTGTCGTTAAGTACACAGAGTTAAAAATTAGTCACAGGAATGGAGTCCCTGAACTGAGAGGAAGGAAGGGGTTGATGAGAAAGCTGAGAAAACTAAGAGTAGAATTACAACATCAACCAGTGTTATACTCACTTGCAACACCTAAGCCAGGGCACTACCATGAAGTCACGATGGTCACTCGGCACATCGCGTCTGTAAATATTAAGGGTCTTGGGTGTGAATGAAAGCCTTCTGATAATGCTTGGGCCGTGGTAAGAAGCAAGCTTGACAAACAATGATTCATTGCATCTAAAACCGTTAGGATGAGTCACACTGAAATGGGACAGCCAAAAATAGAGACACATACAGAGCAACAAGCTGTCAGGTACTTTAAAGGACACACACACACAAACACACACAATAAGATTGCAAGGTATTTTCAATATCTGTATGGTCTCTGTCTTCATGTTATAAAATGTGATGTCACTCATTATTATACAATGAAGTATTTTATAATAGGCACAAGCATCTGCTTACAGTCTATGTGAGACAAAGACCAACTTACTGCTGTCTTTATATTCAAAGCATTGGACTCAAGACATGGGGATAAAGTAAAACTACATAAAAACATGATGTTCTGATTGAGTGAGGAGCTTTCTCTTACAGTTAGAAATGGAAAACTTAAAATAATCTACTACAAGACCTAATTTTAGTTTCTTTTGTGATTTTTTTCCTTCATAACCTGACGTCTAGATTTTTGTGTGTGTGATTTTTATTTGATGCTCTATGTAACTGTCCAGTTAACTATCTATCAATTATCTATTTTTCTAAGCAGAGAAAATATATTTTAGGAACAAAGATTGTAGTTATTGGGAGAAACCCACAAATTTGGGGAAAAGAAGGCTAAGCATTTATGACATGTTAGGACTATCAACATGAAGAGATGAATGAGACAGAATAGCAGGAAAAAATGATCCCTTCTTATGCTCAAGAAGCAGAAAGCTGATTCGAAAAAAATCTACGCAGATGAAGTATGGTTTGTTATTGAAATCTGTAACTAAGACTGTTTCTGCATCTCAGACAAAGGTCGTGAGTTAAATGTACACGGCTAATTAAGATTTTTCTTCCACTGGTAGACTGGCTATTCCTACAAAGAAATTCTTAAATGCTTGCTAGATTTTAAAGCAATAACAACAGAGATGCTTGAGAGCTGAGGTTATCTGCCTATATGATGTCAACACTTCACTTGCATATTTTGAGCAATTCACCAATTTGATGAAGATTTTTCTCTTTATACTTAGTATTAAGAGAAGAAATGAGGTGACTTCTGCCAACGGACTGCATAGGAAAAGGAGTGGAGACAGATTACAGGGCAGCATTCCATTCCAATGTCTAGCACTGTATTCCCCTTTGTACATTTGTTGTAATTACATACTGACCTCTGAGATCAGTAGCTGGTTACTTTTGGGATAATATGATTAAAGTATATGTAACAAGTATGCTAAATTATTTTTAATGCAACTCTAGTAGAGAAGATCTGTGTAATTGCTAATTCCATTTCATTCTAGAGGCATCTGAGATAATGTCCCTGGGGTCCAGGCCTATAAACTAGACTAAGGCTTTGTTCACACAAAGGCCAGTTTGCAAATACTTGGTTTTGCTTTCCCAGTGAGTGTTTTGCTAGGATAAAGAAACCTTAGGAAGTTTAGAAAATCCAAAGGGAATGTACATACCTTTCAAGAGATAATGGCATGCAAATAATTCATGGCATGCAAATAATTTTTCATTCCTCCCTGAAGAATATGAAGAAGTAGGGAATATGAGTTGGGTTTTGTTTGGTGTAACTATGTTGCTATTTTTGATGGTTGGTTATTTTGATGGGATCATTTGAAGTGTCTTAGAAGTATTTTTAGTACCTTAAAATATTGTCTTTGAAATGACATAGAGATTCATGTGCTAACAAGGACAGGGACAAGCAGCTAAGAGAAAGCTCTTGATAATGGTAGATGAAATGTCTTGGGAATGAACCCTTTAGAGGGGATCTTGGCTAGGAAATGGCTCAATGAATAAGAGTTCTTACTATGGGAACATGTATTTGAATCCCTAGCACTCATGTGAAAAACAAAAATCATATCGTAAATATGCTGCATGTAACCCCAAAGCATGCCCGAACCTCCAGCATCTGCCTGTAACCAAAAGCTGGGGATGGAGACTGGAGGACTGTTAGCCTAGCCAGACTGGAAAACTGCGGCTTCAGTGACAGACCCTGTCTCAAAGGAATGAGGAAGAAAATGATAGAGGAAGTAATCCCAAACCCCCTTTCGCTTCTGCATGTGCACACACAGGCTTCTGCACTTACACACAAAGGTATGCACCACAATCATGTATCATGAATACCACACAGACAAATAAGTACATTGTAAAAAGGGAAAGGGGCCAGAAGGATCATGGGATGCTGAAAGAAAACATTTGTCTCAGTGTTGAGGTACAAACATGAAAAAAGTGGTGTTGTAAGTAGAGACAGGATCAAGGCAGTGGTCCTTCTGTTGACAGAGACTGCTGAGACAAAATACTAGCAAAAGAGAGGCTTATTGTGTTTCACAAGACTTAAAACCATGCCAAGAAGAAGTAAATGTCTTAGTTTTAGATAAGAGGGTTTTTTCAAGTTCTCTGTATTAAACTTAAATATGTATTTGCATACCTGGAACCTATTATCTATACTAAGAGACTATAGTGATAACCTTTACTATTGATAACCCATATTCTAGCTGTCTGTCAGCTACAGCTACATATCACATATACTGAGTGTAAGTTGACAATTTAATGTAGTTTCATTTTTCTCCATGTACACTATGCCTTAGAATGCTGTCAAGTAGTTATAAAACTTTTGGCATTTAGTTCCTCTAATCATTTAGTAACCATGATGCGCTGGAAAAACACCCCTTCTGTTCCCTTAAGGTAGTCATTTCCATTTTCTTCTGGAAAGTATTGGCTGAGAAGCAATGATTTACTAAGCAGGGTCTCTAGAAAGGAAACTGGCCTTTTATCACCAATTTTAGACATCTGTTTTGAAGGAAGCTTTGAGGTAGTTTTACAGAGTTATTGAGCTCTCTCCAAATGGTAACATGCTCAGAGTTTAGGCAAAGTAAAAATTTATTTTCATACTCATTTTCAAATAACTGAAGGGTTTAACATGAATACTCCAGTAGCAGATTGAAATAGGATGGTAATTTGCAAGTTACAGAACCCTTGTGAAGTTGCTTTGGTTATTAGCACATGTTTCCTCATCTGGAGATGTGTCACAGTCTACCAGAAAGAGCTGAATGGCTCTGTGAAAGAATCTCTGTTGGGGATTTTTCTAATACTCAAGATCTGGTTACACCTATCCTTGTTCTGTCTACCAGCCTAAGACATACCCGACTGGTTCATTAAACATCCTATACCTGGGCAGGGCCGAAAGCGGTAAGCGTGGCTAAGGTTCCCAGGATTTTGAGGACAAGAAATCACTGGAAAGAGACAACCTAGAAGAGAGGAGGAAGGAGGACACCATGATGGGTTTAAGAAAAGGAACCATGTGGACTGGGAGAAAGGACTCCAATGACAGTATGGAAAAGTCCCGATAAAGAATATCAGCAATAAATAAATTAATTAAAAAAATAATAAATCTTCAATACATGAAAAAAAAGAATATCAGCAAGTGCCTTAGGATTATGAATGAAAAGCAGTCCAGTTAAGGAGGATTTAAGATGGATGCCATTGGATAGGAGCTGAGAGATGGATGCTGAGGATATTAAATCAGTGTAAGTGAAGTATCTTCCCAGACCCATGGTATATAAGGCAATTATAAATCTAGCAGTAGTCTGTGCCTCATTATTTGTGATAGCAGGTTAAATAATGCCACCGTGGTAACTTTAGGACAAATAATAAACATTTTGTAGTCCAACATTCATTTTCTTTTTTTTATTACAATAAATCTCTGTAACTTTACATTCAATATATCACTCTTGCTGTCAAAGTTGATACTTAGAAAGGGCTTTAGCATTAGTATGCATTTTCAGCTTATACAGTAGGCAGCTGGCAAGCGAATAGATGAGTTTGATCAAAGTGTCTTCTTGGCTCAGTGTATTTAGCTTGAAGAGGCTGCATACATGACTAGGCACAAATCTCTAGTACAAACTGACTACTTGGGCAAGCTTGGCTCGTGAACCTGGAAGTTTGCAGTTATGTTGATCATTAACAGAAAACTATCAATACATGGGTAGTTGATATGACATCAAACAAACTGCAAAAGATCCAGATTTTATTGACTGCAGACATAAGTCACCCAGAAAGACTATACTACTTTTTAAATTACATGTTCTACTCATAAGGATCATTTTCAGCATTTTCATGTGAACCTACCCTGTTGTTAGTTTATATTAAGCCCCAGGAAAGCATGTTGTAGTTTGAATTTAGCAGTCATTAATTTTTCCAGTCAACAAAGAACTATTGAGTATTTTTGTATTATTTGGTATGTTTTATACAGAAGAATATAAACATGTGTGCCAGAGACATCTGAATCTCTTAACTTAGGTAATTATAAGATAGGAAAGCCGATAGGTAATAAAATATGCCACAGTAAAATGGTGGGAAATAGTACTGAAGAGGAAATGAAATTTCAAAGATATGTTAGAATTTTTCTGCCCAATTAGTATTTTAGAGATATATTTTGTGATTAACATAGAAATAATTCCTTTACTGACCCAATAAAAATAGTAACTTTAACATTCTGCCAAGTATTGTATTTTTTTTTTTTTACTTTTACTATAATACTAAAAACATAAAATAATTGGCAATGAAGCTCAACAGAGGTGAGGGTCAAACTGCTCCTTGGAACAGATTTTCAACTCTATGGCTTGGAGAAAGAACCCAGTGGATTTGGCTGTGCAAACACTTAGATCGGGAGAGGTACGTCAAATAGACCCTGAGGTCAGCCCAGCTGCCCAAGAAGACCTCACTGAGCTACCATGGGTCACCAGGGGTACGCTCTGCATTCCTCCTTTGCGCACCCCTTGCCATCTTCTCATGTTCTCTCTCTCTCTCTCTCTTACTCTCTCTCTCCCACCCCTTTACAAACATAGCTGTATTATCTAAATCTTCTCAAGAACCATAATGCATTGCTACACTTTCTGTTGAGTGTCCATCCTGCAGACAGCTTAATTTAACAATAGAAACTACAAGCAAATCAGAAAGCAAGACATTTGATGTATGCTTCTGCTGCTGTTAAAGGAAAAGCGAGAGCGAGAGCGAGAGCAAGAAAACACAAAAACTAGTGGCTGCCCTAAAACCCATAATGTCAACAAATTTTTCGTTGGAACTGCAGCTAGGCTCTAACTCTAAAAGAGAAAAAGAACAAGAACAAAAACACTTTTTACTTTCCCCTTCTACCATGAGTTTAAGCTGCTCTCAAATGCAACACTGATTCAGAGTTTGATTAAGTAAATCACTGTAGGGACCAGAAAGAAACACTTCTCACTGAAGAAACCCTGATGCATAATCTGCTCTTGTGTTTGTTTGTTTGTTTCTGTTGATTCCTGCTTGCTCATTTGAATAATACAGCTCAGGAAATATACATGGTAAGAAAGGGGAAGTTATTTTCCTCCTTGCATAGAGGCAGACTGGATGTACAGAATCATGTCTGTGCTACCACAGAACTGTATGCTGGAGAAGACAGACATTGTGTTCATTTGCTATCTTAATTGTAATTCTGGCATTCACTCGCTATCTCAAATGATGAAGGTGGACACACCTGTAAACCATGTTAACGCTGGGTTTCTGGTATAGAAAACAGTGATGATAAACTTGCTGCATATTAACCCTTTATCAGCAATACAATTAATTGAATAACTATCATATTGGCAAGCATAACACAGGGTGATGAGAAGACAGTGGTGGGTAAGACAGGACATGATAAGCTTCGTGAAGTACACACAGGATTCACTGCCATTGGAACAAGAGATTTCTCTATCTCCATATCTTTTCATACATATGCATTCAGTAAGTAAACACTTCCTTTTGTAACATGATAAAACTCTGGACACCAGATGCCCAGTGATTTTTTTCCTAGTATGAATCATCATTTTAAGAAAGTTCTAACAAATCATGAGTTCAGGTTTTCTTCTTACCAGAGTATTTTGGATGCTGTCTCTTAATTCTACACAAACATGTTAAATCTGCTTAATGAGTCTTAACATTGGCCATTCAGTTACAAAGCCTCTCTTCCACTGTCTGTGCATGACAAGATGCTTTGCAAGAGGGTTTTCAAACTTTTCTCTTATATCTAACATCAGGCACTATGTCCCTGAAAGGTGTATCTTTGACCCTGGCTACACTGTCCACATTCTGTATGCTTCTGTGCCACATGCCCGTGCCATGTTCTCCTGTAAGGACATCTTTACCCTTACCATGCTTCTTAGGCATTGAGATTTGCCTCTGGCACCACTGGAGTGACCATATTTCCTAGACCATCTCTCTCTCTCCCCCCTCCTCCTCTTCCTCCTCCTCTCTAGACTAATTACACACTGATATTATGAATTGTTATTTATTTTTTACAGAGTGCTTCTCTTGCTTACTCAGAATACACAAGTCCCAGATAGGCACTCAATACTAAATGGTAAATGACCCAATCAATCAATCCAACTACATTTTGAGCTCTCTCTCCTGAGGATAATTCATATGTTGTTACCTTGTTTTGCCAATTAAATTGGTGGGAGAAGTATTGGTGTTGGAGGAGCTTTTCTCCCAAGCCACTGGACATGCCGATGTGTTTGTCACTCATTCCAGATGTGCTATAGGTCATGCCTAAGAAAGTCGCTTTCTGGGTGGCTCAGGAGAGATGGGGACTGTGGATGACGCAAAAATTCCTTCAGAGTTCTTTAAAGGCTTATTTCACACACTTCTTTGGATGTGTAATGAAGAGATGCCAACCCAGGCTATACTGAAACAAAATCATTAAATACCACACTTAAGTAGGATTCTGGTAACTAATCATTTTATTGAAAGCCAAAGTAATTTGCTACAGATTCTGAAAGAACAAGTGATACTAGTGAATAATGTGGTGATCACAGGGTGTTGGTACCAATAGGGTTAGCTCAGTGTGTTTGAATGGATGCTGATAAAAAGGAGCATCAGGTTAAAGAAGAAAAGAAA
Source organism: Pachyuromys duprasi (assembly GCA_028658305.1). Lineage (NCBI taxonomy): Eukaryota > Metazoa > Chordata > Mammalia > Rodentia > Muridae > Pachyuromys > Pachyuromys duprasi. The sequence goes on from CM053744.1 coordinate 69,265,863, forward strand.
AGAAAGGTACTTTCCTCTTTCCTCTTCTGTGGCCTCACTTCAGCGGTGTCTTTTGTCTCCAGATTCAGCACTAACCGGCAGGTTGAACCAAATCAATGTAACTAGCACAGTGTAAAATTCTAGGCCATTACAGTGATGATCTTTGTTCTGCCTTTGCTGACATCTAAATTTACTGATATTGATATAATAAGCCATTTTATGTTTTCATTTGTATAAACCAAATGTGTGGCTTAGCTTATTGATTTTATAATCAAGATATAGTTTACTCAAGTGTTTAAAAGTGAACTTGTAAACACACATTCGCCTTCCATTCATTAATCCAACAAGGACCTCTTCTATCACCTACTTTTTGCTGAGTTCTAAAGATTTGATTTTGGTGAAGTGACAGATGTGGAGTGTCTGAGCAAAGAATGACTACTTAGACCCTTTCCTCTAAAGGACAGAAGGCTACATAGAACAAGTAAAGGAAAAAAAAAACATTGGAAATATGGTTATCTTTTGGGTTGTTTTAAATGGGAAGAAAATGAAACAACAATAACATTCCACTCGCCAAAAACTGAGAGATAAAATAGTACTGATGGAGTTTGGGGCCTTGAAAGCAAGCTCCAGGCCCTGGGTTGGATGGTTGGTGCAGGAAAAAGACATTTTTTTTTCAGAGACACAGAAGGAAATTTTTATTGTTGGGCTGCATAATTTCTCCCACCTGTGAGTGAAAGAAAAGAAACTGTACGGTTTGTAGAATCTGAGGAAAACAAAACAAAACAAAACAAAAACAAACAAACAAACAACAACAAAACCAGATGAGGAGCCTCTTGTACAAAGCAAAATGACCTAAGGAAAAAGAGGAATATTAACAAAAGAAGGAGATACTTGCTAATCTTTATTCTAACAAATAAAAACTTAAAACAAAACAAATTATGTAGTTATGAATTAGCTGTTCATTACTCTAGAACATAAAAGGATTTGGAAGCAAAGTTGAGTATACTGTTTGTTGGACTGCATGAGAATTGGGAAGGTAGTGAAAAAGGATTTGGGGTAAAGGACACTTAGATTCCAGCTTCACACAGAAAGTATTCTCTGGCACAAGGCATTCTTTTTCTTTTATGATTTTTAAGGTTTTTTTTTTAAATTTAAGCTTATTTATGTATTTATATTATTATTTTTCAGGCATTAATTTTGTTTTATTATCAATTATATTCATTGTGAGGAATTTCTTATAATGCCATAGATTTCTCTAGCATGTTTTCCTTCTCCTTTTTTATTAAGCCTTGGCCAGAAACACTGTGTAGACATGAGCATCGACCATGAGCTCAGTCAGTCAGGAGGTAACTATAATGTGTTTGGAGAGGGATATATCATAGTAAGCCAAAGCTTTTAAGACATTAGAAAAGGAAAATGATGCAAATGAGGATTATAAGATAGAGTAATAAGACACTACAGCTCATCACAGTTTCTATGTTTCTAAATATAACGTAACTTAATCTACAAACTGTTTTATCACTGATTAATATTATCCTTATTTCACAAATTAAGAACTTTAAGTTTGGTTGGGATGCTATTCCACCTCACTGTGCAATACCAGTACTGTTGCAATTAGAATTTTTTTTATTGTTTTTCCAGTTCTGAGGGACATGGTCTTGGATACAGGTTGTTAAAGCAATGTTTAGCATGAGCCACACCTTTCATTCAGGAAGAATCAAAGGACATTTTGTGTGTGTGACAAAAGACTCATAATGTTCAGATGTAGGATGGAGTATGGATGTTAGTTATGATGAGGAGACAAAGAGTGATCTGGCATACCAACAAAGAGCCATAGAAAGACTTCTGGGCATCTGAAAGCAGGTTAGGTAGAAACCGCAACTAAAGAGGCCAGGTCAAGTTTGTTTCTGGTTCTCTTCTGTGTACGCCTGGTAGGACACACACAGAGCAACACAGGGCCCCATGAACCACTGATTGAATTACAAAATTCAATCCAATGCTTCAAAGCCTCCTATCTGCAGCCTTTCAAAGAAAACTCGTGGGGAAAATTTTTGTATTGTTATCCTTTTAAATAAGCGATGTGGGAGTTTTATGGTAATAGTGATTGTAATTAGGCAGCCTCAGCCCTGCTATTCTGGAAGATGAATAGTCTTGAGTAAGTGTACAGTCTTGCATAGGCAGTCTCCTCACCGGTATGGCAGACCAACTCTGTAACCTCTGCTCTTCCCTTAGATTATCTTCTAATTTCTTTCTTTGGGTTAAACCTCTTGCCTTCAGCCAGCTCCCTTTTATTTGTAAATACTTGTGACCAGTCTCATCTTTCACAAGTTAAAAAAAAAAGCCTTTCTTTGGTTTCTTGTTTCTCTCTATTTTGAGACCTGAAAATCCCCATCGGTTTATGGGTATTGGAATAGCAATCAAGACCACACAACTTGTTAACTGTGGGACTTGGGACACACGCTGTAACCTTTAGGGATCTAGGTTTTATCATTCTGTAGTGAGAATACTGGTACTTAAAAGGTGTTTCATGACTTGATGGTTTATTTGCTACTTGCATTGTAGAGCTGGTACATAGGAAGACCTCAAAAAGGCTCAACAACATCATCACAATTATTATAGTGCTAGTTCACAGATAAGCTTCTTTTACCTTTTACTGAAAATAGGCTTTTTCATATACTATTCTGATTACAGCTTCCCATATGCCTTCTCCTCCCAGTTTCTCCTCACTTCTCCTCCCATCCAGATCCATACCCTTTCTGTCTCTTGTCATAAAACAAGCTGGCATCTAAGGAATAATAATAACATGCACAATAAGAGAAAACAAAAACAAACAAATCAGAACTAGAAAAAAAACAACCGAACAAGAAAAGGAGGTAAAGAAAAAGCACAAGAAAGGCATATAGATGCAGAGATACACAGGTTCACACACACAAAAAGGCATCATCTCTCCTCACCAAGTGAAGTTTGTTGTTTTTTTTTTTTCAAGGATAAGCTTGTTGGTAGTCCCAGACACAGATAATATTTCTGCTTCATTCACCAATTCTCTAAAGAACACACTAAAACTCCTCTTAGTAACACCTCCTATGGTTTTGTACTTCAAGTGATTATTGGACACGTTCCTATTCAAATATTTGGCCTTCTATACCATTGGGGTGACAAACTACCTTGGTTTCCACATTGTTAACCATTTTTCTTCCTCCTGTTTCTCACGACATCTTTCCAGTCCTTTCCCCTAAAAATCTGATTATTATTTTTTCTTAGGGTTTTGCTTCCTAAATTTTGCATATTCTCTTCACCTAGATGTGCAGTTTCAAATCTCTGGAGTCACAGAAACCATCATATCTCAGTTACTCAACGTATGCATGGCACAAGTTGCTGGAAATTTCTACCATTTCCAGCTCAAATGTTGTGCATTCATAAGTAATTAAAATATCTCATTTTTCCTGTGAAAAGTTCTCTTTAATTATGTTTTCTCCTTTGTATTAAAAAGGCCAAAAAGCTGGTTGTCATTGCAGACATCCAACTTGGGCAGCACTACCAATGAAATTCTAAAAACTGCATTGTCTCTGTGCTGTGTTTGTTTTCTCCCTGCTCATGCTGTCTGTTGCCAGTACTTCAGGTCTCTTCCACTAGGTTCTTACCTTTCCCTCTGAGTCCAGGGTCAATCCATTGCTCTTCCTTTTGCTTTCTGCATATCTTACGGAGTGGTTTTCATTTTAAAAGTCTTCTTGTTAGCTTACTGTAGAGGTAGCGAATAATCCTGAAACCATTCAGAATGACACTCGGTGCCTTCATGTCTCCACATTCCACCACGCCTCCCCCAACATCTCTGCTTTCCTCTTTCCACTCGTGCCATGTTGGAGTGCTTTCAGCATCTCTTGTTACCATCTATATCTTTACTTCTGCTTTCTATACCCAGATCAAGAATTCTTTTTTCCCACTGAAATACCATATGCTTTTGTCATTATAGATTACAGGTAATCTTCAAGGAAGGCATCAACTTTAGGGCTTTGTTTAGCTAGTGACCCCGCACATCAGAACTACTCAACACTTACGCTGAAGATGAAGACTGAAAGTCAGTGCTTTGCTTTTCTTACTGTATCACATTGCCTGATTATAGAAAACTGAACCATTGTTAGAAAATTTTAAGTATGGTCTATTACCACCTCACCCTGATCTCAGAAGCCAAGCAGGACTAGCCATGGCTAATGATGGGTGGGGGATATATTACATGCACATCAAATGAGGCTCCAACATGGATTTGTGAGTTTATATTACATTATCCAGCTCTGCTACACTCTCTACTTTACATCCATTGAGTCTATTTTCTACATCTATCAGGTAAGAAAATAGAACAGTTATTCCAAATTACTATAAGTATACTTATATTTAAATTTTTATTATGAATTTATAATTTAACCAACTAACACACTTGAGTAATTTTAGATGCTATACTTATTTATAAAATGTGAAGGAATGTTTTTTCAGATATGTTATTTTATTTTTACACATGTTTACCTTTGTTTTAGCATTTACTGGCACGTTGATGTCATATTCCAGTCTAAGAGCATAGCATCCTGTTTATATGTGATAGCAACATCATAAATAGCTTGATCTATTGAAAACAATAAACGAAACATGGTACAGAAGAAACTGTAGCCTTTCATTGTATCATCTCCTTCAAGTTGACAGGCAATCTCAGGAGACCAGCGAATTCTTAGTTGCATGAGTTTGTGACTAATAGGTGGTTTGATGTGACAAGAGCTAGCTGTCTTGGGAAACTGAACTATCTTTACGCTCGATACTCTTTGTGTCTCATTCTGTGTAGGTTATTGTTGGAGGCCTGTGGGGACCTCTTTTACAGTTTGCATTCACAGACGATATGAGATCAGCAAGAACTCTGTAGTTTTACTGTCATTATTGATCTACTGCCTTTCCATTCAGGAGCTAATTTGCTTGTTAGCAGTTATTTTAAAACATATATATATATTATATATATTATATATATATATATTGTATTAGCTCACTACACATTGTGCCTTAATTTTTTCTTTTTCTTTTTATTTGAATTAAAAAAAATTTATAACAAATTTATACCAAAACAATTTATAGCAAAAAGACTCAACACTAAATGTTTTCTGGATTTTTAAAAAATGGTAATAAAATCTCAGATACACTGCTATGATTCTGATATCTGTGATCAGGTTCCACATAAGTTTATAAAAATTAAGGGAAAATAGTAAACTTGTTCAAAAAAACTCATCATTGGTGCGAAGTCTTTTGACCTGTAAATTTATACACAAATTCTAAGAGGAGTGATGTATTGGGAATTCATGAACACAGCTTCTAAAGTTGGGATTATTTGAAGTTGAACACTCAATAAATGTGCTGGTTTATTGACTGATTCTCTGTGCTGAAGGTGACCATAACACAACCTAATTCAATTCCAGTTGCTGAAGGAAAAAGGCTCCTCTGGCATCTGAAGCCAGAGACATTTTCCCCCTCAAGTCAACTTCTGACACACATATTCATGCAAAGTCACATGCCAGTAAGCTGGAAGTGTACTTGTGTGTGTGCTTCAGAATCACAACAACTGCGTAGAGGGAACTCAGAACCATGGAACACACATGTATACAAACACAAGCACAAACACACACACACACAAAATCATGATATGTCTCCAAATTTAAATGCGCAAAGTGGATAAAATGCTACAGAATATATCCATCTTTAAGCCAACCTAAGAAAAGCAAAATGTCTTACTGCTTGGCTTGGAAGAAACTGAACTCCAAAGACTAAACATTTGAGTTTCTGCCCCCTGGTGGCAGGGTGAGGATGGGTAGCCAAGCTTGGAACTGAGGCCTGCTTGCTGTTTGTGATCAAGAAAGGAAGGAGGCAGTTAAGTCTGTCACAATATGAGAAAATGCAAGAGAAATGCCTCCATAAAACTTGAACCATTCATTTACAGGACACAAAGACTGAAAAATGGATGGCTCTAAAAATCTGACATATATATATATATATGGGGAAAATTATGTCATGTTACGGTAAGCTTTTGTGAGAATTTATGCTGAAACATACTTGCATTTTATACTGTGTGACTGGCTCAAAATCTACAAATGAAGAACTAAACCAAATGGCCTCTTGGTAGTGAGCCTTGGGAAGGTTATTGCAAAGAAATGCAGATATCAGGAAGAATGAGTGTGGAGACAGGTGTATGGTAGAAGGAATAGTAGTTCAGAAGTGAATCAGACACTGTGATGGTGGTGCTGGTCGTTACAGTAAGGAAAGAGACTCGAGAAAGTGAATGAATGATTTGAGAAACTTATGAGTACATGCCTGCCAAGGAGATAAAAGAAAATAAGAAATAAAAGGCAAGAGGAAGAAATGATAAAAGCAATAGGCCACGAAGCTATCAGTTTCAGATCAGAATAAACAATAGTACCCAAAACTCAGTGTTTCACAATGACGTAATTTCCCCATATTTGTTGAAGACTGTTAATCAAAATAATCACATTCAAAGAGAAGAATAAAATTGGACAAATATAAGTAAGTCCTCAACTAGACATATGTCTGCAGGATGTTTAGCATACAGCTTTAATATAAGAGAAATTGGGAAAAAGACCAAAACCAGAAGATTTCACTTAGAAGAGAAAGGAGGTCTCACAACCTGAAAAGAATGATGCAGTAGCTTTAAAGTGAAGGAAAAGAAAAGATAAAGAACCTTTGAATTGAGTATTCTGGGGCAGGCTGAATTCAAGAATGAAGGGATGACAATAGCAATAGACAATTTCAGTGGAGGTTAGACAAGATGAGCCATTTCGACCATTACAGTGAGTATAACTGCAGGATGTTCAGAAGGAATGTGTCCATAGAAAGTAGTGGGAAGTGAAAAGTATCAATGAGCTACAGAATGAGCCCAGCTATAGGTTAATAAGAAGAGATAAAATACTCAAAATTCTACCACAGTAAGAATAAGAACCAATGTACAAAATATATGAGTGAGTTGGGTGAGTTCTGGAGACAGTTTTCAACATCCTGGGTGATATGGAGAACATTGATCCAGATACCACAAGATCACATGACAAAGGTTACCTCGTTTTTATAAATAATTACAAACATTTTAAACAAAATCGTTTATTTAGTTGAAAATCTATGAAGATTTAAAAATTTAAAAAAAAGATAGAATTATGGTAATTGAGACAGTGGCATAATGATGAGATGAAAATTTAATGCGGCAGATGCTTGAAACTAGTTAATTTTTATGTATATTATATGTGTGCATATATCATATATAGCATAAACACAGCACATTATAGAAGAGATGTTAAAGGAAGAGAGTAAATTCAGTATATGATCTATCAGTTAATCACATGTGGAAAGGTAATTAAAAAGCCTAATACATTGCTACTTAAAGTTAATTTCAAATTGATATGCATCTGAAAACTAAGGAAAAGAGAAAATTACTTAGAAAAACAACCATGACTAAGATTTTGGAAAGGTTATTTTTAATGAAAATGAAACAAAGATATAAATCATTTTTTTAAATGAGTAATAAACTTTACCACTCCAATAGTTAAGAAAAAACTTTCAGATGTGGAATGGTTGTTGTGCTGTGATCTGAGCTCAGCTGCTGGATCCTGTGAAGTGATTACAGGCGAGTTCCAAAGTGGCAACATGAGTGGGCTATGCTGGATCCTTCCCAGAAGAGTCTCTACAAAGCTGTGATGCTGGAGACCTACAATCACCTTGAAGCCATAGGCATTTCAAAAAGAAAGAATACCAGGGATCCAAGATGGCTGCCAGGAGAGGACACCGTGTCTGAGGAGTAGGACAGCAGAAACAACACAGCGACCAGGAGACTGAACTCTGGGACCTAAAACGCCAGCATTGTGAGTGCCAGGTGAGTGGAACTCCTACAGTGAGGAAATCTAGTGGGAAAACCCTAGGGACACCCAGTTATTCCCCGGAAAAATCTCCCGGTGACCGGCAGCGCACAGCTCTGATCTGAACAAGCAGCCGCTCTGGTCGCCCGCAGCTGCAATACCAGACTGGGTCTCACAGCCTCTGGGCCAGACGGAGGAGGAACCGGATACCATTTTGACTGACCTGCACACTGCGGGTCCGCCAATAACCACCTCAGACCCTGTGTGAGTCCATGGAACCGGATACCATTTTGACTGACCTGCACACTGCGGGTCCGCCAATAACCACCTCAGACCCTGTGTGAGTCCATGGGCCAGTCAGAGAAAGACCCGGCAGCCATACAGCAGGTGCACACCAATCGCGTCCTCCAGAAACCACCTCAGTCCGTGTGTGTGTGTGTGTGTGTGTGTGTGTGTGTGTGTGTGTGTGTACACGAACCAGACTGGGAGGGCCAAGGAGACCGTTTTGACTGGCCTGCACACTGTGGGGCACACACTGCTCAGGCCCGCCAGCAACCACCTCAGTCCCTGTGTGTGTGTGTGTCCACAGGCCAGTCTGAGAAGGCCCTGGGCACCATTTCAGAGAGGCCTGCATACAGTGGATACACACTGCTCGGCAATGCCTGCAACCAATCCAGACCCACTGTGTGTGCCCCAAATATCATCTCAGACCGTGGTGCACAGTGCCTGGCCCTGAAGGGGGCACCAAGTTTCCAGTCCAGGGGACAGCTCTTAGCAGCAAGCCCAGGCAGAGTGCAGAGCCCCCAGCTGACATATCAAAACAGGACACTCAGCATCTAACACAGATTGAGGAGCAAAGCCTCCAGACTAAAAGGGTGACCAGCCTGCAGTGCTCACAGCTTCTAGCACAGAGCACGAAGCCGGGCACACAAA
>CM053744.1:69275160-69291346 GCA_028658305.1 Pachyuromys duprasi
ATTAGTTCACTGCGAAGTGACATTCATCTCCCATTAAAAGATGATCAACAGTCCGGAGCAGACAGAGCTCCTACATGTCACAGAACACTTTCACCTACAGAAATAATGAGAATATGGACAGGAAATCAGAAAAAAAGAAACCCCATAAGGTGCAGGAGAGATGGCACAGCAGTTAATCTCTTCAGAAGGCCAGGGTTCAATTCCCAGCATCCACATGCAGCCCACAACTGTCTGTAACTCCAGTTCTAGAGGAGGGGATTCAGCAATCTCAAACAGACACCTGTAGCAAAACACCACTAAGCACAAAATAAAAATAAATTAACTATTTTTTAAAAGGTACCAGGTAGACATGAGATTAAAAAGCATGTTCTACCTTAAAAACAGTTCATAGGAGCTCTATTTGTAATAGCCAGAATCTGGAAACAACCTAGATGTCCCTCAGTCGAAGAATGGATACAGAAATTGTGGTACATTTACACAATGGAATACTACTCAGCAATTAAAAACAAGGAAATCATGATATTTGCAGGGAAATGGTGGGAACTAGAAAAGATCATCCTGAATGCTGTAACCTAGAAGCAGAAAGACACACAGGGTATATACTCACTTTTAACTGAATATTAGCCATATAACATAGGATAAACATACTACAATCTATAGTCCTAAAGAAGCGAAACAGCAAGGAGGACCCTACAGAATATGCTTACTCCTCATTCAGAAGGTCAAAGAAGATAGACATCAGACGTATACACTCACTTTTAAGTGGATTTTAGACATATAACATAGGATAAACATACTAAAATCTGTGCATCTAAAGAAGCTAATCAAGAAGGAAGACTCTGGGTAAGATGCTCAGTCCTCATTCAGAAAGGCAAAGAGGATGGATATCAAAAGAGGGGGGAAACAGGAAACAGGATAGAAGCCTACCACAGAGGGTCTCTGAAAGACTCTACCCAGCAGGGTATCAAAGCAGATGCTGAGGCTCATAGCCAAACTTTGGGAAGAGTTCAGGGAATCTTATGAAAGAAGCAGGAGATAGAAAGACCTGGAGGAGACAGGAGCTCCACAAGAAGAACAACAGAACAAAAAAATCTGGACACAGGAGTGTTTCCTAAGCCTGATACTCCAACCAAGGACCATTCATGGAGATAACCTAGAACCCCTGCACAGATATAGCCCTTGGCAGCTCAGTGTCCAAGTGGGTTCCATAGTAATGGGAACAGGGACTGTCTATGACATAAACTGATTGGCTTCCTCTTTGATCACCTCTCCCTCAGGGGGGTGTAGCCTTACCAGGCCACAGAGGAAGACAATGCAGCCAGTCCTGATGAGACCTGATAAGCTAGGGTCAGATGGAAAGGGAGGAGGACCTCCCTATTAGTGGACTTAGAGAGGGGCATGGGAGAAGATGAGGGAAGGAAGGAGGAATTGGGAAGGAATGAGGGAGGGGTCTACAGCTCGGATACAAAGTGAATAAAATGTAATTAATATTAAAAATAAAGAGTTAATTAAAAATCAATCAATAAAAAATAAAAATAAAATATTATTAAAAAGAATATAAGTTTTCAAATGATCCTCTGGATTTCTTTAGAATATGTAATAATGTTACCCTTTTATCTTTGATTTTTGTTGTTTTCTCTTTTTTTCCAAAGTTATTAACATTGTTTATATTTTCCAAAAACAACTCTGGGTTTCATTTCTTCTTCAGTCCCATTTCATTTTCTCCCCCATATCTTCACTACCACCTTAGGTACCTCGTTTGGAATTTGTTTTGTTCAAGAGTTTCTGAAATGTTAAATACATCATTAAATTATTTTTTAAGATCTCTTTGATTCATAACTATAAACTTTCCTCCTGGAACCACCTCTGTTATATCAGCAAGGCTCTAATAAATTTGTCTTTTATCTTCAGGACTGGCTGCAATGTCCTCCTCTGTGACCTAGAAAGGCTTCTCCTCCCTATGGGGAGGAAAGAGGGGTGGCCAAAGAGATAGCCATTGAGTTCATGTCAGAAATAGTCCCTACTAGGGAACCCACTTGGATACTGAGCTACCATGGGCTACAGAAGATATCTGATAAACTAGGGTCAGATAAGCTAGCAGTGGACTTGGAAAGGGACAGAGAGGAAATGATGGAGGGAGGGTGGGATTGGGAGGGAATGAGGGAGGGGGCTACAGCTAGAATATAAAGTAAATAACCTGTGCTTAATATAAAAAATAAAAATTATAAAAAAACCAACCAAACAAACAAACCAATTTTTTTTTATTTTATCATGATCCTAAGATTTTTAAATTTCCCTCTCCAATCTCTTCAAGGCCCCACTCACCATGTGATAGTGTATTGTTCAGCCTCTAAAAATTTGTATAGCTTCTCCTTGTGTAGTTTATCTTTGTACCAATTGCTTCTTTTATCCTATTATGGTGTAAGGCACAAAAAATTCTTTCAACGTTTTGAATGCTCTGAGCTTTGCTTTGCAGTCTAAAATATGAGCTACATTTAGAGAAAAAGCTCCAATTTTTTTTTGCCATCAATACATGATATTTTGTGTCTTTCATTTTAACCATCCTGATAGAGGAATGTGTAGTAAGATCATGCAATGCCTTCAGCTGTACTTCACAGATTATCAATAAGATTGTGGAAACTATAAGTACATTCTGTACAATAATTTTCTATATAAGACCAACAGAAATTTATGAATATTCTGTACAAGACCAATGGAAGTCTCTTTTTATGAGCTACATTTTTGGTTCCTTTCTTTTTTCCCTCATGAAATTCATCTTTTAAATTGTACTTTGTTGCATACACTGGAGAGAATTATTTGGTAAGTTTATTAGGAATGAATGCTTTGATATAAACATGGGGGTTTCATTTCATATTGTGATTAAGCTCACATCACGGTCCCTAGCCTCAAGACGATGTTTTTGACACTGGTAGTAGCCATCATATGGTTGAGTTGGCAACTAATTCTTACTCATCCTCTGAGGTTCTTGCAGGTCTCTCTGTGGGGACTCATTTCCCCTTTCTCTCTATGATTTTTTTTTTTTTTGGTGGCCACAAGAATTTTCAATTTTAGTCAAATAAATTTTACCAATACTTTTGTGTTTAGCAATGTTTATGAAATCTTTTATAATTTATACACTTTTTAAAGTTTACTAAATCTCTGTTGATGTCATATCTACAACAATGCTCTTCTGTGTTCTCCTTCAACATTTCAGGTTTTCCCTATCCATAACTCAACATGGCATTAATTACTATGTATGTGTTGAGGTCAATGGAAAATTTGATTATTTTTACTACAAATTAGAGAAGAAACTCATCTTTACCCGTCACACTGCAGTGTCACTTTGTGGTAAATCAGGTCACTATATGCTTTTTCCCTTTCATCTCTCAACTCCTTTCCACTAGACAATCACTTTTCTCTTAGGAACACAGTGTCTACACATCTTTTTTTTAAGTATTTTTAAACTCAACATGAACTTTTAAGCTTTAGGAATACTTAACCATTTCAAAGAAAACCTATTAAGATTTGTTAGGATTTTACTGAACATATAAAATATCCTAAAGAAAATAAAATATTTGAGAAATTGAATCTTCTTTTATTTATTTATTTTTAAATGTAATTTATTTATTTTTATATCAATCACAGGTTAGGTACTTTGCATCCCAGGCATAGCCCCCTCCCTCATTCCCTCCCACTCTCTCCATCCCTCCCTCATCTCCTCCCCACCACCTCCAAGTCTACCAACTGGGGAGGAACTCTTCCCCTTCCATCCCACCCCAGTTCATCTTGTCTCCTCAGGGCTGGCTGCAATGTCCTCCCCTGGGATCTAGCCAGGCTGTTACTCCCTGGTGTGTATGGGGGAGGGTCAAAGAGCCAGCCACCAAGTTCAAGACTGAAACAGTCTTCAGTTGGACACCGAGCTACCATGGGCCACATCCGAGTGGGGGTTCTAGGCCATATCCATACATGGTCCTTGGTTGGAGAAACTGTCTCATATAAGACCCCTGTGCCCTGCTCAGTTTGGTCTTTGTGGAGCTCTTGTTCTCCCCAAGTCTTACTAACTTCCCCTATTTTTATTATTACTTCCCACCCTCTGCCAAAGGCTTGGTTGTGAGTCTTAATATCTGCTTTGATACATTGTTGTATTGATTCTTTCAGAGGCCCTCTTTGGTATGCTTCTGTCCTGTTGCTTGTTTTATCCTCCATTCAATGTCCATCCCATTTGTTCATCTAAACGAGCCTTGATCATACCAACTTGGTTCCTCCTTCTTGTATATCTTCTCTAGGTATATAGCTTTCAGCATGACCTTCCTAGCCTATAGGTCTATATAAGTGAGTATATACCATATGTTTCTTTCTGCTTTTGGGATACCTCACTTAGGATGATCGTTTCCAGAAACTGAATCTTCTAGTCAATATATCCTGTTATGTATTCTTATTACCTCTCATCAGAATTTTTTTGTAAAAAGGTACTCTTCCTCCTAGCTCTAAGCTCCCTGGAAGACAACTCTGAGATTCAAAATATATTTACAAATACCTAAGGCATATAGCTAGACTTATTCCCTGACTAGCTCATAACTTCATTTTCATTTATTTTAATCTTTATTTTGCCTCATGCCTGGTTACATCTTCGCAGGCTCTATGTGCCTGTTCTCCTTCATATTCCCAGGGCCAATCTTCCCACACCTGGCTTATTCCAAGATCTTTTTCTCACTGGAAATCCTCCCTCCTATTTCCTTCTAGTCAGCTGTTTATTGACAAGTGAAGAATCCATACACTGTGAAAGAGATTATATCTACACTTTAGAGTATGTATGTTTTCACTTTTAGTTCTTACCTGGGTATACAATATCCAATAGGTAAAGTGTTACTCAAATATTTCAACTATCATATATTTTAGTATAATTAAATTTTCTTTAAAAATGTTTTAAATTGAAATATAATTACATTATTTTCTCCATTCCTTTTCTCCCTCCAGCCTTCCCCAGGAACCTTCCCTCCAATCTTCCTTACTCTCAAGTTGATGGTCACTTTTTCTTTGACTATTATCATTACATACATGTGTGTTTATACATAAATATACAAATAAAACCCACTGAATCTATTTTTGTTGTTTGTATGTATATGATTTTTAAGGCTGACAACTCTGCACTGGACAGTCAAGTAGGATTCATCCCTGAGAGTAGCTAATTCTTCTTCTTCCAGCAGTCATTAGCAGCCTATGGTTCTTTGCCTAGGGGTGAAATATCACAAAACTTTCTCCATCAGTGTTAGCATGTCCATTTATACTGCCATTGTCCCCCTATTGCCTATGCAGCCATTTCTAGGGGAAACTCTTTTTCCACAGACTTCCTGGTGTTCTGGCCCCAGAATATTTCTACCAACAATAATTTTTACTTTTTCCTACAATTTTATATTTTTAAAAATTATAATTTTGCACTTATCATTAATTACAAATTATAATTAGTACTTAAATACATAAATGAAATAATTTTATATATTGACTTCATGTCCTATGGCTCTCTTGCATTTATTTCTTAATATTAATTCCCTGACTCAAGACATTTTTAGCTTTTCTTAAATGTGCCATTGTGTTGTCATTAAATAATACCATTTTCATATCTTCCTTTCCAAACTATTCATGTTTTACTTTCAGTTTTTATTGTATAACTTGACTAGATGTGGCATTTAGAAAAATGAGTAACAGTGACAGCAGATTATAGTTTTGTTCTATTTTATTTTCAGGTTGATGTTAACTTTCAGCAATTAGTTTGCTAGTGTCTCAACACATTGTACATCAGATTGAATAAGTTTCTTTCTTTCCCTTGCTTATTACGAATTTTAACTTGTGCATTTGTGTTCGATATCATTACTGATTTTTCTGATTTGGTTGAAATGATCCTAATTTGTTAATACAGGTATCAGAAATGCCTGAGAATTCATCTGAACTGTAATCCTGGGAGTTACCCTGTCACTGTTTACAGATGATAGAAGGAGATAAGATTCTTGAGTTTGAGAAAAGATGGTTTATTATTAACAGCATAGCAATTACCAGAGGATCGATGGGTCTGGTACCTTGAGCTTCAGTTCAACAAGCAAATACCAAAACGTACATTGATATGCACTAAAAGAGAGCAACCATTAGGTAAGATAACCTAACTCTCCTGCAATATGAGCTGTAAGCATGCCCACTGTTTGCTTCAGAGAGAGAGATGGTATATTTATTATGCTGGAAAGAAAGAAAGCATTTCCTCTCTCTGGAGGGCTGTACTAGCATTACACTTCTGAAAGCATGTCTGGAAGAGCTGTGCCATTTGCACGATATGGAGACATGGGAGACCTATAGGGAATCCTTTCTAACAATAGTGACCCACACTGCCTAATTTTGAAATGTAAAAACAACACTCTTGCATATTTAGAACAAAGTCACTTCTTCATGGATGTATTTTATTTATTCTTGGAGAGATTTCTCAGTTTCATCATTTTTGCTTCTCTCTCTCTATATATCACCTCTTCTTTCATTGTCCCTCTTTCTTTTCTTCACTTCTTCACATCCTACACCCTCCCCCTCTTTTCAGTGCTGGAGGTTCTAACATATTCCAGAAAGAATATCTTAACACCACTGAGTTATATCCTTAGCAGTAGCTATAACTTTCGATACATTTATTGGACTTTGAATTCATTTGTCAAAAACAGCCTTAAGTGCAAGTAGCGTTGATTCATGTACGGTTGTATTTTTAGTTTATTTTTTATTACAATTTATTCACTTTGTATCCCAGCTTTAACCCCCTCCCTCGTCCCCTCATAATTCTGTCCTCCCTCTTCTCTTCTCATGCTCCTCCCCTACTAGGGTCAGATGGAAGGGGAGGAGGACCTCCCCAACAGTGTATTATTGTTTTTAATTATTAGCATTCACTTACTTGTTATATGGATTGCCTGTACAAAGTACATGTTTAAACTTTGAGTGCACATTTCATTTGGTTCATTGTTTCCTTAATTCTTGACTTTGAGAATTCACTGTAATTTCTGGAGAATCCTTTAATAGATTTTCTCCCAGTATTTGGCTCTGACTTTTTTTGGTATAGTTTAGTTTTTTTTATTAATTACAGTTTATTCACTTTGTATCCCTTTGTAGCTCCCTCCCTCCTCCCCTCCCAATCCCCCTTTCCCTCTTTCTTCTCCACCTATGCCCCTCCCCAAGTCTACTGATAAGGAAGGTCTTCCTCTCCTTCCTTCTGATCCTAGTCTATCAGCTTTCATCAGGAGTGGCTGCATTGTCTTCCTCTGTGGCCTGGTAAGGCTGCTCCCCTATCAGGGAGAGGTGATCAAAGAGCCAGCCACTGAGTTCATGTTAGAGACAGTCCCTGTTTCCCTTACTAGGGAACCCACTTGGATAACGAGCTCCCATGGGCTACATCTGAGCAGGGGTTCTAGGTTATCTCCAGGAAAGGTCCTTGGTTGGAGTATCAGTCTCAGGAAAGACCACTGTGCCCAGATTTTTCGGTTTTGTTGTTCCTTGTGGAGCTCCAGTCCCCTCGGGTCTTTCTGTCTCCCACTTCCAATGTCTACCACATTTGCCCTTCTTAATGAGGATTGAGCATCATCCCAAGGATTTTCCTTGTTGTTTAGCTTCTTCAGGAGTATAGATTTTATTATATTTATCCAATATTATAGGCTAATATACACTTATAAGTGAGTATATGCCATGTGTGTCTTTCCGTTTCTGGATTACCTCACCCAAGATAATCTTTTCTATTTCCCATCATTTGCTTACAAATTTCATGATTTCCTTGTTTTTAATAGCTAGTATTCCAATGTACCACAATTTCTGTATCCATTCCTCCTTTGATGGACATCTAGATTGTTTCTAGCTTCTGACTATTATGAATAAAGCTGCTACAAACATGGATTGAAGCAGAGGCTGAGACTTATAGCCAAACTTTGGGCAGAATGCATGGAATTTTATGAAAAAAGAGGGAGATAGAAAGACCTGAAGGGTACAGGAGGTCCAAAATGAGACCAATACAGCCAAAATAAAACTGGGTCCTGGGGGTCCTGAAGAGACTGATACCCCAACCAAGGACCATTCATGGAGAGAGCCTAAAACCGTGGCTAAGATGTAGCTCATATACTCAGTCTCCAAGTAGGTTCCTTAGTAAGGGGAGCAGGGGCTGTCTCTGGCATGAACTCAGTGACAGGCTCTCTGATCACCACACCACCACAGAGTAAGATGATGCAGCCAGCCTTGATGAGACCTGATAGGCTAGGGTCAGATAGAAGGGGAGGAGGGCCTCCCTTATCAGTGGACCAGGAGAGGGTTATAGACTAAGAAGAGGGAGAAAGGGTGGGATTGGGAGGAGGTGAGGGAGGGGCCACAGCTGGGATACAAATTGAGTAAACTGTAATAAATGATAATAATGATAAGAAGAAAAATGCAAAAAAAAAAACCCCACTTGCTACAGAAGCTTTATGACCAAATTTAATCTCTGGAACCCGAGAGATGGATAGAGGAAACTGAGAAAACTCATGCCACAAAGTTGCCTTCTGACCGCTACACATACCCAATGCACAGTGGCCCAGGTGACAAACACACATCATAACACAGACACACATTAACGTGTGTATATGTAGATATATAATGATAGGTAAAATTTTATATTAATGTATTTATTTTTTATTGAGAATCAGCTTTTGCTTGCTTTTTCATTTCTATGAAAAAATAGAGTAAACTTTATTAGTACGCCAAAGCTAGCTGAGGTAGAAGATATTATAATCAAATTTATTTATTATTTATTAATTTACGGATTTTTGCTTTGAGTAAAATGAACCTGAACAATATTTTTCCTTTCAAGCTCCCTTTGTCATGAGCAATGAGATTTAGCTTCAAATGCAGGTGACTTTTTTCTTCCCTTATTTTCATGTCTTATCTTGAAAATTCATCAATTAGTTGAAGAATCCTACCTTTAATTAGATTGATGATGTATGAGTCATAGTTGGGTCAATCCACATAAAACATATGATTCCAGAGTTTATCAAAGGCTAATATTTTAGTTTATTTCACAGAACCCTCAAGATTCAAGTTCTTTCCTGTTTTTTACCCTGTCATTTTGAGGGTGTGATTCATCATCCCAGACCTTCATGGAAGCAAAAACTGAAATCACAGAGCAAATAATAAAAAGAGTAAAAAGCCTATGCCAAATCATAGAAGCTGACTTTCATACTTAGCTAGCAATCAATTGATGGGAATTTAATACCAATCATGCATTTAACTACAAATGACATTGAGATGTATAGACATCCTTTGGGTTAGTAATAAATGCAGTTGTGAGAAAAAAGAATGGGTGCAGGAGAAATTTATGTTTATTTAAGTTTTTAATGAATTTTGGTGCATCACTCAGATATCATTTTTCACTCTTATTGCTATGGTTCGTGTATAAAATTCGCCAACCAGCTCATGCGCTGATGGTGAGTGAGTGAGTGGCATGCCACTCCTTTGTCAGGTGATAAGTTAAGATGTGAAGTTTGCTGAGGGTATTCGCTTGTTGGGTATCTGTCTCTTCTGGATCAAATTCCATAGGTAAGCAGCTTTGTTCTACTATATATTCTCACCGCAGACCAACAAAAGAGCTGACTGAAACTATGAAAGTGTGAGCCAAAACACAACTTTTGTCTGTTAAATTTCTCAACTATTTGGTCACAATGATAAAACGTCAGATGCAAATGATAATTTTTCTCCACTATAGTGTTTATTTGTACTGGTAAGATGTTTTATTGCCATTTCTGTTAGCAAAAATTTCTATTTTATGAGCAAAGGAAATTTATTTGTATTCAAGGAGTCGAGAAGAGAATATAAGCAATAACTAACAATAAATTCTCAGTAAATATCCAGAGGGTAAAAAGTATTTTTAAAGAATCATCAAGCTACTTTCTTTCTCTGTAATTAAAATTAAAGAAATCATCACAGTTGCTCAGAAAGGCAATCATCACCTTTATTTTTGGAAAACTGTAAGATGGTGATCATATAATAAAGAAGATCAACAACATATATTAGAAAATAAGAAGAGCTATGAAAGCAATGGGAGTTAAAAGTAGTCTTTATAGCCAGGCACAGTGGTGCACATCTATAATCCCAGAACTCTGGGAGGCAGAGGTAGGCAGATGGCTGTGAGTTCAAGACCAGCCTGATCTACAAAGTGAGTCCAGGACAGCCAAAGCTACACAGAGAAACCTTGTCTCAAACAAACAAACAAACAATCAAACAAAAACACCAATATGAATCTTTATACTAGGATATTTTATACTGAGAAGAAAAAAGGGGTGAAAAAGGCTTCTTTAAAATATAAGGTCATCTCCACCAAAAATTTACCTGTTTTAAGAAAGGTAGGCAAATGGTATGAACTGGAAAAGATCATCCTGAGTGAGGTATCCCAGAAGCAGAAAGACACACAGTGTAATACTCACGCATAAGTGGATATTCAACATATAACATAGGATAAGCATACTAAAATCTATACACCTAAAGAAACTAATCAAGAAGGAGGACTCTGGCTAAGATGCTCAATCCCCATTCAGAAAGGCAAAGAGGATGGACATCAGAAGAGGGAGAAAACCAGGAACAGGACATGAGCCTACCACAGAGGGCCTCTGAAAGGCTCTACTCTGCAGGGTATCAAGATAGATGCTGAGACTTACAGCCAAACTTTGGGCAGAGTGCAGGGAATCTTATGAAAGAAGGTGAAGATAGTAAGACTTGTAGAGGACAGGAGCTCCACAAGGAGAGCAAGAGAACAAAAAAATCTGGGCACAGGGGTCTTTTCTGAGACTAATACTCCAACCATGGATCATTCATGGAGATAACCTAGAACCCTTGCTCAGATGTAGCCCATGGCAGCTCAGTGTCCAAGTGGGTTTCGTAGTAATGGGAACAGGGACTGTCTCTGACATGAACCAATTGGCCTGCTCTTTGTTCATCCCCCCTCCCCCCGAGGGGGGGACAGCCTTACCAGGCCACAGAGAAAGACAATGCAGCCACTCCTGATGAGACCTGATAGACTAGGATCCGAAGGAAGGAGAGGAAGACCTCACCTATCAGTGGACTTGGGGAGGGGCATGGGTGGAGAAGAGGGAGTGAGAGTGGGATTGGGAGGGGAGGAGAGGGTTGCTACAGGGGGAATACAAAATGAATAAACTGTAATTAATAAAAAACAAAATACAAAAAGGGGGGGTTGAAAGCTGGGAGTTTGAAGGACTCATCTGAGTAAATAGAAAACAAAATTGATACTTAATATCCGTTATTTAAAAACTTATTCCTGATAAAACACGCAAGCTGGATTGATTGCAGTTTTCCAAAATAGGTTAAGTGCTTTTAAAGTCCAGGGATAAAAGAAAGCTGAAAACCTACATTGTATAAATTACTGTTGCCCCATAATTAACTCATTAATCAGTTCAGCTACCTTAAAGAAGCCCAGGGAAGACCTAGGGATATGCCTGATGTCTTCAGCTGTCTTCTTTAGTCGGCTGTCAGAGCAACAGAGTCAAGCCACACAGCAGACTCCATGAGTTTACCTGGAATAAAGCTGAACTGCTGAAATATATTTATTTTATGTTGTTTTCTTATCCTAATATTTAGCTTGTAGACTTACTTCTAATTGCTTACGTTTAGTGCATTTTACTAGAGTGAAGTTGCGCTACAAACTAGAAGGCATTTGAATCTCATAAAACAGAGCTGTTTGCAGTCAATGTGTTTATCTTGTTTTATTAAGGTTTTTTTTTAATACGAACTAGACTAACATTTGTGATGGAAAATGGAAGAGGATCTCAACCATCTTCCTACAAGGAGAACTTCATTAAATACGCATGGTGTGTGCTTTTCAACTGCTGTTGATTATTGCTCTTCCTTTGGGACACTGTGTGGTAAGTTTGTTCCCTTTTACTCAATGGTCATCAAGGGAGTAATAAGCTTCTATGACTCTTTGTGGCAAAAAAAATCAATGCAAATATACTAGTTTAAAGGATAATGAGAAAGAAGTTAAAACTGAACGAAACCTACATTA
Organism: Pachyuromys duprasi; assembly: GCA_028658305.1. Taxonomy (NCBI): domain Eukaryota; kingdom Metazoa; phylum Chordata; class Mammalia; order Rodentia; family Muridae; genus Pachyuromys; species Pachyuromys duprasi. The sequence goes on from CM053744.1 coordinate 69,287,213, forward strand.
TGAGTATGTGTGTCTGTGCGTGCACAAAGCCGAATACAGAGTTCATATAATTCAAGCATGAAGAACATGTATTTTTATTTCTGTTTGAGTTGCAAGTCACTAGCTGGTAAATGGCAAGGGATATTAAGACAACATTCAATTTTAGTTTAATAAATGTTTCACAAGTTTAAAAGAGATGTATTAATCTTATCACACAGGAGCTATCACTGTTAACCACCCCCTCCTGCCCTGACACTGTAAAATGAGCTGTGGAATGGATTTGATTTCACACTATTACAAGTTCTGCCATTATGGCTAAGATTAACTGTATAGCCTGATAAGGTCTATTGCTTTCAGTGATTCAGCCACGTGACAGACAGAGAACCACTTGGCAATTAGAGCTGACTTATGGGAAATAAAGGGCAGAGAAAGGGTACCTCTTAAGTAATTATCAGTAAGAGAAAGACAAATGATTGGAACAATGTAATTAGAAAAAGTAAGTTGGAGGCTTTAATGGTGGAATAAACTGTAATATTTTTGGTTCAAATGACTGATTGCCTGGAGCTTGTCTGGGCTGAGAGATTTTCTTTCCTATGATGCTATGCATAAGACACCCTGTCTTTATGTTGTAATGAGCAAGATCCAGTTTAAGTACATTATACTGAAGCTCTTGAAACAAAAGGAAATACCTAGTGACTACCTCTGGCCTCTACATGAATGCAACAAATATGTTCATAGCAGTTTTATTCATAATAGAAATCCAGAAACAACCCAGAAGTCCTTAACTGAGGAATGGATACAGAAATTGTGGTACATTGACACAACGGTATACTACTTAGCAATTAAAAACAAGGAAATCATGAAATTTACAGGCAAATGCTGGTAACTAGAAAAGATTACCCTGAGTGAGGTATCCCAGAAGCAGAAAGACATGCATGGCATATAATCACTTATAAATGGATAGTAGAAATATAATATAGGATAAGCACACTAAAATCTGTACATCTAAAGAAGCTAAGCAAGAAAGAGGATCCTGGGTAAGATGATCAGTCCTCACTCACAAAGGCAAACAGAACAGACATAGGAAGAGGAAGAAAACAGGAACAGGACAGGATCCCACTCCAGAGGGCCTTTGAAAGACTCTGCCCAGCACGGTATCAAAGCAGATGATGATACTCATAGCCAAACTTTGGGAAGAGTTCAGGAAATGTTATGAAAGAAGGGGGAGATAGAAAGACCTGAAGGGCACAGAAGCTCCACAGGATAGCAACAGAACCAAGAAATCTGGGCAAAGGGTGTTTTGTTTTGTTTTCCAAGACTGATAATCCAACCAAGGACCATGTATGAAGATAACCTAGAACTCCTGTACAGATTTAGCCCATGGCAGCTCAATGTCCAAGTGGGTTTCCCTAGCAATGGGAACAGGAACTGTCTCTGACATGAACGTAGTAGCTGGTTCTTTAATCACCTATCCCTGAAGGAGGGGTGCATCCTCACCAGGCCACAGCAGAAGATGATGCAGTCAGCCTTGATGAGACCTGATAGAACAGGGTCAGATAGAAGGAGAGGAAGACCTCCCTATCAGGGGACTAGGGAAGGAGCATGAGGGGAGAGGAGGGAGGGTGGGTGCAGCTAGGAGGAGATGAGGGACAGGGATGCAAAGTGAATAAATTGTAATAAAAAACAAATAAATAAATAAATAAATACTTTTAAAATGTTGAACATGTGATTCTCTGTACTCTGTCGAAGGTTTGGTTATGAGTCTCAGTATCTGCTTTGATACACTGCTAGGTAGAGACTTTCAGAGACCCTTAGTGGTAGGCTCCTGTCCTGTTACTTGTTTTTTCCTACTTCCAATATCTATCCCATAAGGTGGAGTTAGTATGACATGGAGAGGACAGGAGCTCCACAAGGACCAAATATATCTGGGCACAGGGGTCTTTTGTGAGACTGTATCTCCAACCAAGGACCACTTATGGACATAACCTAGAACTCGTGCTCAGATGTAGCCCTTGGTAGCTCAGTATCCAAGTGGGATAAACTAGTAAGGGGAACAGGGACTATTTCTGACATGAACTCAATGGCTGGCACTTTGAATCCCTCCTCCCTCCACCCAAGGGAGGAGCAGCCCTGCTAGGCCACAGAGGAGGACTTTGCAGCCAGGCCTGAAGATACCTGATAAGCTAGGGTCAGATGAAAGGGGGAAAGGTCCTCCCCTGTCAGTGGACTTGGAAAGGGGTAGGGAGAAGATAAGGGAAGGAAGGTGGGATTGGGAGGGAATGAGGGAGCAGGATACAGCTTGGATACAAAGTTAATAAACATTTAACTAATAATATGTAACTAATATTTAAAAATTAATTTAAGAAAATAAAAAATAAAGTAAAAAGCAAAACAAAACAAAAAACAGGATAAAAGACAATGAACACCAGAAATTTCATAAGTATAAGTGGAAGAAAATGAAGCAAAATGCAACCATGAATATAGTTTACTTTGGTATAATGGAAGAAGTGTTCATTTTTATTACAGATAATATTTATACAAAAAAAGTTGAACATGGGAATTCTTAGGGATACCACAAAGAGTCTATATACTTCAATTACTATCATAGAAGAAGAAAAAAGGATATCGCATCAAAGCATAGAAAATATCTTAAAATCATATAAGAAAACCTTCTAGACTTAAAGAAAGAGAGGTCTAGTCAGATCCCAGAGTTCTTCAGAACACCAAATAGACAAGCTGAGAAAAGAAACTCTCCATAACATATTATAGTTAAAACATCAAAACCATAAGCAAAAGAAAGATTACTGAAAATCACAAGAAGGCTCAAGTCACTTATAAAGAAAGGTATGTTCACCAGAAGAATGCTTAGTTGCTCCAAGGAAACACTTAAAATCAGAAAGACCTAAAAGGTAAAGTCTACATTCTAAAAGACCGCAGCTTCTAACCCAGAGTGGTGCACCAATGAAACTATCTATTAAAGTTGAGGGAGAAATAATAAATTTATATAAAGTGTAGGTAAGGACATTTACGATCATTAATCCACCTCTCTAGATGACACTGAAAGAAATATTTCGGTCTGAAAAAAAGGCTAAACACACCAAAGAGGCCAAGGAGATTAATAAACAATACCAGAACAACTAATCAAAAACCAATCTAAGGAAAAAAAAAAACCACAAAATCAGTAACAGGATTTAATTGTACATTTTTCTTTTTTTAAAGTAATTATTTATTTTTATATTAATCACAGGTTATGTACTTTGTATCCCAGCCATAGCCCTCTCCCTCATTCCCTCCCATTCTCCCCATCCCTCCCTCATCTTCTCCCTGCCCCTTCCAAGTCTGCTGAAAAGGGAGGACCTCCCCCCCCCCCTTATCTGACCCTAGCTTATCATGTCTCTTCAGGGCTGACTGCAATGTCCTCTTCTGGGATCTAGCTAGGCTGCTCCTCCCTCGAGGGGCTGGGGAGGGAGGGTCAAAGAGCCAGCCATTGAGTTCATGACAGAAATAGTCCCTGTTCTCCTTACTGGGGTACCCAGGTGGATACTGAGCTGCTATGGGCTACATCCGAGCAGGGGTTCTAGGTTATATGCATACATAGTCCTTGGTTGGAGAAACAGTCTCATAAAATACCCCTGTGTCCTGATCTATTTGGTCTTTGTGGAGCTTTTGTCCTCGCCAACTCTCACTAACTCCCCCTTTTTTCATATGATTCCCTGCACACTGCAGATGGCTTGGTTGTGAGTCTTAATATCCGCTTAGATTCATTGTTAGTTAGAGTCTTTCAGAGGCCCTCTGTGGTAGGCTCCTGTCCTGTTGCTTGTTTTCTCCTACATTCAATGTCCATCCCATTTGTCCATCTAAGCGAGGATTGATCATCCCACCCTGGGTCCTCCTTCTTGCTTATCTTCTCTAGGTGTATAAATTTCAGCATGTCTATCCTATCTTATAGGTCTATATAAGTGAGTATATACCAAGTGTTTCTTTCTGCTTTTGGGATACCTCACTCAGGATGATCGTTTCCAGGTCCCGCCTGCAAATTTCATGATTTCCTCATTTTTAACTGCTGAGTAGTATTCCATTGTGTAAAAGTACCACAATTTCTGTATCCATTCCTCGATTGAGGGACATCTGGGTTGTTTCCAGGTTCTGGCTATT
>CM053744.1:69291846-69326087 GCA_028658305.1 Pachyuromys duprasi
AAAAAAAAAAACAGGTGTATGTATCATAATATCTGACAAAACAGTCTTCAACCCAGGAAGAGTCAAAAGAGATAAAGGTCACCTCCTACTTATTAACAGAGCAATCCACCAAGTGGGCGTCATAATTCTAAACATATATATACACAAAATAAAAGCATACACAACTCCATAAAATAAATACTACTGGTTTTAAATCCACAGATTTGTCACAAAAGAGTATCAGTGAAGTGATTTCTATAGCCTATTCTCACCAATAGATAGAATATCTGGACAAAAAGAATTATTGAAGTTAAATGATATCAAGGACCAAATATATCTGGGCACAGGGGTCTTTTCTAAGACTGATCCTCTAACCAAGGACCATGCATGAATATACCCTAGAACCCCTCCCTGCTCAGATGTAGCCCATGGCATCTCAGCATGCAAGTGTGTTTCCCTAGTAAGGGGAACAGGGACTGTCTCTGACATGAACTCAGTGGCTGGCTCGTTGCCCTCCCCCATCCCCCGGGAGAAGCAGCCTTGCCAGGCCACAGAGGAGGACATTGCAGCCAGTCCTGAAGATACCTGATAAACCAGTGCCAGATGGAAGAAGAGGAGGAGGAGGACATCCCCTATCAATGGACTTAGAGAGGAGCAGGGAGGAGATGAGGGAGGGAATAAGGGAAGGGACTACAGCTGAGATACAAAGTAAATAACCTGTAACTAATATAAAATTTAAGATTATTAAAAAAGATTAAACTGTAAACCTCAAGGTGAAAAAATGATATCATAAATAAATTGGCCTAACAAACACTACAGAACATTCCACCAGAACAGTAAATAATACATATTATATTTGGTATCTCATGGAACTTTCTCTAAAACTAATCACATAATAAAGCAGAAAGCAATCTTCAACAAATGTATGAAAATCGAAATAGCACTCTGTATGCTCTGTGACCATAATGGGGAGAAAGCTAGATATGAATAGCAAGAAACTTCAGAAAGTACACACTCATGGAAACTGAACAACATCGTACTGGATGTTAACCAGGAAAGGGAAAAAGTGAAATTTTAAAAAATTCTAGAACTGAATGAAAATTGAGATGCTACATATCAAAATCTGGGGGACATAATGATGAGAACCCTGAGAAGAATGCATAGCACTAAATGCCTACATGGAATGATTTTAAGATCCCACTTAAATAGCTTAATGATGCACATTCAACATAACATCACAGAAAAATAAAAACAATCAAATGCAGAATCAGGAGTCAGGATGAAATAATCAAATTAGGTCAGAAATTAATGAATGGAAGTATAACTAAGACTCCCCACATTTGGCAGACAGGAAGCAGAGAACTGTTCAGAACAGGGATGGGCAGTAAAGTGCAAGGTACACACACACACACACACACCAGTGAAACAGTTCCTATAGTTAAACTCTGCCTATCAAAGTTTCTAACTTCATAAATAGAACTACTAGCTGAGACCCAAGTGTCCAAACCTGTGATCCTATGAGGGGCATTTTATAAAAATTAGAGAAGGACTTAGTAGCCAGTCCTGAAGATACCTGATAAACCAGGGTCAGATGAAAGGGGAGGAGGTCCTCTCCTATCAGTGGACTTGGAAAGGGGCAGGGAGGAGATGAGGGAGGGATGGGGGGGATAGGGAGGGAATGAGGGAGCAGGATACAGCTGGGATACAGAGTTAATAATGTAACTAATAATAAAAATAAAAAATAAAAATATTCTATGGATATATAGCACATATACATATAAATAAATATATACATGTTGCTAACTGGAGTTCAAAAAATTAAAATGATTTCAGACTAGTAGACAGTACCTACTAAATATATATATATATATATATATATATATATATATATATATATATATAACCTTGTCATCAATCAGGTGCCTAGACTTTTGTTTACGCTATATGAATAAAATTCACAGGTAAGTTGTGCAAAGATCTCCAGTGAGGCAACTTGACAAGCTTTGTAACCTTTGGCTTCTTTCTTTCTTTCTTTCTTTCTTTCTTTCTTTCTTTCTTTCTTTCTTTCTTTCTTTCTTTCTTTCTTCCTTCCTTTCTTTTTTTCTTTTTAAATTTTATATTAGTTTATTTAATTTACATCCTGAGGGTGGCTATTCCCTCCCCTCCTCTCAATCCTCTCCCACTTCCCCTCCTTCCCCCTTCCTTTCTCCTTTTCCCCTCAGAAAAGTGGACCCCCTGTATTAACCATCCCCAGCACATCAAGTCACATTAGGACTGTATATATCTCCATCCCAAGGCAGGTCAAGGCAGAGGGGAAGTGATCCAAAAGCAGGCAATAAAGTCTATGTTAAACAGTGCCCCCCCTACTTATCAGGTGCCCCCATGAAGAACAAGGTACCCATCTGCCACATGTGTGTAGGGGCCTAGGTCCAGATCGTGCATGCTGTTTGTTGATGTCTCAGTCTCTGAAAGCCCCATGTGACTGGGTTTGTTGTCTCTGTTAGTCTTCTTATGAGGTTCCTGTCCCCTCCAGGTCCTTCCATCTTTCCCCCAACACTTCTGTGTGCTAACCTTTGGTTCTAACAGCTGGCAGAACAAGGACCTAATAAGAACAGATGGCACCCTGTGGTGTTATAGCTGTTGCATGGGTCTAGAGTACTGCAACCTTTAGCTCTCTGGTGACAAGTGTTAGACCTGTATTGGGGACCTTGATATTGAGATTCTCTAGCGCTTGGTAACAGTGAGTGCTGTAACTCCCAGGTCTAGAGTCCGAGACAATTGGCCTTTAAAGGCTGTCAGCTCTCTGGAATTCTTTTAGTGAAAGGGCTCTGCAGAGTCTCTTCTCTGGCTCCTATTGCTTTCTGTTCTTCAGAATCTGTTCTCCATATTCTTCTACCTCTCCTTTACTTATGACTTGCTTGTTCTTGTTCCTGCAGCACTCTCTGTCTCTTTCTCTTTCTCTCTCTCTCTCTCTCTCTCTCTCTGTCTCTGTCTCTCTGTCTCTCTGTCTCTCTGTCTCTCTGTCTCTCTGTCTCTCTGTCTCTCTGTCTCTCTCTCTCTCTCTCTCTCTCTCTCTCTCTCTCTCTCTCTCTCTCTCTCTCTCTCTCTCTCTGTCTCTCTCAAGATCCTCCTCATTGCTGTCATTGTGGTAGCTGCTGTTGCCGCAGCAGGAGCTCCTATCATCTTTCCCCTGCTTCTGACACTGCTGTTGAGGTCACAGCCACGACTGCATCTGTCTCAGATACTGCTCCGTTGCCAACTCCCTCTGCTGTCATCACAAGTGCCCCTCAGCTGCTTCATTCCGCTGCCATCCCAGCAGCAACCTCAGTGCTGCCGCTGGCAAGGATGTTGACCTCTCCACAGCTCTGAAGTTGTGGCCAGCCTTTCCCGAACCCGCCACTAATGCTGTCTCACTTGCCAGTCACACCACTCCCACCATGCTGCTTCTGCGGTGTCACAGCCAACATAGGCTCCTGCACCTTGCCACCTCTATAGATACGCAAGTGATGCTTCACTGCCACACTGCCACCACTTGCTTTTGCATGACACCGGCTCAACCTGTTCTGCTGCTGATGTCTATCAAAGGTAGGCAAGAAAACCCATGAAATGAGCCTATTGATGAGCCTAATGGCACAACCGTAGGTGTCATTCTCTCCCATCCTGCTCACAAAGTAAAAGCAGCTGTGTGCTTATGTAGTCACAAATGGAACGTTTGTACCAATTCCTCTTCTGGGTTGCTAGAAGAATAGTCCCATCTCTGGCCGAGGAGAATGGTTTCGCATGGTCTGATGAGAGCTAACTGGAAACGTTATGGCTGACGCTGCATCTTGAAGAGCCAGAGTTATTCTAACTAGCAGGCAGATGCAGTATTTATTCAACTTCTTCAAGATCAAAATGCTAGTGTAGATGATGCTTGATTGATAGGCTTTTAAAAAATAATTATCATTTACAGTTTATTCACTTTGTATCCCAGTTGTGGCCCTCTCCCTCATCTCTTTCTGTTCTCATCCTCCCTCCCTCTTCCCCCATCCCTCTTCCTTAGTCCACTGATAGAGAGTTCCTCTCTTGCTGTCTGACCCTAGTTTATCAGCTCCCACCAGGACTGCCTAGATCCTCTTCCTCTGTGGGTTGGCTAAATTGCCCCACTAAGGAGAAGTGATCTAAGAGCAGGCAACCAAGTTCATGTCATGAAGTCAAAGACTGTCTCTTCTCCTCTTACTAAGAAGCCCACCTGAAGACTGAGTTGTCTGTGGGCTACATACAAGCAGGGGCCTAGGTCCTCTCTATGTATGGTCTTCGGTTGCTGCATCAGTCTCTGCAGTCCCCCTTGGCTGTTTTTTTTTGTCTTCATTGGTCTCCTTGTGTGCTCCTGTCCAATCCAGGTCCTTTTATATCTTTCTTCTTCCATAAGACTCCCTGCGCTCTGTCCAAAGTTTGGCTGTAAGATTGGATACAGAAATTGTGGTACATTTACACAATGGAACAATACTCAATATTTAAAAACAAGGAAATCATGAAAATTTCAGGCAAATAGATGGATCTAGAAAAGATCATCTTGAGTGAGCTATCCCAGAAGCAGGGAGACATGCATGGTATATACTCCCTTGGATATGGCTAATATTCATATAATATAATATCCATATAATATTATGGATAATATTATTATATTAATATAATATTATTATAATATTATATCCATATAATATTATTTATTATAATGGATATTAGCCATATTATATAGGATAAACATACTAAAATCTGCACACCTAAAGAAACTAAACCACAATGAGGACCCTAAGGAATATGCTTAATTCTCATTCAGAAGGGAAAACAGGACAGACATTAAAAGCAGTAGAAGAGAGGAAACAGGAATTGACTAATAGTTTTTATTTTCATTGGATCTATAAGGCTAGTGTAGATAGATGCTTGACTGATAATCCTATGCTCATAGAATCCTGGGCACTAAAGATGGGTATTTAATAACTGTCAAAAAGAAGATCAAATCTTCCCTTCACCTTTAATATTAATTCATTCATAGAAAAAATAGATAGAATAGTGACAAGTAGGACTCACATTTGTTATGAGTAATAATTTCTAAGGGTGTTGAATAGTTCTTTATATGACACTTAGTACCTCCCCAGGTCCCCAGGATGCAAGCGCCCTTGTCTCTCTCACCATTACTCCATGTCTTTGCTATTCTACATCAAAACATATACAGAAGTAAAAATAAATGCATAAACCCACAACATGTCATGAGCGTTATACAATGCTATGTTTAAAAATGTGAGAAGATCAAGTGAAGTTAATTAAAGTAATATAAATATATGTAATGTTCATACAAATATTTTAACATTCAGCAAATGTAAAATTACAATAAATTTTTCACATTTTGCACATGGAGATCTATTGTGTAGTTTACATGTCATTTTGTACTCACTAGATGTCATATACACTATATATATGCATGTTCTAAGTACCTGAGCTGTGCCATTGGTTTCTTAAGTGGTAGTATTTACAGAGAAAATATATACCTCAGTTCACATACTTTATAAGAAAGATTAAAAACACATTTTTTCATTCAAATGGGTATTTTCTCATATATCTTTATAATATTTATCAGAATAAATTGCATATCTAAATATAAACACTTTGCATGTTCATGGATTGATAGGATTAATGCTTGAATAGAACCTTCCCACGAAAAGCAAATAACAGATTCAGCACAATACCCGGCAAACTCCAAAGAAATTATCCACAGAAATTAAAATGTAATCTTGAGTTTCACAAGGAAATACAAACGACCAAGGGTAGCCAAAGCAATACTGATTAATAAACAAAAACAAAAACAAAAAACTGCTGGAGGTATCAGTATTATATGTTTCCAAATATATTACAGAGCTATAGTAATAAAAATAGCACAATATTAGCATTAAAACAGATGCATTGATCAATAATAAGACTGAAGACCACACATAAGACCATATTCCTACAGCCACATGATTCTTGACAAAGAGACCAAGATCACACAATGGAAAAAAGACAAAATTAAATGAATGTTGTTAGACAAACAAGAGGGCTATGCAGAAGATCAGACTCAATCTTTATCCCTCATCCTTCATAAAATTCAATTCCAAACAGATGAAGCTCTCAATGTAAGTCTTGGCATCCTGAATCTGATAGAGGTAAAAGTATGTAATATAATTGAATGTATTGGCACATGAAAGGACTTTCTCAATAGGATGCCAGTAGTGAAAACATTATGGCCAATCATTAATAAATGGCACCTCAATAAATTTAAATTGTATATGTGTATATATGTAAACTGAAGTATACCATAATTGGTGGGAAGAGACACCCACAGAGTGGCTATACACCTAAGAGAAACTTAGTGTCTAGAACATACAAAGGATAAAAACAACTAAGCATTGACAAAATGAACAACAACCCAATTAAAAATTGGGCCAAGTAATTAAGCAGAGAGATCTTAAAAGATGAAATACAAATGACTGAGAAATATTTTTTAAATATTCAATATCCTTAGTAATCATTAAAGTCAAATTAAAACTCCATTGAGATTTCATCTTCCCTTAGTCAAAACAGCTAGTTTTTTTTTTTTTAAGATGACAAATGCTGTCTTGGAAGAGAGGAAAGGAAATGCTTAGTCCCTTCTGATGAGAATGCAAATTCATGCAGCCTCTGTGGAAATCAGTGTGGGTGTTTCTCAAAATGATAGAAATAGATTTACCATTTGATCCAGCAGTGCCATTTTTGGGCACTGCTCAATAGAATATATATCATACTATAGAGATGCCAGCTCATCTATGTTCACTGTTACTCCATTCTCAAAAGACAGGAAACAAAAGCAGCCCCTATATACATCGACAGATAAATAGATAATGAAAATGTGATACAGTTATACAATGCAATATTATTTGACTTGTGAAGTAAAGCGAAATCACAAAATTTATAGGTAAATGGATGTAGCTGAAAACAGTCATGTGATTTCAGTAGCCCAGTCCAAAAACGTTGACATGTTTTTCTAACTTGTGATGCGAGAGTTGAATCTTCAGGTATGTCTTTCATTTGCAATACACATAAAGGTCAAGAAATCAGCTTCAGGCCATGGTGAAGGTTCCAAGTTGGTGAGATAAAATTCAGTTATATAAGGGCATAAAGAGGAATAATGGAACAGGACATTCCACATTGTTGAATATACCTTGTGCTACACAGTTGAGTCATAGAACATGTAGAAATCAATCTGGTATCAACTTCATTTCTAATGGGTAATTTGTATAGTGCTAGGAGATGTCATTATGCTGCAAGAGGAGAAATGTGATAAAAAAAAATCTTACCTACCTGTGAACCTTGTGACTGGCTGGGAAAGATGAACCAACTTGTACAATGCTGTCACAAATGTCACGAGAGTAACCAGGCACTCTCTTTATTGGACTTGAGGCCTACTAAACAGGTGAAACTTATACTTGGCACCATTATTAGGCCAATATCCTGTGTCTGGACAGATCAGAGACCCTAGGGGAGAATATATTGCTATTGCTCTGCTACACTGACATAATATTAAACCAGCTTCTAATGACATTATTATATGTATACATAGATTACTGTATTTCTCAACCCTCATCAGAAAAGCCTCTATTTGCAGTAGATGGTAATTAACACACTGACCCACAACTAGTTAAGGTGCAGATAATGAGAGACTGCAGAATGTCCAGCCCTAAATGGGACATGTGCATTATCCCCCTTTCTTTCAAAGTTCAGGAGTCATTATGGAAGAGAAGGGCAGAAAGTGTAAGAGCCAGAGGAGGGTAGGTGAATACAAGGAAACCATGTTTCCAGATAGAACAGGGAAGCTGCACTTATGAACTCACAACAGTGGTGGCAGCATTAATAAGGTCTGCACTGATCAGGCCAGACAAAATCGCACAAAATCGTGAAGTGGGAATGGAGCCCCACTCCTACATGAGGACATACTAGGAGCTGATAGCTGCTGGCGGAGTGAGACTCAGTTTCCTTTAGGATGGGTCCTCACAGGACAACTACCCTCCAGTGGATTTTGAAACAATCAAAAATGTATGGACACCACAAATTGGAATTGTTATGTCATTGGCTTTTTTTTGTTTTATAGATCATCTTGAGTGAGGTAAACCAGACCTATAAAGACAAACATGGCATGTACTCATTTATGAGAGGATATTAGTCATAAAGTAAAGGATTATCATGCTACAATACACAGACCCAAAGAAGCTAAGTAACAGAGAGGGCCTTCTCACTGAGAAAAGGAGAGAGAATAAGCATCTGGGGTAGATAGAGGGAAGGATCTAGGTGGGGGAGAAAGGAGCAGAAGGAATTAAGTGGGAGGAGGACAGAGGGAGAGAGTATGGTAGAGAAATTTGGCATCAGACAGTGGTGGTGGGGAAGGGAGAATCTCTGGGACAAGCTATAAATTTAGAACAATGACAAGTCCCAGGAATCTATGAGGGTGATCCTAGATAAGACTCCTAGCAATAGAGGATATGGAGCCTGAAATGGCCAACTCTTGTCACCAGAAAAGGCTTCCAATGGAGGGACTGGAACACCAATGCAGCCACAAAATGGTAGACCCACAATTTCTTCTGCCAACAAGATATGCATGGGTAAAGATGGTACAGAAATTGAAAGAATGGCCAACCAATGATTGGCCCAGCTTAAGAGCCATGCCATGACACTGTTTATGATATTCTGCTATACTTCCAGACAGGTGCCTAGCATAATTGTCCTCTGAAAGGCTGCACCTGGAAACTGATGGAAACAGATGCAGAGACCCATAGCCAAACAATAAACAGAGTTTTCAGAATTACATGGAAGAGGGAGACAAAGAATTGGAAGAGGCAAAGAGGTCAAGGATACCACAAGAAAACATGCAGAACCAATTAGCCTGGGCTCATAGGCTCCCACAGAGACTGAACTACCAAGCAGAGAGTGTATATGGGAGGGACCTAAGTCCTCAGCACATATTTAACAGTTGTGCAGTTTGGTCTTCATATAGAACTCCTAAGAGCAGGAGCTGTAGCTGACTGTTGCCTGCCTTATGATCTCTTTCCCCTACCTGGGCTTCCCTGACTAGCCACAATAGGAGATGTGCCTATTCCTACTACAATTTGATATGCCAAGGCCTCCCTTTTTCTGAGCCTCTTCTGAAGAGAAAGGGAGGACAGGAGGATGTCGTGGAGGTGAAGTGAAAGGGAGGAACTGGGAGAAGAGGAGGGAGGGAAAGCTTCAATCAGGATGTAAAGTAAATAAATAAATTAATAAAAATTTACATGGCAAAAGAAGGAAGGAAGGAAAGAAGGAAGGAAGGAATCAGGTCCTTGGTGAAACTTTAACCCAGGAAGCAAAGGATGCTTCCTAGAACTGGAGATCAAGATGATCAAGAGAGACATGGCATTGTCAAAGGTTAAACCCTAGTGTCCAGAAACACTGAGAAACGATGCAGACTCCCTAGAAACATAGACATTTTCAACTAAGGCTAAGGCAGCATGGGCACCAATAGTGGGGGGAAATGCAAAAGATAACTATAGCCGATGGAAATACAAGAATGTGATTGAGTCTATACAATGCTGGTGACTTATTTTACAATAGCATTTTCTAGAAGCAAAATATTAAGAGAGAATCCACTTGCTTAGTGCATTTGTACCATAGAAAACCCCATAAAGCATTCAGGAATCTTTAAGATCTACAGTTTGCCAGTTCTTTTAGACAGATGCAAATCAGCTACACAACATCCAATTAATGAATTAAAATGAAACCAACTTCTCTTCCCTGGAAATAAAAACTATGATTTTTGGCTAAAACTGGCAAATATATTTAATTTTCTGAAGTTTTCCAAGATATTGTTGAATGTTTTTGATTACTATCAATGCATGAGGTGTTTTCTGTCATAATATATGATGACCAGATAAAAACAAGACAAATATTCCTTAAATTTAGCAAATAGAACATATTTGAGAGATGTTGCAATGTGAATTATTGTAGGAAAAAAAACAAAAACAAAAAAACTTATTTGGTGTTTCTTGTCTTGTGTACATATTTTAAAATGAAATATGGTATCATCTTGTATGGTTGTATAAAATGTGCAGATTATCTTTAGATTCTTGTAATGCTTTGTGTTTGATGCACATAAAACCAAAAGAAGATTCACTTGGCACAGTGAAGGCCAAATGGAGTGAGGCAGTGAGTAGACAATCCAGAAACATGCATCCCAAATCATCAATGATTTTCTTTAGTGGTGTTGTCAGAAGTAATCTGAGATCTTTACAGCAGGAAAAGGTAAGTCATTGCATATAATCAGGACATAACAAAGGAACCGATATTTTTGATATCTCTAGCAACAGAGCACAGGTTCTGAGAATATACACATTTTTCAAATGAGAATTCAGCAGAAATGCCATCTCTAGTTTTATATCTTTAACTAGAAGTCAATCAATCAATGAATGTAGTCAATAAGCTTCAGTTGCTTTCCTCCTCCTTCTTTTCATGTGACACAATGAAGATAGAAAGCAAAAGCAATTTTGCTCTCTTGCTCTTCAGTGTGCTGTGTGGGATACAACAGCTTGACAAAATTCAGCTCCAATCTAAGATAGAACATGGAGATCCCAGATGAAAATTATTCTCTGAGTCCGTTAATTCCTGACATAGTTATCGGTTTAATCATACATTCCTCCCTGTTTTGAGAGGGAGGGTGATGTTAATGATTTAAACGTGCTTTTGATTGTGCTCATGCTTCAGAACCTGTCATAACGCTAACAATTCCATTTTGGACACGAGGTCTGAGTCTCATTTTCAGTCAGAGCACAGAGATCACGCTCATTTCTGTGAAGGCAGCCCTCTGTGCAATAGCGTGCATGCAATGTTTAATTACAGCACCCTTTTCACAGTTTCGAATCATTTTCATGTCCTTCTTGCAGCACCATATTAAAAGCCTCATAGGAAAGATGAACAGACAGCTCGGAGGCATATGGCTTTGGTAGTAATTAAATGGCAGCACATTTCAAAGCTATGGATATTTAATGTCACCAAAGTATCAGTTTCACATTTGGTTCAATACTGTGTGTGGGAATTAAATGCAGAACAGTGTGTTATCACTGCTTAATCATGTAAATGGCATTCACATGTTAGGCCTCTGTTCTTAATTGAATTTTTACTTCTTTATTTAGAAACAAAGATTTCTTGATAAGGTTAAATTGGTTCTAAGCAGAAGCATACTCTTAAGAAATTAATTTTCATATTTTCTTCCTGGTACTCAGTTGTAGAAGAATGTCACAGTGTGTGATGTGACAGTACAGCACATTTCATATCTATTCTGGGGCCAAGGCACACAACAGATCAGAAAAGGGAAGAAAATTGAATGTGTTGCTGAAAAACTAACTATAGCAATAGCCACAGTCAAAATAAACTTCATTGTGAGTCTTCAACAAAAATTAACTTATAAACACCTCTAATTAATGTGAAATGGACATCCCAAAACTTTGAGTTATAGCAATGATTAAAAAGAGACTTGGGGTCTATACTTCAGTGGTCAAGAATGTCCTTATATCTCTCAGGGTGTATTTATCTGTGAAGTTTGAATTTATCATCCAAAAGCATTCCTTAGGCTAACAACATCCCAATAGTTACTTATGGTAAAGGACAAATATCTTTTTACTCTTAATTTACTTTGAGTCTTGACCAATGCATGGTTTAGACCCTAAACCATCACCAGTTGGATTTCTCCAGTTCCCCAAACTAAGAGGTTTTAGAATGTAGCTAGATTATTAATAAATTGAATGTGGTCATTTTTATACTAAAGGCATGCATATGAAACATTTGCTTGGGATTTCAGTTGACTTTATTTGTAATAGTAATAGGTGATTGGAAACAGTGAGGTCACCAGTAAATCTATTAATTTACTTATTCCAGAAAATAATAAGTCCTAGCAAAGTGTTCATTCCAGGGGACTTGAAAGCAAATTTAATAAGTTGTCACATGGCTTGCTGAATGAGGAAACAGAATGAATTTGCTGTTAACCAAGTCCAGTTTGTATTATAATAACGTAATTTCAATCTTACCATGAAATATGGAAAATCACCTGTGTGATTTTTCATAAGTTGAGAATTAGGAAGGATTTCTGAATTCAAATCCCTGACTTGTAACTGACCAGGCAGCTCTAATCAAATATTGCTTAGTTTTGATGTTAAAAACAAAAATGGGGGATACTAAGGATATTGTTAAGAAGTAATGTTAAACTTTTGTTTAGACATGCTTTTAGACAAATTTTAGTCCCAAGGCACTTAGGACTCTTTTAGGATCTACTTCTCTGAAAATATTCATCAGGTGAATATTTTGTTTCTTACCTAAGATTTCTTATCATGTTCGTAGTGGCTTTATTCATAATAGCCAGAAACTGGAAACAACCCAGATGTCCCTCATTAGAGAAATGGATACAAAAATTGTGGTGCATTTATACAATGGAATACTACTCAGCAATTAAAAACAAGGAGATCGTGAAATTTACAGGCAAATGGTAGGATCTAGAAAAGATCATCCTGAGTGAGGTGTCCCAGAAGCAGAAAGACACACATGGTATATACTCACTTATAAGTGGATATTAGACATATAATATAGGATAAACATACTAAAATCTGTACACCTAAAGAAGCTAAGCAAGAAGGAGGACCCTAGGTAAGATGATCAATCCTCATTTAGAAAGATAAATGGGATGGACATTGGAAGTAGGAGAAAACAAGAAACAGGACTGGAACCTATCATAGAGAGCCTCTGAAAGACTCTACACAGCAGTGTCTCAAAGCAGATGCTGAGACTCATAACCAAACCTTGGGCAGAGTGCAGGGAATCATATGAAAGAAGGGGGAGTTGGGAAGACCTGGAGAGGATAGGAGTTCCACAAGGACCAAATATATCTGGGCCCATGGGTCTTTTCTGAGACTCATACTCCAACCAAGGACCATACATGGATATAGCCTAGAACCCCTGCTCAGGTGTAGCCCATGGCAGCTCAGTATCCAAGTGGGTACCCTAGTAATGGGAACAAGGACTGTCTCTGACATGAACTTAGTGGTTGGCTCTTTGACCTCCCCACACACACCCGGAGGGAAGAGCAGCCTTGCTAGGCCACAGAGGAGGACATTGCAACCAGTCCTGATGAGACCTGATAAGCTAGGCCCAGATGGAAGGGAAGAAGGACCTTCCCTATCAATGACTTAGAGAGGAGCAGGGAGGAGATAGGGGAGGGAGGGTGGGATAGGGAGGGAATCGGGGAGGGGACTACAGCTGGGATACAAAGTAAATAAACTAATTAATATAAAAATTTAAAAACAGAGGGAGGAGCAGCCTTGCTAGGCCACAGAAGAGAACATTGTAGCCATTCCCGAAGAGACCTGAAAAGCTAGAGTTAGATGGAAGGGGAGGAGGTCCTCCCCTATCAGAGGACTTAGAAAGGTGCAAGGAGGAGACAAGGGAGGGAAGGGGGTGATAGGAAGGGAATGCAGGAGGGGGCTATGGCTGGGATACAAAGCACATAACCTGTGATTAATATAAAATGAAAATGAAAAAATAAGCTGGTTAAAAAATAATAAAGAGTGAGTAATGTAAAGAAAAAAAATTAAGAACAAACAAAGAAGACATCATCATTCATGGTACTTCAGTGTGTGTGACCATAATTTGTTGCCTATAGCTATCTCCTTCCTTGACCAACTTGGGAAGTTTTAAAGCTTTAAGTAGGAAATTTCTTTATTATCTCAGCCTCAAAAAACTTCTTGATTTCAATACAAAATATTCTGACTGTTCTTTGCTGACTTTAACCTCCTGATCATGGGCAGTTGAAAGTGTTTTAGAATGTTGACCCTTTTTTGAGAAACTCAGTGGGGGGGGGGCAGTAACAATCAAACCAAACCCAACTGAATATGTTATCCTCTGAGAAGGGGCCACTGCATTTGGTTAAGATGAAAGTGGCTTCTACAAGTTCCTTGGACAATTCAAAGAGAATTTTTAAAGACCTGAAGGGGATGTTGGGGGAGGGGAAGACTATTTTACTCTTTAAAGCTATTAAATAGAAAATAACTGACAGATATTCAAGCAGAGATAATAAGGTAATATCCAAGGTGTAAAGAAGTTGGCTATACATCCATCTTGGAGTCTGGGATATCAGTCCCTGAAAATGGTAGATAGCATAACGAGAAAGAGAATGATTGCTTTCAGTAATACATTATTATATCTCACTTTCATAGAAACCTAACTTCTGTAAGTCTTTAAATAATAAACCTCTGTTAAAATGATAATACCTTTACAAACTAAAGTATTTCACCTTGTAGCAAATGACTAATTTAAACAATTGTGTTTCAAGAGTCTCAAACTGTTACAATAAGAATCTGACCCGCCAGGGAGGATTTTACAAAGCTTGGGTTAGCAATCAACGATTAATACAATAAATGGGAATATTCTAGTGTAAAGAAAATTTCTTACTTTAGTCTATTCCAAAGGAGGAAAACAAACACAAATTTGGGTATACAGATCCCTATGACATTTACAGAAGAAACAGGGAAAGACCCTGGTCACAGAGCTAGAAATAGACTGTATGTTAAGTCTGCTGGACCTGAGCAAATATTCCTTTTCCCTCACACTCAAAACAAGTGAAAGGTCCCGGCTGGGGAAGGAGCAGTCTATTACTGACCAGGTGGACCTTGTCTTTATAAACAAAACTCATTATGGAGTCTTGCAGTCAGTGAGGGCTTATGTCTAAACAGATCTCTGACCTACTGACAAGTTGAAATGTCAGACAAAACATCATTGAGAGAATGATTTTAAAATATTCACATCACAAAGACCACAATTCTTTCTAAAGTGCTCCCTTCAATCATTTATAACAAAATGGTAAGGTCAAAACCTTAAAAGCAAAAGCTTATTTCAACCTTTCCAGAAAGTTTTAGTTACACATTGGGAATAGATGGAAGCCCTGTGCTCCAAGTCCAGAGAGCTGATGCAACACAGTGCCACAACCCTGACCTCTACCTTCCAAAACTAAGACAGGATATAAAGAAGGACAAGTGATGTAGAGAAAACCACGAGAGTAATTAAGGGCAGACCTTCATCCAAATCTCATCTATATTCTATGAGCACCAGGAATGCTCAATGGTATTTGGTGTTCTCTGAGTCAGTGCGGCCACATTCAAGCTTGCAGTACTGTGAGAGTATTATTGACTCTGGTGTTTAAAACAATGACAGTTACATCTAAAACTAAGTTAAAGGTACAAATGCTTGTCTAGAAAAGGAAGATGTGAAAGAAGGGGAGATTGCTCTCTTTTCTACGGAGTTTCATAGTATTAAAATGCAGATAACTTCACCTCTGTGTTTAGATATGTGAGTTCATCTTTACTGGATGGTTTTCTGGGACCCTCTCTTTACTATAGACCTGAGTACAAAGAGAAAGGAAGGTTGTTGATATATTTTAAAAACTGATAAAATACCATGTTATGTTAAATGTTTTTTACAAATACTGTTAGTAACCACTTAGTAAGGGTTTCATGCAAACACACCCTCATGATCATACTGATCCATTTAACTATTTCACATTTTTGAGAAATTATTGAGAGTATGAAGGGACACCCACACCATCACTTGTGTGTAGATAACTTTTAGTAGTCAGTTCTCTTCTCTGACCATGTGGATCGTGGGGAATCACACTCAAGTTGTCTGATTTGGTGGCAAGCGCCTTTGCCCACTAAGCTGCCTTGGTGGCCCCCCTGTTTCAGGTTATGATAAGTAACATGGTAGTATGAACAGATAAACAGTATGAAACTCTTTGTGCCAGGGAAGTCATGCTGATGCCTTGAAGGTATCTCTTTAGTGCAGGGCAGCAAGCCTAGCTTAGTAAGGGTGAGCTGGTGGAGATAAGTGGGATTCAAATGACTTTTTCATTTCTTTCAAGTACAAAAGGAACATTTTTTGTTCTATGGTGCACATTTTTCAGTGTGGAGCTTTACAACCTGCTGTGTTCATTTCTTGTACAAATCAGGCTAGGTTAAATCCCAGATAGTGTAAGAACTGGCATTATAGAGGGATAGGGTTAGGATTAGGATGACTTCCTTCCCTAAACACAAGAGGTAAGAAAATGTGTGACTTTGAGCTTTATACATAAGTATGATTTCACATATGATCAGGAAATTAATCAGTTATCAATATATGGCAGATAAATAGGCTTTGGGGAATTTTAATATTAAAAAATTAAATTTGTGCAAAACCATTTAATTTCATTCAACTGTATTTAAATATTTACAATTTTAACTAAATGGTTGGTATGCTATTAAAAAGGTTACTTTATATAAACACAAATTGTTTAAATAGAACAAAAGATAAAATACCTTGTCTTCATGTTTTCTGCCAATGGTTGCAAAGTGGCAGACATGCATGTCACCATAGTTATTTCTGAGTAATATTGAGGCTTGTGTAACTTTCGTATGTCTAGTCTTCAGTGACACTGTTTTCTAGTTCTCTCTGTGTTGCTGTGATGAAAACCATAACCCAAAGCAATGTGTAGGAGGAAAGTTAGATTTATATGGCTTCCTCTTCCATGTCACATTGTAGGTTCAGTGAACATGGTGACATTCATATCTGCCAACTTTCTGCCATTGGCAGAAGACTTGAAACTAATAGGGCCTGTTTCAGTCTTGAGCTTGATGGCTGACTCTTCGACCCTCCCCCATACATGCCAGGGAGTAACAGCCTGGCTAGATCCTGGGGGAGGACATTGCAACCAGCCCTGAGGAGACAAGATGATCTGGGGTCAGATGGAAGGGGAGGAGATCCTTCCCCGTTGGTGGACTTGGAGGGGGCGGGGAGGAGATGAGGGAGGGTGGGAGGGAGTGAGGGACGGGGCTATGCATGGGATGCAGAAAACCTAACCTGTGATTGATATAAAAATAAATAAATTTATTTAAAAAAAAAGACTTGAAACTATTTTATCTTTAGTTTTGGAACAGAACTCTTTCTTGTCTTGGAGATCATGGCAGAAGAGAGGGTGGAAAGATTCATTTATTTAAAAAAAAGGACTTGAAACAATTTTATCTTTGGTTTTGAAACAGAACTCATTTCTTGTCTTGGAGATCATGGCAGAAGAGAGGGTGGAAAGATTCTAAAAGCCAGTGCAAGAGAAAGCTGGCTGTGAGACTGTATATTCTAGAAGGTAATTCTATAATGACTTAACAACATGACTTCCTATGTGAGACAAACAGGGAGGACATTAGTGTACATGTTAACATGTAGATGAAGATGACATAGGGCCTCAAACCCAAGAAAAGGAATATGGGCAGCTAAGGAATGCTGGGAGCAAAATAATGCTGGAGTCTTCTGCATGGAAGAACCCCCAAATTTGTTAGGCCTTGACATTTTGATCTTTTTTAGTAGCTTCAACAATAGGTCTGTACCACAAGTCCCGCCTGGGTTTTATTTTAGTTGGTTGGTTGGTTAGTTTGGTTTTGGTTTTTTTAGTGGGTTCTTTTTTTTGCTCTCCTCTAATGATATAAAATAGAGACTTAGGAAGTTATCAAACTTAGGAAGTTATCAAAAATTTGTCTGTATGCCTACCCCAAACTTCTCCTCTCCTTTTCCTTTCTATTGGAGAAAAAGTATGAAAGTGAAAAAGATGCTCATTTGGAATGAACTGGCTCTCATTCCGTAATAGGGGCCATTATACAATGGAAGACTTTCAGTGAAAATTGCACTTAAACTCTCATCAGCCATTTGTTGAAAGTAGAGACTTAAGGAAATGTGATTACATCTTGGTCAAAACGTAAACCCTCACATAAACTTTGGCTGTTGTGTTGCATTAGTAATTACAGTGGACTCCAAGGCTGAGAAACGATTTTGGATAAGACACATCAAATATAAAAATATGCAGGGCCCTCTTTGTCGTCTTTGGCTCTGTGGGTTGTAGTATGGTTATCTTGTACATTATGGATAATGTCTACTTATGGGTATATGCCATATATGACTTTCTGAGATTGGGTTACCTCACTCAAGATGATCTTTTCTAGTTCCATCCATTTGCATGCAAATAGTATGATTTTGTTGTTTTTATAACTGAGTAGAATTCCATTGTGTAAATGTACCACAGATTCTCTATCCATTTTTCAGTGGAGGGACATCTAGCTTGTTTCCAGTTTCTGGCTCTTATGAATAAAGCTACTAATGAACATAATTGAACAGGTGTCCTTGTTGTATGGTAGAGTATCTTTCGAGTATATTCCCAGAAGTGGTATCATTGGGTCTTGAGGTAGAACTATCCCTAATTTTCTGAGACAGCAACAGATTGATTTCCAAAGTGGCTGTACAAGTTTCAGTTGCACCAAGATGGAGAAGTGCCTCCTTGCTCCATGTCCTCATCAGCATGTGTTGTCATTTGAGATGTTGATGTTAGCCATTCTGATCAGTGTAAGATGGAATTTCAGAATCATTTTGATTTGCATTTACCTGATGACTAAAGATGTTGAACATTTAAGTGTTTTTCAGCCATTAGAGATTCCTCTGGTGAGGATTCTCTGTACCTCATTTTTAATTGGGTTATTTGGTTTGTTGGTATTTAATTTCTTGAGTTCTTTATATATCTAAGATTAGTCCTCTGTTGCATGTAGATGGTGAAGATTTTTTCCCATTTGGTAGGCTGTCGTTCTGTCCTATTGACTGTGTCCAGTTTTAGATCTTACAAATAAAGCTGCCATGAACATACTTGAACAAGTGTCTAACCCACCCATAAAACTTCAACCCAAAATCTGTCTTGCTTACAAGAAGTGTAGGGATAAAAATGGAACAGTGATTGAAAAAATGTCAGACCAGTGACTGTCCCAACTTGAGACTCGACAGCTAAGGCCTCACAGAGGAACCCTGTCTTGGAAAATAAACCAAACCAAAACAGAAACAAAAGAGAGAAAGAAAAAAAACTGTGCTTATTTTCCATAACTAATTTAACTAATTTTTATAATAATTTCCATAACTAATTTTATAACAATTTACTTTCTTCTTAATGTTTTTCAAGCTGTGGTACTAGGAAACATGCATGGAGCACACCCTGATCATGTTTACAATCCCATTAGCCACTATTCCCTCCAGTTGGTAGGTTTCTTCTTTACTAAATACCTGAATCAGGCTCATAGACTTGCTTTCAGGAACTATTCCAAGAAATTAAACCTTGATAGTAGAGATTTAGAACTGTTTGATTTTCAATGCATTGCATTAGTGATGAGAAATGTAATACAGGTATCCTAACGCATACAGTAGCAAAAACCATGACTGAATTATTTGCTTTAATATACAAATGTCAAGTAGCTACTGACGCAAGGCTTTGGTGGGTAGCATGTTTGTCGCAATGGTGAGAATAAATTCGTCTGGCACTCTTGCATGTATAATTGCTTTATCTGTATTATCCTATACATGAGGAAATGATAACATCTACCTGTCCTACTTATGTAAGAAAACCAGTTTCGGTGATGGTTTAAGGAAAGAATTCAGAAGCTTTTTCTTTTTTAGTTTCCACTATATCATTTATTACAATGTATTCAATTTGTATCCCAGCTGTGGCCCCCTCCCTCATCTCCTCCCAATCCCACCCTCCCTCCTTCTCTCCTGGGTCCCTCCCTTAGTCCACTGATAGGTGAGGTCCTCCTCCCCTTCTGTTTGACCTAGCCTGTCAGGTCTCATCAGGACTGGTTGCATTGTCTTCTTCTGTGGCCTGGCAAGGCTGCACCACTAAGGGGAAGGTGATCAGAGAGCCTGCCACTGAGTTCATGCCAGAGAAAGTCCCTGCCTCCCCTTATTTGGGAACCCATTTGGAGACTGAATCTATGGGCTACATCTCAGCTGGGGTTTTAGGTCCTCTCCATGCATTGTCCTTGGTTAGGGTATCCATCTCTGCATGGCCCCCAAGGTTCAGTTTTGTCTCTGTTGGTCTCCTTTTAGAGCTCCTGTCCCCTTCAAATCTTTCTCCCACTTCTTTTATAAGATTACCCGCACTCTGCCCAAAGTTTGGCTATGAGTCTCATCCTCTGATTCAAAACCTCTCTCAGTAGAGTCTTTCAGAGGCTGACTGTGATAGGCTTTTTCTATTGATGTGCAGCTGGCAAATAAACTTTGTAGAACACATGGTGATTTATATCTCAGCCACCATTGAAGCATAATGGGATGATCAGGGTAATGTTCCAATAAAACTTTATTTAGAAAAAAAGACATTGTAAGAAGGATTACATATTTTCTTTCTAAATATGACTCAGATTGAAGAAAGAGATGCTACATGTACACAAGGACCAGCCTCATGCTAAGTGGTGTTGGCTACGTGTGTGAGGGCCATGAGGTAGGTGTCCTTTACAAACACAACATCTCTGAGGAAGAGCTTAAGCACCAGGAGTTCTTATATAGTGTTCAAGGCTAGAATTCCAATCTTCATCAAAATTTGAAACGTGAGTACAGAAGTCAGACCACAAAGCTCAAGCAATACTACCTTGAGATGGAGTCCGTGAGTGAATAGTATCCTCTAAGAGTGATAAAAATCCTCACTGTCTGTTGAATGGCACAAACCACAAGGCCCAGATGTCACTCAGCATTTAGTAGGTTCGTCTCCTTAATTCTAGTAAGCAGGTTCCAGTGGGAGCTGACAATCGGTTCCAGCCAGACCCAGTGCATTAACTTGGAATCGTTTGGTACTTCTGTTCCTGAAAGCTCTGTGACATCAATCAGTGGTTGGTTATCAAAAAACAGTGCACTTGGTTCTGCTTTCACACATGATCTACAGAAAAAATTCATTATCTGAAGGTTGATCAAACCCTCGGTTAGACCACTTGGCGGGAAAAAAAAAATTCTGGGTGAGCTAAAATTCACAAACTTTCAAAGCTGCAAAAGGAGTGACTGATAAGCGGTTTCTAAAAAAAGAGAAATTAATCATCACGGTTCAAGTAACTCTCAGATATTAAGAAAGGGCAGGATATTGAAGGCAGTGGGGAATTTTGTATTTGGGAAAATGGTCCAACACAATTCGACTGGCCCCTCCTTCAACTTTGAAAGTACAAATGTGCAGCTTTACAGCAGGTGATTAGAAAGCTTTGTAAGGAACTTCAGTTAACATGACAGTGGAACCCTCTAAAGGGTGATGGTAGGTCAGCTATGACTGCTGCTGAGCAGGATTCCGTGGAGTACGGAGTATATAGCCAGCAGTGGTATAGCTGGCTATATGGTAGATTTATTTTCTAGTTTTGTGAGGATTCTCCGTAGTGATGTCCAGAGGAGCCGCACCAATCTTTCTGGAGGCTTTCCCACCAACAGTGAACGAAGCATCTTTTATCACAACCTCACCAGCATTTGTTGCCCTGTTCACAAAGGCCAGGAAGTAGAGACAACCTAAACATCCTTCAACAGATAAATGGATAATGAAACTGTGGTACATATCCAATGAACTACTTCAGCTGTAAGGAAAAATTAAATCATGAAAGATGGAAGGTTATATTGATTAAGGTAACCCAGACCCAGAAAGACAAATGCAGCATGTTCCTTTTCATCTTTGGTTCCCAGCTCCAAATTCCCAGACTTGAGTATACAAAATGGAGTAACCAAAGAACCAAGGAAAGTGTAAAAGGACTATATATATGTGCGTGTGGGGGGGGGATGTAGCCTTGGAAGTGATTAGCAGGATACAGTTGATATGAAACCACCAGATTAACAGGGAGGGAGCTTGGACCAGGGAAGAGGAAGGCAATTCAGTATAGAAGGACATAACACATACATTTGTATACTTATAGACACATGCAATATTTAAATAACTAGGACTAAAAAATGCTACAGACAAAAACCATAGACTAACAATCCCCAGTACCAGATACAGGAAACCTCCTTTCGAAGGATTAGGGTAGTCTAAGTGATTCTGAAAATGATATGCATTATTTATGTAGCCGTTGGTTGCCTCTTACGTGTTGATGCCATATTGTTTAAAACATCACATATTTAGGATTTGTGATTTGGACAACTTCAGCTGTATCTAACCTGAAAGCCTCTTGTCTGTGGCCTATCATTCATGGTTTCAGAAAATACCATGCCAAGGGATGGGAGCAATTAAGCAGCCCTACCCAGCTGACACACCTATGACCAATTACCAACATGGCAAGACATCAAAAAAGTACAAAAAGTGGCATTCATATGTCAGTCTGTCTAATTGGATCTGAGGCCTACACAATGGGAGGGAAATCATGCCTGGTACTGGAAACTTAGCCAACTTTATGGGCTAATGAAGTCATAGACTTTTGAAAAGAATCTGCTACAGGCACTTTGCTAAACCAGAATAAATCCTGAATACATTCTGAATCTTGTGCTTATACTGACACATAAGTGTAGCTATGCCTTCCCTTTCTAGCAAATGGAGACAAACGCTATACATATGAAGGCACAAAGAGAGCAAAAATGCTAGTCCCAAAGAAAAATAGTTACATTGTTAGGTTCTATTTAAGTCAATGTGGTTTTTCTTCTCTAATTTAAATATCTGGTACATTCTTTAAAAGTTTTATTTTCCATTTCACTCATTTTCTTTTCTCTACTTCTTAAAGAAAATTAAAGTTGCCATGATATACTCTCCTAAAGAGGAACACACGCACCCCACTGGCCTTTGAGGATATCTTGATGGATTCAGGACGGTTTAAGGAAATAAGAGTTTTCAGATTTTGAATACAAGAAAGGCACAGCTTTCGTATTCTAACATTTTAGGCTGTTTGTAGTGATTTGTGGAAGCAAGATGATAAACCTGGGGGGGGGGGGTGACATACAAAAAGATGTTTAAAAACAGGTGACTCTAGCTCCGAATGCTGCCGATAGTGATTTCAATCTTGGTGAAGAATGAAGAAATGTGTTTACTCTGCAAACTCGACCCATATACAGTGGGTTTCAAACATAGAAAAAGTGACATTTGTGGGAGGAAGGCTTACTTTAGCAATGACCATAACTTGGAAGGTTAGAGAGCCTCTTGTATGTAGTTAAACTGCAGCTGGACTGCAGCAGAGCTCACACTCATTGAAAGAATATTCCTTGCATTTTAGTATTATCACACTGGGGATTAAATCCAATGCTGTGAACACTTGGACAAATAAATTCACTACCAATCAGCTATATTCTTATCCACTAAATTGTATTTTCCAACAACTGCAAGTTACCTGCAGAAAAGGATGTAATATGGTGGTTTGAATCACAGAGGTGTGTATGTATGTGTGTGTGTGTGCATCCATCCATGTAATACTTGAAAATCCTTGAAATACTTGAAAATATATAGCTTATTTTTCAATGAGGGTTCTGGGTAGTACAGAATATACTCGTTCAGTTAGGTATATACAGTAAATACTATTTTTTAACAAAGGCAACTTTTTATATAGTTGTAAAATCCTGTTACATCCTATTACCAAAGAAACATGTATAATATTGTATAACTGTGTAGAACTAAATTTTGAAAGATTATCCATTTACTGACAAAAATTAAAGCTCAGACTCAAGGTTTAACCTTAGTCTTAGACAGCATTTCTCTTTACAGTGCACTCTGTACTGTCTCTAAATTTTGATCACCTGTAATTTAATGCTGTGTGTCCAAAGACTGCTATACCTTCAGAGGTCTACTGTGTGTACTGAGAGAAGAGTGTGTTACAATGGCATTCTCAGCACAAGTATCGATGAGGTGGTTTGTATGAATATGTGTGTGTGTTTGTGTATGTGTGTATCACATGGATAAAAGGATGTGCATATGAAAAAAATCATCAAAAACTCTAAAACAGATCCAAGTTCTTGGTTTGTTTAAGACTACAAAACAATGTACTTTGTATGTGATCGGATAGTACACAGACTCAGGGAAATCCATCTTGTTACTTTCCACGTGGGAACATAACCTCCTTCACAACATAACCTTCCCGCTGTAATGTTTGTCTTTTGTCAAAACCACAAGAGCATCCATTAGGATGCAACAGAATATTTAGAGTCAGTTACTGGTACTGGCTTCATCCTAAGAGGTTTACCCTTGAAACAACCAGTTTAAATGAAAGCATACCTACCCCTGTGTTAGTTGCTGTTCTCATTACTGTGACTAACTGCCTGACACAATGCAACTTGTGAGACGGAGGACTTAGTTGGAATCATGCCTTGGAAGAGTACTGTCCAACATGGTGCAGGCAGCATAGCAAAATTCACAGCAGTTCTTAATCTTGTTAGGTTCTATTCAAGTGAATGTGGTTTTTCTTATACATATTCTAGCATCTAACAATAATTTTAAAAGTTCTTTTCCATTTTCTTATTTTCTTTTTTCTTTATATTTTCAAGCAAATTAATGTTGTCATGATATAGGAATTTCTTGAGTCTATCACTGTCAATATGCTAAAGCTTAAAAAAGAAAAAGAATGAATTTACTTATTTTCCAATAACATTAAACTGAATAGGTTTTTGCTGTATATCAGATACTAGAATACAAGCCTTTATTTTGCCACAGAGGGCAGGATGGTTGTTTCTTCTGTACATTACAAGCAGAGGGATGATGCTCTCAATTAGACAGTCCATCGCTGAAGCTGGCTGCCTATTATTCACGCAGCACAAAGCAAAATAAATAGATAGATAGATAGATAGATAGATAGATAGATAGATAGATAGATAGATAGATAGATAGATAAATGAAAGATTTTCACTGGTCACCTCACTTCAACCAATTCCTACAACAATTTAACATCATCCTTTGCATTACTGTCTAAGGCCAGGATTCTCTGGATGCAAGATACATCAAATCTCTAAGAAAAAAGTATGAGGGACGAAGGTGCTAGTTTTCCAAACTCTGCTTTATTTAGGATTTCCTTAAAGCTATGCCTTCCCTCCAGCCCCCCGCCCGGAAAGGGCACATAGCCCTATTTACTTCTTCCTGCTGGGTAGGGTCATAGGATTCTTGGCAGGGCGAGGGGCCAGTACCAATATCCATCATCAGGAAATCCACAAGTCCAGGTAACCAGCAAACCAGCAAGCCAGCAAGAGCAGCAAGCAGTCTTCCTCTGACTCTTCCATACCAACACCCCTTCTTCTTCTGAGATATCATATTTATACCCCTCAATGTCCTAAGAATTTGACTAATTCTATCTGGCAAAGAGCCCTTCTCACAGCCCAAATGAAGCAAATAGCCTGCTGAGGTGGACAATCTGAATCATTCCCATATCCCACACTTGGGATTAAAACAAAAACATGTTTACATCCACAACAAAGGGATGTTATTAGATGCTACAGAGCAGTTGTTCTCAACCTATGGGCCATGATACCTTTGAGGGTAAAATAACCCCTTCATTGGGTCACCTAAGACCATCTGAAAACACAGATATTTACATGATGGCTCATAAGAGTAGCAAATTACAGTTATGAAGTAGCAACAAAAATAATTTTATAGTTGGGTGTCAATACAACCAGAGGAACTATATTAAAGGGTTACAGCTCTAGGGAGGTTGAGAACCACCGCTACAGCCTCACACATTTGCTGAAAATGCAGAAGCATAACTTCATCTTGCAAGTAACCTAAAGTCCACTGGAATACCAGGACTTCCCGTGTTTTATTTCTTTTCTTTTGTGGTACTTGGGGACTTAATCCAGGGCTAAGCATGCGCTAAGCACGCTCAGAAAGTTCTCTACACACTCATTTAAATCCCTGCATTTTCCCACTCTTTTCTTTTCTTTTACTATATTTTCAATATTTTTAATTTATTTTTTATTAATTACAGTTTCTTCACTTTGTATCCCAGCTGTAGCCCCCTCCCTCATCCCCTCACAATCCCACCCTCCTTCCCTCATCTCCTCCCATGTACCTCCCAAAGTCCACTGATAGGGGAGCTCCTCCTCCCCTTCCATCTGACCCTAGCCTATCAGGTCTCATCAGGACTGGCTGCATTGTCTTCCTCTGTGATCTGGTAAGGCTGCTCCCCAATCAGGGGGAGGTGATCAAAGAACCAGACACTCAGTTCATGTCAGACACAGTCCCTGTTCCCATTACTAGGGACCCACTTGGAGACTGAGCTGCCATGGGCTACATCTGAGCAGGGGTTCTAGGTTATCTCCATGCATGGTACTTGGTTGGATTGTCAATCTCAGAAAAAACCCATGGGCCCAGATTTCTTGGTTATGTTCTCCTTGTGGAGCTCCTGTCTCTTCCAGGTCTTTCTATCTCCCCTTTCTTTTATAAGATTCCCTGCACTGTGCACAAAGTTTGGCTTTGAGTCTCTGCATCTGCTTTGATACCATACAGGGTAGAGTCTTTTAGAGGCCCTCTGTGGTAAGCTCCTCTCCTGTTGCCTGTTTTCTCCCTCTTCGGGTGTCTGTCCTGTTTGCCTTTCTGAGTGAGGATTGGTTATCTTAACCAGGATCTTCTTTCTTGCTTAGCTTCTTTAGGTGTACAGATTTTAGTATGTTTATTCTATACTATATGTCTAATTCCACTCTTTTCTCAACACCTTATTGCTTTCCTTAGATTTTCTCTTTCCTTCAAACCATCAACTGATGATCTCCAAAATGATGAGCTAACAGCACCCACAGAGCTTTCTCCAACTGAGAGGGGTGACTCATTTGCTGCTGAAGTTCATGCGCTGGATTTTTTCTATATCGATTTTTCTCATTATAAAATGACCACTCAAATATGAAAAAAAAACAAAAATCAAAACACAGAGATGAGTATCAGAACCTCATGTTTGTGCTTTAGGATCATGACAGAGAGAGGAATTGCAGGAGCTGGTGGAATTCCTTAGTTTGCATTGTGCCAACTCCCTCATTCTTAATTGTGATTCAATCCTTACTTTTCTTCCCTTGGAAAACCATTGAGGTTATTAATCTTACTAACAGAGCATTGGTGAGGAGTTATTTACAGGAGTGTGAGTGATATCAAATACAAATACACTGCATACTGGCAAGCAAGCCTCACCGCAGCATTGATGATGACTTTCCCATAGCCACATAGATAGAATATTCTTCTGGTTAATATTCCACTGTTTGCATACTCCAGCACTGGTGGAGACCACAAGTCTATATGCCATTAAAGCACAATTATTTACAACTGGCAGGGAATTGCAGAAGGGAGTGGCTAAGACATTAAGATGTTGTTGCTATGACCCTTACAACCCACTTCTATGAGGGAATATATTTCCACAGTCAATAGACCAAATCTTTTCTTTCTTATTTTTCTATCTTTTTATTTTATTTTTTAAATATTAGTTACAGTTTATTAACTTTGTATCCCAGCTATAGCCTGCTCCTTCATTTTCTCCCAATCCCACCCTCCCTTCCTCCTCTCCTCCCTGCCCCTTTCCAAGTCCAGAGATAAGGGAGGTCACCTCCCCTTCCATCTGATCCTAGCTTATCAGGTTTCTTCAAGACTGGTTGCAATGCCCACCTCTGTGACCTAGCAAGGCTGCTCCTCCCTCGGGGGGGAGGACATTGAATTCATGTCAGAGACAGTCTCTGTTCCCCTTACTAGGAAACCCACTTGGATACTGAGCTACCATGGGCTACATCTGAGCAGGGGTTCTAGGTTATATCCATACATGGTCCTTGGTTGGAGATACAGTCTCATAGAAGACCCCTGTGCCCAGATATATTAGGTCCAATCTTAAGGCTCTTGCATCAACTGCTCTGATGAAGATGGTGGATGGTTTTGTTCAGATGATGATGGCATACAACAGCCTGGCAGCACCCAGGGGGTCAGCTATTCAACAACATTGATTTAGAGGTAAACCACTGGCTTCCTGATTACTTAGGGGAAAACCTAGGTTTTTTTCCTCCTATAGAATTATGGAAGCTGTGTTGTGATAATTAGGAAGCACCTGTTATCTTTCAATGGGTTGCAAAGAGCACCATTGGTCTGGGCACCATTGGTGCCTGCTCTGTGGACCTGGGAGGTTCACGACCTGGGGACTTATGCTTTCTTTGTGGACAAGATGGAATTATCATCCGTTCCTTAGGCCATATCCTCTTTTTTCCAGAAAAAAAACTAAAGTTTCACAAATAGTGGTGCCAATCTTTTCTGCTGCAAAGGCAACGTAAGAATTCTCAGGTGAAACTTGACTTAGAGAATCATTTGATAGAATTGTGCATCTTTAGGAGTAGGAGTCTGGTGCAGGCACTGTAGCCATCTTGCACTCACAGATGAGGTGACTTTCATGTTAATTCGACATAGTATGTTAATTTTTAACTAGATACTCTACTGATTCATGTTTATATGAAAACATTTGTGTTTGGATTTAGCATTATCTGTCTATAAAAATTTACTTCTGTCTTTTTTTCTTTGTTTCCCTTTATCCTCCGTAGTTTTACAGATTCTGTTGATTCTACTAAGCCTGATTCTGCTTCATGCAGATTTTTTTTATTTGCTCTGTTTTGTTTATTTTTTTGCAGTCTGTCAAGGAAGTTATTCTCAAGTTAAAATTTAAGCATACATATTTTCTTCAATGCTAAATTTTAAAAGAATATAATAATCAGAAGTTGTATTTTGTCTTTATTAGATTTTTTTTAAAGAAGGGCTAGGAATATGACTCAAACAAACCTTACATGATAAGTCTTAATTGGGTCACTTTACTAAATTTTACAGAAGACTTACAAAAACTAGATGAAACTAACCATCACCAGGGATTATCAACATCCTTTATTTTAAAATACCATTTTATTATTTTATCATCATGCATTTACAAATGTGAATTTTTTAACCTTTCCCCTTTCTCTTCCTTCCTCTCTGTGTGTAGATTCGTGTAACTGAGGTCATGTAAATGCCATGGTGTGTGCATGTGTAGGGGCCAAAGCACAATCTTTGGTGCCAGTTCTCACCTTCTGTTGTGGTCTATAGAAGACTGGCTTTACATGGACATTGGGTATTCAAACTCATACCCCAGCACTTTAATAGCACATTCATCTCACTGGGCTACAATCAAGAAAATTTAAGTTGCTAAAATTCTCTACCCACTTTTTTCCCTAGCTCTGGGGGTCCTTTGGAAGTGTTGGAGGAAATATGGAAGGACCTGGAGGGGACAGGAACCTCACAAGATGACCACCAGAGACAACTAATTCAATCCCATGGTGGCTTACAGAGACTGAGACATCAACTAAGGAGCATTCGAAATCAGGACATAGGCTCCTAGCACATATGTAGGCTATAGACAGCTTGGTCTTCATATGGGTCGCCTGGTGGTAGTAGTGGTGAGGGGCTGTTTCTCACACCAACTCTATTGCCTGCTTTTGGATCACTTTCCCCTGGCAGAGCTGCCTTGCCTGGCCTCAGGGTATGAAAATATACTCAGTCCTGATATGACTCGATGTGCTAGGGAAGGTTGATACAGGGGGAGGGGGCTCTCCTTTTCTGGGGTAAAAAGGGAGGAGGAAAGGGAGAAGGAGGGGAATGAGAAGAGAATAAGAAAGGGGCATCCTTGAGATGTAAAATAAATTTAAAAAAACAAAAATAAATTAAAAATAAAAAGGAAATGAAAGAATCTAAATCATCACATTTTTAAAAAGTCAAAGAATTCCAGGCCAAGCATGCTTCTCAGTGGCAGCAACCACTAATTTTCTGAGGTTATATGGCTATCCCATCAGTCATGGTGACCTCTCTTGCACAGAAACATGAAGAGCTATCTCACCTATAAAAAAGATTAAGCTACCACTAATTTTCCTATCCTTCCATGGCTGATAACTATAGACTATAATCAAAACATCACAACTGGTATTATAAAGACAATAAACACTCAAAAGACAAAATATGTTCTGAACATTTTCATGTATATTGTATATAAACTACTTATGTCTTTATTTCCAACTCCCTCTAAGAATTTTTTGAGGGTCAGATATATGCTTTATTTTTTCCAAAAACTGCCCTGAAATCCAACAAATTATCTAACACAGAGGGTTAATGTTCAGGTTTCAGATTGACTAAGGACCCAATTATGTTCTTTTTTACCTTGGCTGTATACACTAACACATTTTAAAATAGGGAAGAATAAAGATAATGTAATAAACATAAAACCGTCTGAGCTTATCCAAAACTCAATGGAGAGATGACTTGGTTTTCTGCATATGTTTATAATCAAATCATACAGAATCCAGGAAAATAATTGATCTGAGGGCTGCGGCAGTTAAAAAGTACTCCTGAGCACAGCGATCATTGTGACAAGCATAAACAGTGCTGCACAATTCTAGACTTTACTTTAAACCATAATTTCTAAATTTATGTTAGAATTAAGTGTTCAATTACTGTAATTGTATAATCATTTTAACTAGCTGTTTTCACACACTATTCAAATTATTGTTAAGTCCTAATGATATTTTACAGGATTTTTTTTCAGAGACTCTGAGTAATGACTTAGATGTATACCACACAAAATAAAATATTTGGCATTAAAACTATTTTCAAGCAAACACAACTCAAAATATTTATTCGGTTTAGTATGCATATCAAAATATGTATTTAAATAATCTGGTATACTTTGATATATATTAACATATAATAAAAATTTATTTACTTGCTAATCCAGATTTAAATGACACAATAAAGGGCATTTTAAACAACCTTGAAAATGGAAATCATTGTAATTTCATATATAGAATAGTTAAATGTGCCTAACAAATCTTTTCCTTTACCAAACATTGATATGAGTACCACTAAGTGATATTTCCTGGCAAATGGCTTCTTTTTTCATTCCTCTTGTAACACAATAGTATCGTTGCTTCTTTATTCCTTTTCCCTTAAATGCTGTCATGTCTTCATCACGATTGACCAGATTCAGTTGCTGTTAAGCCTTTGAAGACTTGGTGGCACTGTCTGAGAAGATTGGCTTTTGTGGAGGGCTTTGAACTCTAGCGCTCATACTAGACACTTTGTACAGTGTACAAGAGGGGGGATTTTTTTTTCTGTGACAATTGCCAGCTTCACAGCAGCTGGGACACAAAATCTGGAAGTTTGTATTGGAAACGCAGCATTAGGCACAGATGTTGGAAAATGATAGCAGGCAATTTCAGCTACCCTTATGGAGAACACACACACACACACAAACACACACATACACGAGTTCATAGAATAGACTGAGCTTCTTCAAATGCTCCCAGACCCGTAAGGCTGGTTACTTAAAAAAAAAAAAAAATTAAGGAGTCTTTGTTGCTGGATTCCTTCCTGCCTTCGCCGGGCTGATGATTGGAAAGCCAAATTGCTTGCTTTGTGTCTTCCAAGTCTACAGCTGAGGTTGGGCAGGCTTTCAACATGAGCTACTCCAGCAAACAGAGCTACGGGCACAGAGCCAGCATTTCCCAGAGTGCACTGCAGTCTATTTAACACAGCAAGCTTCTGAGCATACAGAGAATGGCAGAGCATCTTATTTACCTTCACTTCAGATTGTATGCTTTGTGCGCCCAGAAGAGACAAAAGGCAATATGACTATGAGGGTCTGATTCACACTCATTTGTACCAGATGGGAGAAGATGCATTTTCTAAGATATTTGTGGTAAAGCACACTCACTGCAGAAGAAAACAGAAATATGGCATTCAGCTGTATTTTTAAAAGTTGGTCATTTATATTAATGTATTAGAAGCAATTATTCTATTAGGCAAGTTTAATGTAGTGATTGTGGGGGATTAGCATGGTGTTACAGTGAGCTGGTCTCAATTAAAACCATGCAAAACTATCAAAAACTGGTGTGATTTGCTATATATATTATCTATGCTTTGTAAGAAGCTTTGAACCCTCCCTCCCCGTGTTTGTAGGGAAAATTCATATGGTCTCCAAAAGGCCTGGAAAATACACATTTTAGAAAATTCTTATGTTGGAATATCAGACCTGATGAACCTAGAAAACTCCTTCCCTGGGGGTCCCTCAGCGTCTTTTTACATGTTGGCTGAGCTACTAATCATGTTGACTTGGCTCCGTAATCTCAGAAGTGCAGCTTACACAGGGGTTGTGCCTGCTGTCATTGTTGCTGCTGTGAATTCTTGTGTGCCATTGCCCTGTTGTTTATAAGGACCCTGTATCCTTGTAATCAGTCTTTCACTTCCTATGGCTCTTACTGTTTCTTCATCTCCTCTTCAGCAATGATCCCTGAGCCTTGGTAGAAGGAGATGTGATTCAGATGCCATGATTAAAGCCTAGGCCAAATGCCAGCATGGAGGGTGAAAGTAGACATGAAATTCCATCTGAGAAGCTATTATCCACTGATAGCTGCTAGGAGAGGGAAAGTCACTTTCTCTAAGAGTACATTCCATGGTAGGTCGACTACCGACTAGCAGAAGGCCACACATCCATGAAACAGGTAGCACAAACTGGACTTGATAGGCGAAGAAAAAAAAGAAAAGAAGACACGAAGTTGAAAGGGTAGAGAAGAGAGATGGATCTCAGAGGAATAGGGAGAGGAAGTTAATACTGTCAAAGTACATTGTACAAAATTCTGAAAGAACTATGTACCATCTAAGGGGGAAAAGACAGACAAACACATTTGGACTGTGATTTGAAAGGCCCCAGGAGTGTGGTGTGATCTCTTTCTCTGCCATACTCACATTTCTCAGTGCAGGCTATGAAGATGTAAGTAGTTGGAAACTATTCTTGAATATACTGCTGCACTAAATCTTCTGCCTAGAGACAAATGAAGGTCAAGTAATCTATCGTCTAAGAAAAGAAATCTTTCCCAGACTCCACTGGGAAATGTTTGAGGAAAGGGAAGTCTGAAGGAGATGAACAAGGACTTCAGCCATAGAAACACCCATGTCCAGAATCAGGCACCTAAAGGAGCTTGGCATGTGTAAGAATCTATAAAGAACAAACTCAGACTGGCCAGAACATAGAGCACACAAAATGGCAAAAGATGACTGCCGTGTCTATATCCTAAAAGAACTTCAAAGAATTGTGTTCAGGTGATTGGGTGATTTTTATCATATAGAATATCATTACATTCAAGGCTTTAAGCATAAAGTGACTGACTATTAGAAATTCTGTGTTAGCAAAGAATGAAGTGAATGAGAGTGTAGAAAATAGGAGAGTTAATAATGTAACTAGAAACAAATGAAGGAGAGACCAGATTAAGGCAGTGACTACAGAACTGTTTTCTGTTGTTATTGCTGTGATGTATGTTCTGATATGGAAAGAGTCCCAGAAAAAATGTTTCAAGATTCTATGAGGCTAATATGCACTTGTAAGTGAGTATATACTGTGTATGTCTTTCTACTTCCGGAACACCTCATTAAGGATGATCTTTTCTAGTTACTACCATTTACCTGCAAATTTTGTGATTCCCTTTTTAAATTATTTTTATATTAATTATAGCTTATTCATTTGTATCCCAGCTGTATCCCTCTCCCTCATTCTCTCCCAATCCCACCAGCCCTTCATCATTCCCTCCCAATCCCACCCACCGTCCCTCATTTCCTCTCATGTCCCTTTCCAAGTCCACTGCCTGGGGAGGTCCTCTTCCCTGTCCATCTGGCCCTAGCTATTCAGATCTCATCACAACTGGTTGCATTGCCCTACTCTGTGGCCTGGCAATATGGTCCCTCCATGAGGGGCAGGTGATCAAAGAGCCAGCCAGTGAGTTCATATCAGAGACAGTCCCTGTTTCCCTTACTAGGGATTTCCTTGTTTTTAATTGCTGAGTAGTATTCCATTATATAAATGTACCACTATTTCTGTACCCATTCCTCAGCTGAAGGCTGTTCACTGAGTCTGGTTATTGGGAATAAGGCTGCTCCAAACATGGTTGAGCAAATGTCCTTGTTCTGTATTTGAGTATATTTTGGATATATGCCTAGGAGTGGCATAGCTGGATCTTGAGGTAGTACTATACTTAATTGTCTGAGAAAGTACCAGATTGATTTCCAAAGTGGCTGTACAAGTCTACATTCCCACCAGCAATGGAGTAGTGGTCTCCTTTCTCCACATCCTCTCCAACATGTGTTGTCACTTGAATTTTGGAACTTAGCCATTCTGATTGGTGTGAAGTAAAATCTCAGGGTCATTTTGATTTGCATTTCCCTGATGACTAAAGACTCACTTATAAGTGGATATTAGACATATAGTATAGGATAAACATATTAAAATCTGTACACCTAAAGAAGCTAAGCAAGAAGGAGGACCCTGGGTAAGATGATCAATCCTCACTCAGAAAGACAAACATGATGGACATGGGAAGAGGGAGAAAGCAGGAAACAGGGGCCTACCACAGAGGGTCTCTGAAAG
>CM053744.1:69326587-69375219 GCA_028658305.1 Pachyuromys duprasi
TATTCACCCAAGAATCTATGTTATAGATAACACACTTGACAGCTCTCAAAACAAATTCAATAGGAAGACCTGGTGGGGACAGGACCTCCACAAGGAGAGCAACAGATCAAAAAATTCCACGCACAGGGGTCTTTTCTGAGGCAGATACTCCAACCCAGGACCGTGCATGGAGATAACCTAGAACCCCTAGGACCCCTGCACAGATGTAGCCCACGGCAGGTCAGTCTCCAAGTGGGTCTTCTAGTAAGGGGAACAGGTACTGTCTCAGACATGACTCAGTGGCAGGCTCTTTGATCACCCACCCCCCTCATGAGGGAAAGAGAGGAAAACAATGCAGCCAGTTCTGATCAGACCTGATAGGCTAGGGTCAGGAGGAAGGGGAGGAGGACCTCCCCTATCAGTGGACTTGGACAAAGTGAGAGAGGGAGGGTGGTATTGAAAGGGAATGAGGGAGGGGGCTACAGTGGGGATACAAAATAAATAAACTGTCATTTATAAAATATAAATAATTTTTTTAAATGAGAACAAAAAATAAAGAAGTGCACAAAATATTGAATTTTTCTAATAAATTTCTTAGTTGAACTATTTTTGAAGAATCATGATCACTTAGCACTGTAAACCTCAACTCAGTATGGTGGTCCATGCCACTTGGGAAGGCCTGGGCTAAACAACAACAGCAACAACAAAAACAAAACAGTACAATTTCAAGCCTGGACTCCATCTCAATACCATGTCAAATAGAAATTAATCAAAACAAGCATAAAGATGCAGCTTTCCCCCTACCCTCTATGAACAGGAGAAATTAAACAGGGTAGTTGAGATGTGTCTGCCCACTCTTCCATGTCTGGACTTAACATCTGCAGATAAGTTGTCAGTCAGCTCTGTGATGTCATGGTCTATGCAGTGCTACCACTTTATCAGTTACACATGTGCTACCATTAATTAGAAATCTCAGAAAACTCCCATCAATGATATAGTGCCATAAAGATCAGAATTAAGCAAAGTGTGTTCCAGTAAGTCTAAAGAACACTAAAAGGATTTGTAGGACCTGGTAAGTCTGGCAAAAGAAGCATCAGGAAGGCTATGTTATCTAAATGTCAAAGATTTCTTTCTATGGATCAGCTTGAAGAGATAAATTGTAACTTGTGAACCCTTAAAATTATACTGTTGTTTTTCAAAATGAATTTAACCTCGGAATGAATATACAGTGACTATTTTTCAATCCAGAGTTTCTCCTGGTGTTCTCCTAGTGTTCTGCCAGACACACTTTGAGAAAATGAGATTCAATAATCATGCTATATAGAGCAGCAAGATATAAAAGTCATTAAAGTGACAAAATATGTACAAAGGCATTTTGTTCATGAAATAAGCAAATTATTTATAGATTTGTATTTATTTATATCTGTAATATATGGTGCAGATTATAGTCTACAGTTTTCCATATATCACATATAACTATGCTAGTTATATATGTCAACTGTCACTATAAAAACCTTTTTTTACATTTTATTGAGTTTCACATCATGTGCCTCAATCCTACTCTCCCTTTCCCCTCATATCCACTCTTCACCCTTGCAACCTCACTCCAAAAATAAAACAAACACACACAAACAACAAAAACCAAAACAAGACAGCTTCATCATGGAAGCTATAGCATGTCACAGTGTGTCTGTCCCACAGTACATCCCTCTGTTCACACTTCTTCCCTTGCAAATGTTCATTGCAAGGAGTCACTGGTCTGGCTCAAGATCTCTGTGTTCTGTGACACCATTAATATAGGATCTTCACTAGACCTCCTCCAGGTTATCCTGATGTTGTCCTGTATCTTGAGGATTCCAAAGATCAGCAGGGCTGGCCCTTTCGCACATACCAACTGCTGGCAGATGGTATGGATTTTGGGGGTGGGCCAACTCAGAGCCCAGGATCTGGGTCTGAATGGTAGCTGAGCTGGTCAGCACACCAGCTCCCCTTAACCACACCATCAGGGTGAGCACTCCTGAACTGCTTCAGCTTCACTGCCTTGTGCTACCGTTGGCAGGAGGTAGCTCTCCTGCTCTCCTGCCCTCGGGAAGGCTCAATGTCCCCATGCCTCCAGGGCCAGCTCTACTGTGATTTCTAGTAAAAAGACAGGGCCCACTATCCCAAGCGCTGCAGCTTTTGGGGGTCCGGGCCCCTTCTCCCCTCACACCCTCAGGGCTGGCTCATCTGTGGCTTTGCCACTGCGGTCAGCTTCGTTATGTAGCCCAGGTGAGCTGCAGGGCCCGCTCTCAGAGAGCTACAGCCAGAGAAGTGGGCAGAGCTAACTCTCCTGTTCTCAGGGCCAGCTCTCCCTGTCACAGGTGGTGAGGGGGAGGTTATCACTCCTTCACCCATGCCACCTCGGGGCAGACCAGAGTTCTCCCATGCTCTTGCTCTCAGGAAGGCTCGCCTATGCCTCCTTTACCTGGATAAGCTCCACTGTGCTGCCTGGGGGAAGCACGGGGCCTTTCTCTCACGAGCGCTGCTGCCAGTGAAAGGTGAGCCAGCTCTGCAGAGTGCCACAGGCACTGAGGGATGGGGCCACTTCTGCACACTCTGCCGGCATCCACCTGGTTCCCTGCAGCTGCCGGATCACGGGAGTCCCCACGTCCTCTGGTGGTAATATGAGATAGGGATATTGACACTAACCTCTGCCACTGACCAGGGACCCACATATGGCCCTTATCAGTAGCTTGGGCTGGGAGGTCATCATGGACACAGGTGGTGGAGCTGGCCACTCACAACACGCTCCTGCTCTCCACTCTCAAGACTGCAGTTCCATCTCTCTATATAGTATTCAAGCTGCTCACTTTTCTCTCCTTACCATCTGCGCACCACATACTTGCACACTTTGGTGGCTCCAGCTGCAGATTTGTCACATGTCTGCTGGGTTCCCAGTAGCATCCTTCAGTAAGCAGGTGTCTATGGCCTGGCTGTGGCATGTGCCAGAGGGCAGGTCTGTGGTTGACACGGCAGTCTGCAGATCCCTGTCTGTCTCCCACTTTACATGCTGCTGCACTGAGGGATGGTGGTGAGACTCTGTGTGTCTCTGGCCTGCTGTGTGGGCATCTTTCCCCACCAGCACTGTGTGGCACGCAGAACTCGGGTATCTGCCTGTCTTCCACCTGTCATGCCGTGTTGCTGGATTAGGTTGGTTTTATTTGATTGGTTTGATTTTCATGTGTCCTAGGATAAAACAGCTTTGACCTCCAAGGCAGTCAACAAGCTAGGATGAGCAAAGGTCTGACACCTGCTTTGCCCTTGACTGATCTAAGAATAGCATCACCAACAAAGCTTCTCTTTGACCATCGCCATGGGTGTAAAAAATACAAAACAACTTTCATGCTTCTTAAATTATACATTAATAAAGAAATGATTTAAAAGATGGAAAAAGCCAACTAGAACATCTTAGAAGTGAATTTTTTTCCCTTTGTTAGAAGCCCGTTACAATTGTGCTCAAAACCTTACACTACAGAGCCTGGTCTTTGGAGAGTGCATCACAAAGTGGAACTAAATTTGAGGTTCAGGTGGTAAACAAGAAAAATTGACATCCATGTTCCTTTTATGAACTATGCTTTAAATTTTATATCTCTGCTACATTGTTGCTTTTTGTTTTTTGATATGTCAAATACATATTAAAAATACCTTTACTTCACAGTTGAAAAGACACTCTTCTGTTGGGATGATATCATCTTTATTCATTAGGGTCAGACTTTAATAGTTCCTAGTGATAGTCATCTTTAAATCCCACAAGAAAGTTAAATATGGAAATAATTAGAAGTCAAGAATCAGATGGAAGGCATTCATTTAGAAATGGATTCTGAGTTTAAAAAAAAAAGTTATCCAAACGTCATGTTAACATGAATGGTAAAACACTGAATATAGTAAATTGACCTCTTCTTTCTTTTTATTTTTATTTGGCTTAATTTATTTATTATTTCTTGAGAATTTTCTAGAATGTGTTTGTCTCATATCCACCCCTCCTTCAACACATCACATATACCCCTACCCACCCAAATTTGTTTCCACTTTTTATTAAATGTATCAAGTCCACTATGCATGTTCTTGTATCCTTGGGTGCATGGCACTCGATTGGAAAAGGTTTCACCTACCACGGGTCACAGCCTTAAAGCCAACTCCCTCTCCCACCATCTGTCAGTTGCAAAAACCTTCCTACCACAGTTGGGAATTTGTGCCTATCTCCCTCCTTTGCCTGGCTCTAGCTAGCAAAGCCCTTGTGTACGCTGTCGCAACTGCTGTGGGCTCATGTGTCCATCTGCCTGCTTGTGTTCAGAAAACAATGTCCTGATGTTGTCACAACTCTCGCTCTTAAGATCTTTTATCTCCCACTCTTCTGTGATGATTCCTGAACCATAGGAGGAAAGAGTGTGATATACGTGTCCCTTTTAGGACTGATTATTCTGCAGTCTCTCATTCTCTGCACTTGGATCAGTCCTGGGTTTCTATGTCAATTGATATCTACTGCAAAAAAAGAAACTAAGTTTTTCTGAGGAGGTTAAAAGATTCTCAATTTAGGTGTATAATGATAAGTAATTAGAAGTTGTTTTACTACTGCTATGTCAATTTAGTAGTAGGTTCTATCATAGGTCCTAAGACTTGTCCACCCACAGGTCATTGACTCAGACAGCTGTGCTAGGTATGATCTTCATATTGCTGATTAGACCTTAAATCTAACCAGAAATCAATTGGTTGCTACCATAACATTTATGCTGTCAATGTAACAGTAGGCATGTCTTATCAGGGCAGTGGTCACTGTAGCTCACAGATTCACAACTGGGTAAAAATCAATGGCTATATTTCTCCTCTGGTACTGTCTATGGCACCTTCTAGCACTCTGAATGCTGCCTTGTAGGAATAAAGTTACTGTCGGTGCCAGCTTGACTTCATCATGTTCTCAGACTTCCACGCGTGGTATATTCCGCATTGTGGTCTTACTATCAAGTTCTGTAGGGTAACCAAGAGAAATGGCAGGATCCGGTAATATTTTTTCTGTTTATGAGATCTCAATGTCCACCATTTTAAAAAGAGCTTACCGAGTTTCTGGCATGATGCTTCTTTTATCTATTGACCAAAATTCATGAGATCTTAAATCTCATCTTGGTTAGTTTGAAAAGTCTTGTTATACCAATTGTCCCAGTGGTTTTTAGCTATATTATTGCTCACTTTTACAGGGGTGAATATGATGTTTCAATAAATTATATGGTTACTTGGCTTAAACTGTCATAACACCTTAATCCATAGTTTGTTCACAGGTTCCATCTGGCTTCTAGAAAATTTTGTTTTGATAGCTAAACTACTACATCAACTGATGTGCCCAAGAATTAGTCTGGTGACTTCAAACTAATATTAGAGATGAGTAAAAAGGTTAGAAATCACAGGTTGCACCTACTCAAACATTTCTATTATGTGCAGTATTTGCAATACAAATATTGTATCAGAAGAAAGCTCCACTTTAATCTCCCCCTTTCCGTTAGGATCATTGTATCCATTCCTCAGTTGAGGGGCATCTGAGCTGTTTCCAGATTCTGGCTATTAGGAATAAAGCTGCTATGAACATAGTTGATCAAATATCCTTGTTGTATACTTGAGCATATTTTGAATATACGCCTAGGAGTGGAGTAGCTGAATCTTGAGGTAGCACT
The DNA here is from genome assembly GCA_028658305.1 of Pachyuromys duprasi. Taxonomy (NCBI): domain Eukaryota; kingdom Metazoa; phylum Chordata; class Mammalia; order Rodentia; family Muridae; genus Pachyuromys; species Pachyuromys duprasi. Next base: position 69,332,269 of record CM053744.1, read on the forward strand.
ATTCCTAAATGTCTGATTAAGTGGCAGATTGACTTCCAAAGTAGTTGTACAAGTTTACATTCCCACCAGCAATGGAGAATGGTTCCCCCTTTTCCACATTCTCTCCAACATGTATTGTCACTTGAGTTTTTGATCTTAGCCATTCTGATGGGTGTAAGGTGAAATCTCAGGGTCATTTTGATTTGCATTTCCCTGATGACCAAGGATGTTGAGCATTTCTTTAAGTGTTCCTTTGCCATTCAATATTTCTCTATTGAGAATTCTCTGTTTAGTTCTGCACCTCATTTTTAATTGCATTACTTGATTTGTTGCTTTTAAAATTTTTCGAGTTCCAGGTTATATCCATACATGGTCCTTGGTTGGAGAAACAGTCTCACAAAAGACCCCTGTGCCCAGATATATTTAGTCCTTGTAGAGCTCCTGTCCTCTCCAGGTCATATTCACTCCCCCTTCTTTTATATGATTCCCTGTATTCTACCGCAGGTTTGGCTATGAGTCTCAGTATCTGCTTTGATACACTGCTAGGCAGAGACGTTCAGAGGACCTCAGTGGTAGGCTCCTGTCCTGTTACTTGTTTTCTCCTACAACTAATGTCCATTCCATCTGTCTTTCTAAGTGGGGGTTGATCATCTGACCCAGGGTCCTCTTGTTTGTCTTCTTTACAAATTTCAGTGCACAGATTTCAGTATGTTTACTCTATCTTATAGGTCTAGTACCCACTTATAAGTGAGTATATACCATGTGTATCTTTATCCTTCTGAGATACCTCACTCAGAATGATCTTTTCTAGATCCACCATTAACTTAGAACCCCTGCTCAGATGTAGCCCATGGTAGGTAAGTATCCAAGTGGGTTCCCTAGTAAGGGGAACAGGGAGTATTTCTGACATGAACTCAATAGCTGGCTCTTTGACCTCCCCCATCCTACTGAGGGAGGAGCAACTCTGCTAGACCACAGAGGAGGACTTTGCAGCCAGGCCTGAAGATAACTGATAAGCTAGGGTCAGATGAAAGGGGAGGAAGTCCTCCCATATCAGTGGACCTGGAAAGGGGTATGGAGAAGATAAGGGAGGGAGGTAGATAGGGAGGGAAGGAAGCGGTGGGATACAGCTGGGATACAAAGTTAATAAACTGTGACTAATATTTAAAAAGAAAAATTTAATTTAAAAAAACAATACATTTTTGAGTTCATTATATATTCTAGATATTAGCCCTCTTTCAGATACAGGGTTGGTGAACATCCTTTCCAAGTCTGTAGGCTATTGTTTTGTTCTTATGGCAATGCCCTTGCTTTACAGAAGTTTTCAGTTTCATGAGGTACCATTTATTGATTATTGATCTTAGAGCCTGTGCTATTGGTGTTCTGAAACTGTGGTACATTTACACAATGGAATACTACTCAGCAATTAAAAACAAGGAAATCATGAAATTTGAAGGCAAATGGTGTGAACTAGAAAAGATCATCCTTAGTGAGATATCCCAGAAGCAGAAAGACACACATGGTATATACTCATTTATAAGGGGATATTAAACATATGAGATAAGATAAACATTCTAAAATCTGTACACCTAAAGAAGCTATCAAGAAGGAAGACCCTGCATAAGGTGATCAATCCTTACTCAGAAAGGCAAATGGGATGGACATTGCAAGAAGGAGAAAACCAGGAACAGAAAAGGAGCCTACTATCAAGGGCCTCTGAACGATTCTATCAAGGAGGGTATTGAAGTAGATGCTAAGACTCATAGCCAAACTTTGGGCAGAGTGCAGGGAATCTTATGTAAGAAGGGGGAGATAAAAAGACCTGGAGGGAGGAGGAGCTCCTCCAGAAGAGCAACAGAACCAAAAATCTGGGCCCAGGGGTCTTTTCTGAGACTGATGCTCCAACCAAGGTCTATTCATGGAGATAACCCAGAACCCCTGCACAGATGTAACCCATGGCAGCTCAGTATCCAAGTGGGTCTCCTAGCAAGGGGTTCCCTTGCTAGGGACTGTCTTTGATCTACCTCCCACTGGGGTGGGTACAACCTTACCAGGCAACAGAGAAAGACAATGCAGCCAGTCCTGATGAAACCTGGCAGGCTAGGGTTAGAGGGAAGAGGAGGAGGGCCTCCCCTAGCAGTGGTCTTGGAGAAAGGCAAGTGAGGAAAAGAGGAATGGACAGTGGAATTGAGAGGGACTGAAGAAGGGGGGGCTATACCTGGGAAACAAAGTGAATAAATTGTAATTAATAAAGAAACAAATTAATGAAAAAGAATATAAAGACAAAAGAAAATTTAAAAAGAGATATTGTCATATTTAATGAGTTCACTGCTTAGTGGTTTTTTGTTGTTTTCTGGTTTTGACTTGTTTTATATTTTCTTGGGTGTAACTAATGTCTTTATTGTTTGGGTGTTTTGAAAATTAAGATTTAATTTGAGCCAGTCTTTGATTTCTGTTATGTTATATTTCTTCCTGAGGAAATAACTTAAAAATAAAATTATATAAAGTTGCTAAGAGTGGGTAGAAATAATGAATTTAATAGAAAAATCTGAAGAATTGTTCTAGAATTCATTTTTCTTTAACACTTATGTCCCTGAGAATAAAAATGGATACAGTTGGAATCTTTAAATGATAAAGTGTAATATGAATTCTAGCCTTAAAAACATGTTCAAACTACTTTCTTGGCAATAAAACTTATTTTGGATGAGTTAAATGTTTTCATACCTTGTGACTAAAGACAGCTATAATAAATATTTAAGTCACGATAGCTAAATCACTGCCAGAATATAATTTGCTGTCATGATTTTCTACCCAATATCTTTTTAGTCCCAGAGACAAAGACTTTTTTCAAAGTTATTGTTGAAGAAATAATTTTACTTCCTACTGCCACTGTCCAAAGACAGTTATTTTGTCCTACTTCACAAACACAGAATTTTCTAGACCTCTTAGTTTTGATGTTCCATAAGTCATCTGTCTACCCCCTTTTGTGGTCTCTGTAAAGTTGTTTCATTGGTGAAAATTAGAATAAGAATATTTATTATTGTGGCCATGCTTAAAAGAGGGAAAAGGTGATCCAGTGACTCCTCCAAATCCATCTTTAGTGTCCTGACATGACAATAGGGTTTAAATAGAGAGCAAATGATATGTGCATAATTAAACATGCTAGCAGCATGTGATAACCTGCCAACCATTTTCTCAACTCCAAGTCTTTCCTGTGAAGTTATCTGAGAAGCTATAAATTCTTTGCCAAGAAGTGAGTTCTTACATAATATTAAGTTAATTATTCTCTAAAAGAATGAGAACTGTTATAACTGTCAGGTCCATGGAATCCTCTTAAAATTTATTTTTTTAAAATGTATTAATCTAATCAGTACAGAGCGATGATTCCCTTTTCCCCACATCCATTCTAGCATTTGTTGTTGTTCTGTTCATCTTTTCCATTCTGACTGAGGTAAAATGATGTTGCAAAATTGTTCCGATCTACATTTCTCTAATTTCTGGGGATGATGATAATTTCCTAAAAGATTTTTGTTGGCTATTTTTATTCATTGAGAACTCTCTATTTGGGTCCCAAGCCCATTTCTGAAAGGGTTGTTGCTGTTGTTTGTTGTTTTGAATTCTTTATACACTCTAGATATATTCTCCTGTCAGATGCATACCTGAGTTTTCTCTTCCTCAATTAACTACTGTGCAGAAGCTTTTCAGTTTTCTGAAATCACACTTGTCAGTTCTTGGCTTGATTCTTGGGCAAATGAAATCCTATACAGAAAGTCTTTTTTTACAACTATATTATACAGGGTACTGCTCTGTTTTCTTCAGTGCTTCAAGTTCTGTGTTTAGATCTTTCATTCATTTGTTATTAGTTTTTTGTTTTTATCATGGAAGATGGAAAGGTGATAGATATGAGTCTAGTTTCATTCTTCTACCTGTGGACATCTAATTTTTCTCAACATTATTTGTTTAATGCAATTTCTTTTCCCTAGGATACTGTCATCACTTCAAATATTACATGGCCAAGGCTATGTGTACTTCTTATGTTTGGGACTTCAACTTTCTTCCATTGGTCTACATGTCTATTTTTGTGCCAATACCATATTATTTTTATTAGTATGGTTCTTTTAAGTTATACTCAGAACTGGAGAAGAAATCATTCCAGCACTGTTCTTTTATCCATTCTGGTCCTTGGTTGGAGAAACAATCTCATAGAGGTCACAGCGGAGGACATGACAGCCAGTCCTGAAGATATCTGATAAGCTAGGGTCAGATGGAAGGGGAGGAGGACCTCCTGTAGTAGTGGACTTGGAAAGGGGCAGGGAAGAGATGAAGAAGGGAGGCTGGGGTGGGAGGGAAATAAGGAGGGGCCTACAGCTAGGATACAAAGTAAATAACCTATGATTAATATAAAAAATAAAAATTAATAAAAACAAATAATTATGTTTTATTTTATACACATATGTTAATATCTAGTGTCATGTTGTAATGTGTGTGTATATCACAATGTATGTATTTTCTTCTAATAATGACTTTATTTGGAATAGAGATATATTGTTTAATTAGCAAAATCATATGTAGCCCATGGTAGCTCAGTAACCAAGTGGGTTTCCCTAGTAAAGGGAACAGGAACTATTTCTGACATGAACTCAATGATTGGCTCCTTTACCTACCCCCACCCCGAGAGAGGAACAGTCTTGCTAGACAAAGGCATTTTTAGGTTTCGTATTTATTTTAAGATAGATTTTTCTATGTTTTTGAAGAGTAATATGGCCTGGCCATTCTGATAACCAGTAAGGATAATTCTCACAAAGCTCAAAACAAATCTACCATATACCTCAGCTCTACCAGTCCTTATCTTATGTCCTAAAGCCTTCATATTTTACTCTACATATACTTACTCAGCCATGTTCATGGCTGCTATTTGTAATAGTTAGGGGATTGAAAAAACCTAAATGTCTCTCAACTGACTAATGGATAATGCAAATTGATTCATTAACTTGCAAGCAATTGGTTGGAAGTAGAAAAGACCATCTTGAGTGAGGTAACCCAGACACAGAAAGACACACATGGCATGTACTCAATTATAAGTGGATATTAACCATATAGTAAAGACTAGCCATACTACAATTCACAGACCCAAAGGAGCAAAGTAACAAGGAGAGCTTAAGGGAGGATTCTTGAATATCATTCAGAAAGGAAAACAGAATAGACAATGGAAGTGGTTGAAGAAAGAGAACAGGATAGGAAAATGAATGTAAAAGGAAATGAATATGAGTATCAAATGTATGAAGAGTCAGGGCATGGGGAGGACAGAGGGCTTGCAAAGAAAAGAGAAACCATGGGTGGAGGCATCCTAAGCAGAAGATCTAAGACAGGATGAGTTCCTAGGAGGATAGGGGGTGACTCTAGCTGAGAGTCCTAGTAGACAAGGTCATGGAGACTGAAAAGGCCACCCTCTAATTAGACAGGACTCTTAGTGGAGAGAGAGCAACACCAACACACTCACAAAAACTTTGACCCAAAATTTATCCTGACTACAATATCTGCAAGGATGAAGATAAAGCAGAGATTGAGGGAATGTCCATCCTGAGACCCACCCATGGGAGACAGCCAACCATTAACACTGTTAATGACACTCTGCTATGCTTGCAGATGGAGCCTAGTACAGCTGTCTTCTGAGAGGCTCCATCCAATTGGCTGTTGAGACTACAGCCAAACATTGAGCCTGGAGCACAGGGAGTCTTGTGGAAGAATAGAGGGAAGGATAGAAAGACTCAGAGAGGACAAAAGCTCCCCAAGACCAACAGAACCAACTAACCAGAGCCAGTGGGGAAGGGGGCTTGTGGAGACTGAAGCACCAACCAAGGACCATGCATGGAGTAGACCCAGCCCCTACACACATGTGCCTGATGGGAAGCTTGTGGGTGGCATAAAAGGAGGATCAGGGGCTTTCTCTGATGTGGACTCTGTTGTCTGCTTTTTGATCTCTTCTGCCTGGTGAGGCTGCCTCACCAGTCCACCTTGGAAGATGCTGTGTTCAATTCTATGCGACTCAATATGCTGGAGTGTGTTAGGGGGTCCCTTTTCTGAGGGGTAGGGAAGGGTAGACAGGAGAAAGAGAGAGGGAGGGTGGAACCAGGAGGAGAGGAAAGAGGGGGCTACATTTGGGATGTAAAGCGAATAATTAAGTGAAAGAAAGCAAGCAAGGAAGGAAGGAATGAAGGAACGAACAAAGGAACAAAGGAAGGGAGGAAACATGATTCATTTACATTATGGAATACTATGAGATGTTAGGAAAATGAAGTCATAAAATTTACAGGTAAATGGATGGAACTAGAAAATATATTTAGTGAGGCAACCCAGCCACACAAAGACAATGTCACCTGTTTTGTTTTATCTGAGGCTGCTGGCTCCAAATCTTTAGCTATGAGTACATATGCTAGAGCAACTGCAGAGAAACAATGAAAATAAAAGTGTACCACTGCTGTGGTGGGGCAGGCTGAGCAATGGAGACTGGTATGGCATGGTACAAGTATTCTTATCAGGGGAAATAAGAAAACGCAGGGTGAGGGGCTCTAATTAGAGAGTGTATAGGGAGATAAGTACAGAAGAGGAGCCTAAAATAACAGGAAGAATGTCTGAAAATGTCATGAGGCATAAATATTTATGACCTAGCTGTAAGAATTCATAAAACAAGTAAGTCCGTACATAAATATACATATAGAGGTTTTGAAAATTTTCTTCATTTGGGGTAACAATGTTCCCTTCAAGAGCTAAAGACAATCTCCTAAAAAAAAACTTCAACACTACTCATAATAAGCCCATTTTGAGTTGTTGGTAGAGTTGTTCAAGAGATTTCCAGAACATTATAAGCTTTTGCTATTGTTATTGCCTTTGTTTGCTCCCAAGAGATATACAGTCTAATACAGTCCATGTTAGACTTCAGACACAGGACCCAGAAGCCTTGGGGCTAGAACTAACCTGGAAGAAAACTAGATTTCATGGTATCAGAAGGCACCATACAAGCTTCCCAAGGATGAGAGCACCCAACATTCTTGCACAACTATGACACCTGTAAACCACAATAAACACCAGCATGACACAATAACCTTAAGAGTTCAATAGATGCTCTGTTGTTCTCCTTGTGCAGTTCCTGTCCCCTCCAGGTCTTTCTAGCTCCCTCTTCTTCCATCAGGTTGCCTGAACTCTGTCCGAAGTTTAGTAATGACTCTCCTTTGATACCCTGATGGGAAGAGTCTTTCAAAGGCTCCCTGTAGAAGGCTCCTGTCCTGTTCCTTGTTTTCTCCTCCTTCCAACGTCTATCCTGTTTGCCCTTCTGAGTGAGGTTTCAGCCACTTGCCTAGGAGCCTACTTTTTGTTTAGCTTCTTTAGGACTACAGATTTTAGATTTTAGTATGTTTATCCTATATTATATGTCTAGTATCCACTTATAAGTGAGTATATACCATGTGTGTCTTTCTGCTTCTGGGATACCTCACTCAGGATGATCTTTTCTAGTTCATACCATTTGCCTGAAAATGTCATGATTTCCTTTCTTTTAATTGCTGAGTAGTATTCCATTGTGTAAAGGTACCACAATTTCTGTATCCATTCTTCAGTTTAGGGACATCTAGGTTATGTCCGGATTTTGGCTAGTATGATTAGTGGTGAACATAGGTGAGCAAATGTCATTGTATGCTTTAGTATCTTTTGGCTAAATGCCCAGGAGTGGTATAGCTGGATCTTGAGGTAGCACTATTCCTAATTTTCTGAGAAAGCACCAGATTGATTTCCAAAGTGGTTGTACAAGGTTACATTCCCACCAGCAATGGAGGAGGCTTCCCCTCTCTCCACAATTTCTTCAAAATATATCATCCCTTGAGTTTTTGATCTTAGCCATTCTGATGAGTGTGAGGTGGAATCTCAGGGTCATTTTGATTTGCATTTCCCAGATGACTAAGAATGTTGAACATTTCTTTAAGTGTTTCTCTGCCATTCAATATTTTCTCTGTTGAGAACTCACTATTTAGCTCTGTACCCCATTTTTAAATTAGATTACTTGCCCAGGGGGCAGTAATTACTGCAGAGGAGGGCCAACCAAGGACCATGCATGGAGAGGACCTAGAACTTTTGCTCAGATGAAGCCCATAAGGTGTTCAGTTTCCAAGTGGGTTCCCTAGTAAGGGGATCAGGGGCTTTCTTTGATGTGAACTCAGTGGCCACTCTTTGATCACTTCCCCTTGGGTGATGCAGCCTTTCCAGGCCAGAAAGGAAGATGACACAGCTAGCCCTGATGTGACCTAATAGGCTAGGGTCAGATGGAAAGGGAGGAGGTCCTCTTCTATAGTGGACTAGAGGAGAGGCATAGGGGTGGAAGAGCAAAGGTGGGTAGGACTAGGAGGCAATGGAGGAGCCTACAGCAGGGATACAAAGCAGAAAATTGTAATCAATCAATCAATAAAAAGAGTTCAGTAATGACACTCATATCTTGGTGGTAACCAAGCGTTCTCTAATTGGAGTTAAGATTCACTCAACAAGAGGGAAATTATGCCTGGTACTGGAAACCTAGCTAAATACCTATGGATTTCAGAGAAGAGCCTACAACCACTACTTTACAAACCCAGCATAATCCCTAACTACATCCACTGTTTGTCCTTATACCCACAAATGAGTGTGGGCATCACACTTAATCAATGGAACGTCTTTTTATAAGAGGTTGATACTATTACAGAGAACCATAACCAATCAAAATACAGGGTTGTAGAGGCTAACCACAAAGGATACATCTGTACCATAACATTTGCACCCAAAGCTCAGGGATCATTGCATAAGACATGTGTGTGGTGTTGGCAGTAGGGGGATTGAAGTAGCCATAGAATGAGGGAATTTGCTTTGAGACTGTCTGCTAGTAAAGTCAGCAGAAATACCCAGAATGTCTCACAAACATGACTGTCTAAACATGACCTGAACAAGGACAGCAATAATAAACATACTGACGTAGACTGGTGAAATACCCATTCACCTCAACCCTATACATAAAGGGCTAGGCAACTAAGGAACGCTGAGAGGAAGAGAAACAGTCTTCATCAAGGAAGAGCACATTAATTGATTGTTGGTTATTCAGAACCAAATTCTCAGCCCGGGAAAACAGACATACGAATGACAGCATAGAGACTGAGCATTGTGTACTTATGTATTTAGGAATCTATTGTACGTGTAATTATGATCTCAGAAAAATAAAATAAATAATTTTAAAATGCTTTAACTTGAAACTTCTGTTTCAATCAGTGACATACATGCCTTAACAGAGTATGTAATAGATCAGTTGTCCCAATTAAATTTCATAAATACTGTGAACTTTAAAAATGGGCATATTTTGTACTCTATTTTTGTTTTCTTGGAGGCTAATGGAAGTACACAGATGTTTATGTGATTTATGCTACAGTTATTTTTTCATTTGACTTATCCTACTTTTTTACTATTATATTTTTCCTATTTCCCATTATCTTTATTTTTGTCTTATCTTGTATGTTATTCTGTACTAACATTTTTAACAGGTTATATGGCAATGATTGGAAAATAATAATGTTAATCACTATTTTTCTGATTATAAGAGCAGTTTAAGATAATTTGATATTTCATTAAAGAGGGAAAGAATGTTGATCATAATGTTCACTGGAACCTCACAGTAAATTATTTCGTATTTACCTTCTTACACTCATCTATCACACTGTGATTTATGAAAAATTAATGACTGGAGTTTCATCAAATTGGTCTACTCACTTCTTGATTAAGTACCATTCCTGGAGAACATTTATAGCATACAGGCTGGTCCTAGTTTTCTTTCTTCATGAGTCCTTATAGCTCTCCACAACAAGGCAAAACCCACAGCTGTTTCATAACAGGAAATCCAATACATCATAACTTCTGCCAGCTGAGGTTTACCAAGGGTGAAAATGTGTTTAAGAATATGTGTGTGTGTGTGTGTGTGTGTATTTGAGGTCTAGATTATTTTTTACTTTGACTTTGAGTTTTAAAGCAAAGACATTTTGACTGTTTTCATGAATAGAATAACCGCTAAAGCATGACTTATATCAGACTCATTTTGATAGACATACTCACACTGTACCATTTAAAATGTTTTCATTGCAATCTCTTCATTGAAACTGAGAATGTGATGGAAATAACTCCAGAGAGCCAAAGAAGTTACTGAACATGAAGTTAGATTCTTAGTAATGTTAACTGAGTGACAACCTGTGAGAATGAGTGCCACCGCAAGCACCCATCAACCTCATTTTATGTATTTATTTGAACGCAAACAAGAAAAGAAATAATTCTGTGGCCAAATGGGAATCAAATATCCTTGATTTTTCTACAGCAGTTAAATATAAATCACATGTGGAGGGTGATTTGTAAGTAGAACTTAAGAAAAGTAGAACTCAGTTCATTTCTAAACTTTTATTTAAAATTTTTATTTTTATTACTATTTTACATGGTTATTCCTCCCTTTTATCCCCTCCATTCTTCATTTTATGTTGCTCCTCCTCTCAAACTCTTATTTTTTTTAATTATCATTGTTACACACACACAAATAAATATGTAATTTGGGGGTTCATGTCTAAGAAAGACTAATTCTTCCTTCCTCAGTACTCACAAATTACCTGTAGCTTTTCACACAAGATGGGGCCTTGTGAGATTTCCCCCATCCATATTGGCATGTCAACTGGTATTGTCATTGGACAGGTCTTATTTGGTTGATACAATCCAGGATCACAACTTCCCTGTCATAGATAGAAAACATAACCTCACAGCAGTTGTCCTGGCCCCACAGCTAGAAATCTCACGGCTAGAAAACAAAAGATATTCTGGGTCCCAAATTCCTAACTCCTGGAAGGTGACTGTTTTCTCTCCTCCTCTTGTTTTTTCTTGCTATGCCCATTAGGGTTTTCCACATCTCTTTCTCACATGGCTTTTCTGTCACTCTTAAAACCAGGCACATCTCCTTCCTTCTTCCCCCTTGTGTCATCGTGGAGAGCTGGAAACCTAGCTCTGATGTCACTGCTCATGTTCCAGGCTCTGCACAGCCCCATGATCAGATCTGCTTCTTTCCTACAAAGTTCTGATCAATATCACCGAAATAGACTTGTTTTCATGTTGGTTTTTTGGCATAGTATAAGCACCCACAGGGTTAGCACTTTTTTATATATTAATTTTTATTTTTTAAATCTTAATCACAGGTTATTTACTTTTTATCCCATCTGTAGCCCTCTCCCTCATTCCCTCCCAATCCCACTCTCCCTCCCTCATCTCATCCCTGTCCCTTTCAAAGTCCAGTGTTAGGGGAGGTCCTCCTCCCCTTCCATCTGACCCTAGCTTATCAGGTATCTTCAGGACTGGCTGCAATGTCCTCCTCTGTGGCCTAGCAAGGCTGTTCCTCCCTCAGGGGGCGGGAGGAGGTAAAGTGGTTAGTACTTTATAACATTGGTGTCTGTACTTACATCACCCAGCCTGGAGCAAATACATTAAAGAACAAAATATACACTGTAAAATATAATTACCTATGTACAAAATTTTGATTAATTGGCCCTAGTAACTTGAAATCTGTGACAGTCTCTAGCAAGGATTCAATGAGAGCCAGTTGGCTCTTGTAGGGAGCATGTGGGAAAGGATTAGTTTCACTTTTTGCCTGCATCTGGGTAGTTGCTCCATGATGAGTTAAACCTCTCCCTGTGGTCAATTCAGGACCTATGAAGATGGATAGAAAACCTGTCCTGATTCTTGCTACTTCTTTCTAATAATAACGTAGTTGGCATGCTTCCGGTATTTGGTAGTTTTACCTCCCTCATTTCCAATATGAAAACAGAAGATCATGGCTTTAAAATATGGGCTTTTCTCTACTACGTGCACATATCAAGGATTGATAAAGGGTGGTAAAAACAACTTAGACATGTGTTAAAAATTCCATATGCACAAGTAGATATATAAAATACATATCTCAGGAAAATTTCATGCAGGAGTCATTTTAAAATCATAACAAAAATGTTCTTCATGAGAAATAAAAAAAATACGAAGAAACATTGTTCTGCTCCATAGGTCCACTAACACTCTTTCCTTCATTCTGTACAGAGTGACTTATCACAATGAAAAATAAAAATTATTTTGTAGAATGTGAAGATTCACATGTAAAACTTACCATGTACTTGAGGTGTGATACAGCTAGTATACAAATCACTCTCAAAGTTTTGGACATCAACTTCAACTGTAAGACACTTCTTTCCATGTATCCTTGTTACAATTTGATTATGACCCAAAGGAAAAAAAGAAAACATTTAAAAGGTAAAATCCACTGAAGCATTAGAGATCCCATCACACTTGCAGATCATGTCTTCCACTCATCAATTCTGGATTCTCTTAGTCATCTTTACACCTCCAGAAGAATGGCTGTTTTTTCCTCTTGAACTCCAAGGTACAAGTACCTTGGCTTCTAGCCAGCAATTGTACTGCCTTGGACCACATCACACAATTGTCTGGCTGCCACCTTCTTTAACAGGAGATTTTGGAAAGCTGCTTGTGATTATATCACATTAGGAGATAAGGAAATATAGCAAGTGTCTGTTTTGTATGAACCGAAACTACTTCACTTTAAAAAACAAAGTAAAACTTGGACATGTTGCATTAATCAGCAAGATTCCAGTGCAAAATGTTTTAATTCTTTTGGTTTCACTGTGCTTTGTCTCCCTAGGCAGCACAGATCAGTTGAACCAATAGTAATAAGGTTCCCCCCTTCTAATTCGCATGTCTGATATGTAAATAAGCCACCAGCATGAAGTGTCTCCATCTTAATACCTGGTGGAGGAAGGAAACTTGAGGGTTGGGAATAAATCCAAACCAGTAGAGCAGGGGATGAATTGGGGAAAGTAGGAAGAACCAAGGACCAAGTTGGTCAGGTCAGACCTCTGTCTAGGCTGCTCTGAGATACAGTTGGACTTTTGATTTCTCCTGGCAAGACCTTCAGCAGGGCAGCAGAGCTGTTGACCAATTATGATCTCAGATCATCTTGGCATCCACTGCTCTCACACTGCTGCTCATGGAAACACATACTTGGACGGAGGTTATATTCCATCTCAACAGGAGAGATGAGAGATTGAACTACTGGGCTAGTTGTTACTCTTGCATGTTTTTCACTCCATCTGATGAATAAATTACCTCTTTATTGATAGCTACATGTCTCCTTTTCTTGTGGGTCAAACAGAAGGTGCTTTTTGTTGTTGTTCCTCTAGATCATCCAATGCTTATCTAAAGTTATAATTTTCCATTTCTCCCTTGCTCTAACCCATGAAGCCCAGTAGCAATGGGAATGTTAGAGCTGAAAGTATAAATACAATTAATTCTTTCCCACAAACTAAGCAGTCCCTTTCTACACAAAGCTCTTCATTTTACACACAAGCTCAGGAAAAGAAAATGTTTTCTAAAGATTCTTTAAGGGTAACAAGGTCAGAGTAGAGTCTGGATTCCCTAATGCCCAGGACAGTACATTTCCAGAGTGAGTATCTTGCATGTCCCTCCCATTCAGTGAAGGTCTTTCACTACAATACACACCATTTCCCCATATCCCTCTCCTCAGTGAAGTTGTTCCTAAGTAGTCTCTCTTCTCTTTTGTGTAGTCAGCTTCTTTATTCTCAAGCAATGCTGCACAGTGTTCCATTGCCATCTGTGGCCTCTGCACTAGCCACTCACCTTAAGCCCATCCTTGTCCTTGTCCTTATATAATCCTTCCTTACATTAATACCTTCTCCCAAACTTCTGAAATAGTCCTCTAAAGGATACCATCAACACAGTATTTGCCATCATAGTTTCCATCATATTTGTTTTGCACTAATCTCTGACTTGTGTTTACTAACATTCATCAGAGGGCACATCCTCTTCTCCCAGCCCAGTGGTAAACATTGGTAATATAAACAAAGGAATGGTTTCCATTCTTTCCGATGCTCATTTTGAAACTCTCCCACCCACCTACACAACTTTCACTCTGCATGTTGGTTTTTCTCAGACCTTGCCACAGTTTCTCTTTTGCTATTATTATTAGGGTTCTATTCCTGACTTTGTTCTTCTTTGGTAACACAATTCTGTATACTTGCTCTTACCCATATCCTTATTTTATTAATCTGGACTTCCAAACTCTACACATCTCTACCTAACAAACTAGTAATTCTTCACATCTCACTGTCCAAAAATGAACTTAATATCTTGTTAACTTTCCTCATTCTATGACTTCTTCCATGATGTTCCCTATCTGTTTTGAAGCTGTAATATTTCCCATCTATATTCAAGTAAATGTCTAAGCAAATGTATATACATCATTAATTTATCCTCTTACTTTATTTTATATTCTATATGCAAATAGTCAGTTGTAATTCTGGAAGGGACTGTTACTATCTTACATATGTACCCCTGCATTCAATCGTCTCTCTTTTGGTCTAAGCTCAGTTATTCAAATCTTTCACTGAGCTGTGACATCAGTACCCTGAACAACTTATATTCATTTTTCTAATCAACGCTCACGAGTCTTGACAAAATCAAGAGGAAGTGATGACTTCTAAAACCGTCTATCTACATTTTTACTTTTCTGATGCATAACAAGCTCTTTGAGGTTCTCTATACTTGCCTTTGTTGTTTAATCTCTACATTCACCAGAACCAAGTTCAGTGCTTCACTGACATAAATAGAAAGAAGAATTATGTTTAATGAAAATGAATAGACCCAGTTTAACATATTTACATTGAAGCTGTCATTCCTGTTGGTTTTGAATAAACACTACAGATTATTAATAGTTAAGTGTTATAATATGATTTTCAAAAACATCTGCTGACTTCACTCATATTCCATTCACAACACTTACAGGTCTGTCCATGCTTTCTCCCCTCTCCCCTGTCTCTGTCTTCCTCTCTCTCTCTCTCACACGCCCCTCAGTTTAAAACATTAATATGATATCAGTTTTTCTCTTGAATTTCAAACTTTTTCTTTATACATTAATTATTTTAGGAGACGAACTTACCCAGCAAACATATTCTTTCCAATGTTTTATTGAGAAAGAAAGTCATGATTGTTAATCAACTAAGCACATGATCTCTCTAGGAAACTCTCCTCATAACAGACAACTGCTTTGCAATTAGGGTATGTTTGAGATGCAGCTGCTATTTATTTTAAAAATAAATTAAAGGCTGTTACTAGAAATTATAGTTTGTCTTTTTCAAATTTATATTTCTTTTTGGAATGAGTATAGTTGTGGGAGTATCATTGTGGAATGAATATAGTTGCTATTTTAAATAAAGGAGCTGTAAGCATTTTCTTTTATGGTCTTCAATTTTTGTGTTATTTATGATAGCTGTGAAAGTTGTTGTCTATAGTTAGACAAAAGTGACATTTCATATGTTTGTGTTGATGGTTCTGGACAAGGAAGAAAAGAACATTTTCATGCTCAAGAATTGATTATAGCCATATGATTTTTTTGACATTTTGTGATTAACAGAAAACAGAGCATTTTCTGTCCACTTAATAAACATGCTATGCCATTCAAAAATTGAGTTTGGACAACTACATTGCACAGCATCAGGTACAAATCACAGACACATACTTCTCAGGTTTTGGTGTCTGTTTAAAAAAGCTGTGAGGCTACAATGTTATACAATCACTGCCTCGACATATTGTTGACAACAACTGCCAAGCACCTCAGCTCCCTCTCTCATACAATTAAGCAACAACGGAGTTGGAAATGATCTCCAACGGGACTCTGATCATACTGTTTTTTTCAGCTGGAGCACAGATATCCTCCCATTTGTGCCCTCTTAGCTAGCTCAAAGATGTTTTTTCAACATTCCTTTAGTTCTAGGAAATTCAAATAAAAGAAGAAAATGAGCAGCTGTGACACCATTGTAAACATGTGTCATCCATCCCATACTAAATTCATGCTTTTGTTGAAGGTTTGCCATATCTGTCTTTTCTTTCTTTCTTTCTTTCTTTCTTTCTTTCTTTCTTTCTTTCTTTCTTTCTTTCTTTCTAAAATCTTGGTGCATAAAACCCAAGAGTGGACGTGTACAAACTAGACAAATGTTATTAGCACAAATAATGCGTAGTTTTGGTCCTCATGATAATAAATTGAGTTCTATTAAATGTTTACTTGGTGCCTTGATTACAAACATGTAGATTATTCTCTATGAACTGTGGCTTGTCAAATTTGTCCACACTCCAATAAGAAAATGAGTCTTCCCAGAATCAAAATTTTCTCATTATCTCCATAGGTCAAGATTACTAATATTTAGCAGAATCACTCTTCCAAATATAATACATACCTTTCATAGCTTGGCGATATGTCACATAGAAACTGTCACATAGGCAAAGCCATCTCCAGTACTTTGTAATTTAATGCTGTTCCTGCCTAATACTTGAGTACTGGGGCTATATGTTCTCTGCATCATTTGATTCTAAATACCATTAACCAGCTTCACTTGTTACCTGTGTTGTTATTTTTAAAAAGCTAGAGGAGTACTAAACTCTTCCAATACACAGTAACTAATGTTGCAGAGCTCTTGTAATGACTTTCCTGTTTCTGCCTTTTCAATGAGGGATAACGTCATGTGAACCTCTAACAAGGCTCTTTTCTGAAATGAAATAGTGACTATTTCAGATTAGCTAAGTGTATTGATCAAGGATACAGGCCCACAATGCTCTGAGAGTGGATAGTAATAACAACAGGAAATCTCATAATTCATCCACAACCTGAACTAGACTGAAAAGATGGAAGTTTCTGTCTCCTGGACATCTTACAAATGAAGAGAAATTGTGAGATCAGCTGAGTGTATGCCATCAATTATAACTGTTTCCCAAAGTGTGCACGAAGAGCATAACATTGTGACGGTATTTAACAGGGCTGAGTTGGTTGAACTGGCCTCCTTCTATTTTGTTTTCTTTTAACCAGTAGAAACTGGTGGGTTTTAGGAATGAATTTAGGAAGAAAATTGTGTTTTGAGAAAAGGTTCATGACACAGAAGTTACTTTGCCACTCATTTCTCTCCCCCTTTTGAGAGTCAGCCACAGACCCTGCGTCAGAAAACTTTCTAAGATGAAATCAATTAGCTTCTGTATCACTTGCCATATAAAATCTGGAGCTGTATTTCTAAAACAGTGTTTCAGGACTTGGTGTCAATTTGTTTTATCATTGAAGTTCTCTCCCCTAACAATTTCTGACTGGTATATTCTAACTCCTTTAGCTTATTTTAGACTTAAAAACCCCACTTTTACCAAAATTGATAGATTTTTATATGCATATGTCTTAAAATACTTCTCTAATTTCTATTTTGTGTTGGTTTTGGAATATATGGATGAGCTGCCCTTGAAGCCACCCACATCCTGGTATACACCGAGCAGAAATCAAGCTTCCATTATGAAACAGAATCAAATCCACATCCTCTGTGCCACACATTGAAATTCTTGCCTTTTTTTAGCTAGTATGTATGTCAGCTCTTTCTTTTTTATTTTCTTTTTGTGAACTTGCGGCCTCAGATGTTAGTTAAATTTTACTGTTCTTCAAAAGCATTTATTTGAAAAACATGGGAATGGAAAATGAACATGCTAAACTAATTAGGATATGCAAATGTGGTTCAGCGGGACTGCTTTTTAAGTGAATCATACTTATTTGAATATACAAATAAAAGAAAATTTGTTTCAGTAACAATCTGGAAGTTAGTTCATGTGGAACAAATAAGGGCTTAAATTATAAGGATTAGCTTTTCAGTATCTACTTTACAGTTCACCTTTTTAATGGGACGGAATGTAGGCTTGAGGCGGAGCCCATGCCAGCACGGCCACAGAAGGCTTACAATAGTCCTGTCCTTGTTTAGAGGAAATTTGGTGGAGAAGGAAGAAAACAGCCTCATGGGTTTTTACTGATTTTTTTTTCAAGGCAGTTCAAAGACAAGCAGGTGAAAATCTTACCAAACTATAAAACAGATACAAACTGCTGCTCTTCTAAAATTGATTTCAAATAGAGGAATACAGATTTGGAACGTTTGTTTCCAATGCTTCATTTTTGATGCAAAACCACAAAAGGCTGAAAGAGAACGGAAATCAGACATTTAGAGAGATAAAAAGAGATCAAAACAAAATAGTACATGGAAGAAATGAATGTTGAGTGTATTTCTGACTGAGACTACATCCCCATAGGGCCAATATTATACTTAATATTTAAGAATCATTTCATATAGAGAATAGAGATTCAGGTTTACCAAACTATAGTTAAGTAGTAAAGTGAGCTTTATGCCTAAAGATATGATTCTAGGGCTTACAACTCAGTCAGCATATTAACTGATTGGTGAGTAACCTAGAATTTTTGTAGGATTCTAGTGCTACATAATTACATGTTTAATTAAAAATATACTTCATGGTTCTTATAAAACAGTTCTATGATCTATATTAGATAAACTACTATTAACAATTTTGGTACTGTATATTTTATTTTTCATTTAAGCAACAAATATTTGTGTGGTTGTGAGTATGTGTTGTTCATGCTCAAACTAGAGCATAACAACATAAACACGGCGTGTTTTTCCCAGGAGACAGAAATACAGAAGCTTCATTCTCTAAGAGAAACACCATGCTCCCTTAGAATGATATTACATGTCTGAATGAATTGATACATTAAGGAGATTACTTTCCTGGAGCACAGATGAGAAAAAAAACAAGAGACAATACATAAAGATACACACGTTCCCACAAATGTGCACACACACACACACACACTGGAACCTACCCAAATGCAGTCGAATGGAGGAAATGGAAAATAGCTTACTTTTTAATAGGAAATGGCTTACTACTTTGGCTTCAAGGACCTGCCTTTGAGTTCCTCTGAGAAATATAAAAGAAAAGAAATGTATTGGGAGGGGGAGGGGAAGGAGGAGGCAGGAAGGTAAGACAAGAAAGAGAGGAGGGAGGAGGGATGGGGCTACAACCAAGATGAAAAGTAAATGAAAATTTTTAACAAATTAAAAACATATCATATAGGATAACTAAAATCTGTACATCTAAAGAAGCTAAACAAGAAGGAGGACCCTGGGTAAGATGCTCAATCCTCATTCAGAAAGGCAAACAAGATGGACATCAGAAAAAGGAGAAAACAGGGAACAGGACAGGAGCCTACCACAGAGGGCCTCTGAAAGACTCTACCCAGCGGGGTATCGAAGCAGATGCTGAGACTCATAGCCAAACTTTGAGCAGAGTGCAGGAATCTTATGAAAGAAAGGAGAGATAGAAAGACCTAGAAGTGTCTGGAGCTCCACAAGGAGAATAACAGAACCAAAATATCTGGGCCCAGGGATCTTTTATGAGACTGATACTCCAAGGACCAAGGACCATGGATATAATCTAGACACTCAGCACAGATGTAGCCCATGGCAGCTCAGTAGCCAAATGGGTCCCCTAGTAAGGGGGAACATGGGCTGTCTCTGACATGAATTCAGTGGCTGGCTCTTTGATCATCTCCCCCTGATAATAAAGCAGCTTTACCAGGGCACAGAGGAGGACAATGCCCCCAGTCCTGATGAGACCTGATAGGCTAGGGTCAGATGGAAGGAGAGGAGGACCTCCCCTATCAGTGGACTCGGAGAGAGGTATGGGAGGAGAAGAGGGAAGGAGGGATTGGGAGGGGACAAGGGAGAGGGCTACAGCTGGGATGCAAAATTAATAAATTGTAATAAAATATAAATAATTTTTGAAAAAGGAAATGTATTTTAAGCGGGACTGAAGAAATTCATGTCACAGCAATGTTCTCTGATCCAGATGAAGAGAAGGAAATATAGGAAATGTCCTTCCAGGTACTGCCTTTTCCTTTGAAATGTTCCTGATTCTATCTGTGCAGCAGAGCCAAGTGGGAAGGATTCAGGTCATGGGGAAGTTCAAGATAAGACTTTGTCAGGGAAAAAGTTACAACAGACCCATCATCAAAACCAACTTGTGCAGAAACAGCAGAAAAACAAGAAAGCTATGTGATACATAGACAACCTGCTAGGAAGGTTACAGCAAAGGAACTTGCAGAAAAGGAGAGCCTGCAATCCTGACACATGTCACAAGACTAGCAATTCCATGAAATATAGGCAGACTGCCAAACGTGAATTTCAACTCTGGCTGTGTAATGTGTTGATTTCAGAAATGGAATCTAGTATTTTTACACAGGCATGAATATGAAAGAAGAGGAGAAGAAGAGGAATACTGGCATGCCATTTGGAGGACCAAAAGATTTTTTAAAACTTGAACAAGAGGTCATCTAGCTCTGCTGAATATGATTCGCAGGGCAGCTGTGCCGTCACTGTAGACCAGTTGGCCTGATTTCCAGTTTTTGTCCAGGTTTTTAGATGAAGGTCTATACATCAAACCCATGAACAGATTCCATTCAAACCTGTATATGTGTGTGAGTTGATGGGCCTTGGCTTAGATTAATTCTAGGACTACGTGATGTGCCTGGCTGTTTCTTTTGGAGTTCTACTTTAGGAGTCTGGTGTTGAATGTCTTGCTCTACTGGAATTCAACCCCAAGTTGGCCTTAAAGCAGTACATGTGATTCAGAAGGGGAATTTTGACAGAATAGAAAGAACAAAAACCAAAATCTATCCCCCCAAAATGTGATGAAGACATCCTGCAAATGCCTATATAAGCATTTCAACACAACTCCCAAGGAAAGCACTACGGATTAACTGTTGCCTAACCTTGATTTTTTTCCCACAAAGTAAACTCAGTATTCTTTCTCTGTAGGTGTCACCGAGGGCTTCCTTTTGGCAAGTGAGGTGCCACTAATTGCTCAGAACCCTATGATCTGAGCCCAAAATAGTATCTGTTTCCTGTATTGCTCTAACAAAACACCAGGACCAAAAAACCCTAGAAAAGAAAATGTTTAATTAGACCAACAGTTTCAGGGGATTAAAGTCCATGATGGAAGAGCAAAGGCGTGGTGGCAGGACAGCGAGGTCTCACATTTTGTTCCAGAAGGAGGCGGCAAAGATAAAGCACACTGAGAAGGGCTTGGGTCTTTGAAACCTTGGCTCCTGCTTCCTGTGACACACCACCCAATCCTTTCCAAAGTTTGGAAAGGAGACCACCAACGAAGTCCACGTATTCACACCTGCAAGCATGCTTCTCATTCAAACCGTTATCCTGGCCTATCCCAAGAACATGGGCAGGGAGAATCCAGGAATTCAACGCACCCCACAGGCTTTCGAAAACAGATGCACACATACGGTGTGTGTATATCTGTGTCTGTGTGTATCCTTGTCCATGTGTCTCTGTGTGTACCCCTGCATGCTCTGTGCTTGCCCCTGCATGTATGTGGAGGTCAAAGAACAACCACAGTTCCTCACATGTGCATAGTTAGTGTTTTACCCACTGATCCATCTTCCCAGTCCACAGAAAGTCTGAAGCTAAAACATGATCTCAAAAATTAGAAGATATGAAAGGAAGCACAAGCCAAAGATGGGCATATCCAAGGCAAAAGATCATCAGGAAAAAATGTTTCTAGGAAATGACAGTAAAAGAAGATCTAGTGGTCAGCTTTAATCTACCCCTGACAAGAATCATTGGCAGTGTAGACAGGCTACAGTACAGAGAAGTGAAACAAACTTAAGAAGTACAGGTAGACTTATCATGGAAAGGTCTCAGGTTCAGAAGGCAATCATTCCATATTTAAAGCCTTTCAATAATATTCATAAGGAAACCTCAATACTGAACTGTTATGAAGTAAAAGGAAGTTTAAGACTAGAGACACAAATTTAGAAATTTCATGTGGATGTGAAAGAACATGAAAGAATGGTGCTCAGTGCCAAGAGAAACAAACCACACCAAGCTTTATTTCCATTAATAGGTGGTAAAGTATATTTTAATCATTTTTATGAGTATAGATTTTAAAAATGAATCTTAAACAGTCAATGTCAGAATTAACACACAGATACACACATGCATGAGTGCCTGCTCGAGTTCGCTCTGACATGAACTCAGTCACACACACACACACACACACACACACACACACCACACATCCTTGTGTGCACTGAGAATTATGTGGTGATGAATATATAATGCTTAATAATAGGAATTAGGAAACAGGTATATCGCCCACATGAAACTTTACCTCCAAAATTGGGTGCTACATGGGCACAGATCGCCCCTTCTGATATATTAATGCATATTCTGTGATCAAAAAAGAACAGCAGTATGCCTCCACTGAGCTCCAGACCAGCAGATGAGCTCAAGATGCGTTCCCGTGTGGTAAACTGGGGATTTTCAGAGCATCATAAAAGCTTTTTATTGTACACTCCAATGCTGTCATCCACAGTTAGCTAACAAATATGATAGGTTTTTAATATAATCCACTCCATTCTTGCCAGGGCTCCTTGTACCTTACGTCATCTTTCTGTGAGCCAAGAGTTTGTTTTCCCCAGCTGGCCTTCATGAAGCTGCTGACAGCCCTTCTGACTGGGAAACTGTAGAACAGCAATCTTCCAATTCACTTAGCACTACCGACAGAGAGCCAGCTGCTGATAGGCTGACGCGCGAGCACTCTATCAGCCGTTACATAGCGTCTGTGTTCTCAGCGTGTTCCAGGCGTGATAAGTCATAGCACATGCTTTCTGACATCGTCTGCATTTCACTGCTGTGGAGAGTTTCCTGGAGTTGAAATTAGGGTGACAGGATGCAAAAAAAAAAAAAGCCAAGTGTGACATCATCAGCAACTGGTAGCAGTCATTGTGTCATAAATAATACTTTGCAGACTCTTTAAAAAAAATTAAGTTGTGAAAAGTTCACCATAATTCCTGTGAGGAAAGTTTGAAATCAGTGATGTTATTAATCTCCGCAGAATAATTTTTACCCAAGTAGTGACAATGTGCAGAAGGATCTGCGAAGTTTCACATCGATAGAGAAAGGGCACTTGGTAAGTGGTAAGTGAAAGGGCTAAACAGTATTTTCCAAGAAATCGAAAAGTGTGGGTTTTTTTTTCCCCCAATCATCTTCCTGCTCAAAGCAGGATCACGTCTGAGCAGCAATAGGTCCACAAAGCAATGGGCGGCACTGTGTTGGAGGTGGCTGTGGGTGGAATGTCTCCTGATTATGATTACGCGTGGGTATTAATAATGACAGCAGCTGCGGCAATCTGTTCGATTTTATGCAAATTAGCCCTGGCCCTCCGGCTTCTGGCTAGTGGCCAAGGCAGCCTTCGGCTGGGTAAAGTTCGGATTTAGGCTTTATTCTTCTGCTGCGAAGGGTTATTTAATTATCTGTGTTTATTTAAAGCAGAACAGTACAAAGCCATTCTGCATCTTGGTCAACTTTGTGATGGCTGAACTGTGTGGGGTTTCCCACCCACCCACAAGCTAGTTTGAATCACTGAATACATGAATCACTGAGTATGTCCCTGCAGAATAAGAAGCACTTGGGCTTCTCAGTGCTTCCTTTGGTAATAAAGGCCTCAAGATGCTTCCCCCTCCCCCTCTCTCTTCCCCTCCCTACCATTAAACGCCTATAAAATCAAGTAATACATATACGTATTTTAAATATGCAAGAAAATTTCACTGTTGCTATGTAGGTGAGACCATCTGAAATAGAGGAAAATTATACATTATTTTAAAGAATGTATTTTGAGGTATGTACACTTAAAAACAACAAATTATTAGAAATGTATGATATTGAATGTGTCCTATTTTCCCTTTCTTATGTTCTCATAGCATGACTTGTAGCTATTTTGATCACATGTACCTGTTATATTAAAGAGCACATGGGACTTTTATGTGTGAGCAAATTATTCCCTTACAGATTTGTTTATGGTAAATGTAATTTGTCTAGTGAATTGATTTCTTTCTAATATATATAAATATATATATGTATTATATATATATATATAATATATATGGGAACATGAACTCAGCTCATGAATCTAAATCTCAACTATGAAAATTGATGAGGTTCTATAAAAATGTGAAAATGTCATTGTTCATAGGCAAGTCATTAATTTTTCATTTAATGAGGAAATATTAGACATGGTTTGGAACCTGGTTCTGATCTTTGTACATACATATATTATTGTAACTGTATTTGAAATGATGTTTGGATTTCACAGATTCATGGTGTTCATAAATAATATTAATCGTTTCATCTGATAATTGGGAGATGACAATCAGATCTATTTGTATCAGCTAAATTATCTGCAGTTGTATTTAAACTCATAGAAAAATGCAGAGATAGAACCCACCATTTTCAAGTCCTTGTCGTAAGAGTCCAGCGTTTGATCGTCGCTTCTTTCTGTTAATCTGGGCTCTTAGGAGCCTTCTTTTATTTTAAGCACAGATCCATCTGACAGCCAGCACTTGTTCTGGGTTTGAACCAAATGCTGGCAGCATTCCCAGAATATGAACCAGTTGTTTCTTTCACACACTCTCTCATTGTCCTCCACCATCCCAACTGCTTTCAAAGCAATGTGCCATAACCAAACTTGCAGTTGCTTTAATGAGAATTACAGTTTGCAAATCAAACAATACTCCTCCTATTGCCACTGACTATCTCAAGGGTAGATGAGGACAGGCATGCGCAGTGAAATGATGAGAGAGAACAAGGGGTTTAAAAAACAGCTCTTACAAACTGAAGCCTCAACATTACAAACGTATAAAGGCCGCTCTCCTCAGTTATCTGTTTCCTCATTCTAGCTATTAGAAGCTTGATCTAATTGTCCTCATTATTTCTGGCAGTGATAGCAAACTTGACCTGCTTTACATTACCTGACCTGCTAGTGTTTTTCACTGACTCTATTTTCTAATACAGACAAAAATATTCTTTTTGTCTTCCCAGCCTCTATATTGCTAAGATGTGTCTTAGGTGAAGCAGAATCCTTTGGTGGTGAAACAGACAAACCAACCAGGTTAATGGACCATGTCCAGAATGTCGGCTTTCTCTAGTTCTGAGAAGATGGCAAGCATTTGGAGGATGATGCAGTCTTGGGGCCCTATGGAATGTGAAGCTGAGCCATGATGCTCAAGTAGTCAGCATTGTTTTAAATAAGAAGCCCTCAAATATTTAATCTCTCCACAGCATTAGAGCATCACCACCTAGCTTAGCTTTTGAACTATGCTAATTTTAAAGCATATACATCCATAAGATAAAGGAAAGGGAATATAAACAGACAATAAAACCAATATGTTAAATGAGTATTAGTACAGTTAATATAATAAATATAGATATGAAACTACCAAGATAAAAATATAGAGTTTTATGAAGTAAAAAGTTACACTAATTTATCTTAGAAACACATATATGCATCAGGGTTACAGTTTATAGTCTGGATTTCATGGGGGAAACAATTTTATTTTCTCTTACTGATTTATTTCTTGCTGGCTAGAAAGGATGGGTTCAGAAGGCTAAGAAAGGTTTCAATATCAGGACTTCATCCTAGTTAAGGGCCCTCATTCAGAGGATCTGCTACCTTCAAGGTGGATGTTAAGTATTCTGAAATTCTTTGTATACTCTTCCATGATATTTCTATCGATTATATCTGAATGATAAGTGAGGAAGCAGAAAATTTTTGTGATCTTTTGGTTATTGGAAATTAAATAATCATTGTCCTATAATGGGTTTCCATAACTTGGTTCCTTCTGAGTTATTTAAAAATTTTTATCTATTACAACTTATTCACTTTGTATCCCATCTGTAGCCCCCTCCCTTGTCCCATCCCAATCCTACCCTTCCTCCCTCCTCTCCTCCCATGTCCCTGAGTGGTTAATTTTAAAGTTGGACTCCAATCTTCTCTATGGAGACTTTGTGCTTCCATCAATCATTCAACCAAGGCACTTGCAACTCATGTCTAATTTAAATTAGATATCAAATAAATAGTACCAGGTTCATGTAGTCTATTTGTCCATTGTCCTTGCTTCTTCTGGTCCTCACACACTTCCTGTTCCAGCTAACTTAGCATGTCTGTGACCCTTCAAGACAGCTCCTAGAATTTCTGAACCATTTTAACGATTGAAATTTCATATCAATCCATAAGACATGTGTCAGACTTACCCTCTTCTACCAACACATTGGCAATGGAGACAAACTGGAGTTGGATTTCTCCTAGCACCTATTCTCATACTGCATCTGAAGGTAAACTTCAGTCTTGAAACCAAGTAGTCTCCTTATAGGCTTTCTTTTCTATTTCTGTGTTTTGAACTAATGGCCTGAATTCTCTAGATGTTCTTAAAGTTACTACATCTATTTGGATGGTTCAATAGTATCTTCCTTCAGTTTCATTAAGATGGAAATAAAATGCTAACACTAGACTAAATGTTCTTCTCTCCTTCCTGCTCTAAGCCAGGAGGGTGGACTTTATAGTGTCATGTCACTAGAAGGAAAATCTTCTACTCCAATGGTTGTTAGAACTCATAGGTTGGTCTTACTGATAGTAGGACCACAGCCCTCATGCAAAGAGGAGGTGCCTTGATAACAAAGATGAATAGCTATCTTCTTAGTCTTTATGATGCTGTAATCAATTGCTATAAGTTTATAATGGAAAAAAAGTATTGGCTCACATTTCTGACTGCCAGGAAGAGCAAACCCCAAGGGGAATATCTGCCAAGGACTCTCTTGCCACATCATCCCACAATAGATGGGTGAATAGAGACATTAAAAATATATGCAGAGATAAGAGTCATCTTCTGTTTTTGTTTTTTACATTTTATATTAGCTTATTTACTTTACATCCTGAGGGTGCCCCCTCCCAAATTTAGTCCCAAGACAATGAAATCATTTCTACCCAGGAAGCATTAACTTTCTCCTAAGGACTGAGGCTTCACAGCTTAACCACCTGCTGATACTATATAATATGAATTAAACTACCAATACTTGCTTTTGGGTGACCACTTTTAAATGGTTCTCATAACAAGTTGAGAATTCCTAAGGACAAATGCTTAGGAGTTATATCAATACTCCATCAGTGCTGCTCTACAGATCAATCCACATCCATTATGTGTCCCTACAAATACGTACATGTGTATGTGCATATATAGATGTGTATCGTATGTTAGTATATTATAAAGCACACAATAGAAAATTATTTTCTTTTAATATATAAATACAAATTTTATATTTTACAGCATATAAAAATGTCATTGCTGACTCTATGATAAGATTGCAACTAATTTTTTGTATTTTTCTGAAATATTATGAGATTACTAAAATTAATACATATTTTATGGGATAATGCATTGTATGAAAAAATTATTGTGAAATGTCATCAGCACCTAAGTCTAGGATTTTATTGAATTTGAATAGCAGTTCCCATAATAGTTAAATATTTTTAGTAAAAGTGTCAACGGAAGCATGTTAAAACCTAACTTAAAAATTTTAGGGCCATAAATGTTTGAAGTCCTTAATCAAAACATGCCTGTTGACCTGACTACAAACTTTTGCATTTTCTACTCGCTATGCATATTATATTATCATGAGGTTCCCTTATCTCTAGGTCCTCCCTCTCTACAGGGATTATTAGAAAGTCAGATGGGTTTGGCTTTAAATGGCTATGTTATGTGGTCTCTACCAAACTATCCACAGCTGACATGCATGTGGACATTCAGCTCCTCTGGGCTAAAAATCACAGCACATTTTGTCATTTTTGCTCCCTAGACACACACACACACACACTCACACACTCACACACACACTTACACACACACACACACTCTCTCTCACACACACACTTACACACACACACACACACACACACACACTTAATTGGATCAAGACCTCTTAAGTATCACAGACCAAATAACCTCCTTCTAGCTTTTCTGTTCCATTTATGTGTTTTAAACTAATGGCCTGAATTCTCTAAATAAATTTGCAAACTCTGCACAAGCATGCTCTACATATAATTGTACACTGAGCACAATTCTTTTTAAACACAGATCTCAAAGTTTGAAACCAAATACACAATGCATGTCAAAACTTGACTTGGCTCTCTATATTTGTTCTTACTTTTTAATATAGCTAAAGTGAATTCTAAATTTACTGAAGTATTCAGTCTCATGAAAGGTCTTTGAAGTCAGGCGGGCAGATATGTTTATAGATACTAAATAACACTGTTGAACTGTTGGAAGCAACAAATATTTTTATTCTCTGACATCAGAATATATTAAAATATACAGTGCTCTGCCCTGTGGGTATTAGAAAAATATTACACTGTTCTGATGAAAAATTCCAGATTTCAAAACCCAACATTATTTTCAACAATTATTTCAAAATACATTTGGTGAATAGATGTGTATAACATCTCACATATTTCGTGGGGAGTCTTCACTGTTAGATCAGCTGAAGAGGTAGAAGTGAAAATTATCATTGTTCATGGGACAGCAAAGCCTGATCTTAAAAATGTTGTGTCTGCTTCCTGTGTGCCAATGCATTTTATGCGTGGCATTGTGTGGGAGGACTTTTAGTCTGATTCCAATATTTGTACAACTTTTGTGGACAGGTATTTTTGCTTCTTTGTATTCAATATCAAAGAAAAAATCTATCGTAACTGGGTGGCCACAGTGGAGATAGTTTTGAGCATATAAAATATAAAAAGCATGCATGAAATATGCTGGTATATTGAATTAACATCTTGCAAAAACCCTGCTCCAAAACCCAGATACTTCTATTGCTTTTGACAGACCGTAGGCGGTAAAGTTTTAACTTTAAAGAAGTGGCTTTCTGTTTCTGTTTTCAAGTTAAAAATAATGAAAGGAAAACACACTGAAATTCCCACATTATTAAATAAAACATTTAAGTGGCCAAGGGCCAATCATTGTCACGCCATGAACAAATGCCTCACGGTAATATGTTCCATAACTGTTTGCTAAAAACTACCAATTTTAACACATTTGCACATGATTAGAGTCCATAAAAAGCTGCTTATTAAAGCCAGTGTCATAACACACTGCTACTCGTGCCCAAGGGGAGGGAAGCTTCAACGTAAACCTGAACGGAAAGGTGGTGTGAAATAAGTTCCGCGTTGTAAAAACAGATCCTAAGTAGATTTGCCAAGTAGCTGACTCTGCTTTCATGGTCAGAAGTTCACAACATCACCATTCCGGAGCCGTGCAGCACTACATAAGGGCAATGAAAAACTTCTCCAAGCAATGAAAACGTGCGAAGATGGATGCCCAAATAAAACTTTTAAATCTGTTCTGAGTCTCAAAATCTCTGTATTTGGAAAATAAACACTTTATGGATAGAGAGTTCAGGCCTGGAAAGAAGAACTCTTCTAAAAACTAAAGCAAACAAGCAATTAAACTGGCTGTGTACTGAGAGACAAAGCAGAAAATGGTTTTAGTTCTAAGGTGATCCAAATTATGACATCATTAAAAAACAATAAATATGGGAACACAAACATTTACTGTGTCAAAATAGTATTCTGGAGGGAATTTGACTTACTTTTCAATGAGTTGTTTGCTATTTGTCCCCACCCATGCTCTGAAATCTATTTTGCAAAACTCTCACATGGCAGCAAATCTGACCAAGCAATTGTAATTAAATTATATCATATTATACATAATTTTCAGTAGAAACATTTATATTTTTGATAATAAATTCTCATCTTGTTCTAAGACTCCCATGTAGATTTAGATCTAACCTGGGCTACTGTTTAAAATGTCAAGCAACGCAGAACACAAAAGCACATACAGTTTTTTAAAATGCATATTAGGAAGATAGATGATAGCTGGGCTTGAAAATATTAAGAAAGTGGTATTAAGATAAAACTAAATAATAGAAGATCACACTGTGTTCCCTTCTGTGTAGATTACTAACCAATAATAATAAATCCATCATACACAATTCCAAAATGTAGAAAAGCCTGGTAACTCAATTACCATGAATTGTTTCACTTAACCCTACATGTAAAATATTATTTCAAAATGTTGTCAATATAACAATAAGTGATGTAGTTTACACCCAGGTTTTCACCATTTTCATAACAGTCTGTAATATGTATCAATACCACATTTCACTTTGCTCTAGGGGAGTGATTCTCAACCTTCCTTCCTCTGAGAGCCTTTAGTACAGTTCCTCCTGTGGGGGTGACCCCCAACACAAGATTATTTCATTGCTATTTCATAACAGTAATTTGTTACTGTTGTGCACTGTAATATAAATATCTGATAGGCAAGATACATGTTATGTGACTCCCAAAGGGGTTACGTCCACATGTTAAGATTCTTTGTTCTGGGTAGGTTTTAAGTTAACAAAAGTATGTGATAACTGCAATGGAAGGTTGAAGCAGGAGGATCATGAGTTCGCTTCCAGCCTTTCTCCATATTGAAACATTATTTTTTTTTCTGACACGTGGTACTGTTTAGTATCTTTATATAACTTTTCAACAAAAAATAGGAAAAGTGGAAAATCTTTCTTCTTGATCAATACCTAACATTAGATGTTTTCTATGTGATAAGTCACCTTGATAAGTTTCCTGTCTTATCTAGCATGTTAATTCTTTAATTATGAATAAGCATTTAGACTTTTAAATAATTTCTTTTCAGCACCCATGGAAACTATTACACCATCTTTTCCTTTATTCTGTTTGTTGATGAGATTGCTTAACTTTGAATGGTGTAGTTTTTCTTAAATAAGTTCAATTTGATCAGGATATTTTTATTTTGTTTTTAATATCTATTCACTATATAAAGCATAGGTTTTATATTATGAATTACTTCCAAATATATCATTTTTACACCATTATAGCCTCCTCTTTCTCCATAATTCTCCTGCCTCTTATGTTGGCCTCCTTCTTTTATCCAGAAGTTTTACTTTCATGTCAAATGTGTGTGTTAGTGAGTGTGCGCGTGTCTGTGTGCATGTGTGTGTACAATTTCATGTATTGTGAACGCTTTCATTCTTAATTGATGAACATAAGTGATATTTAGACCTTTCCATCCATATTACTTCGGTAACTATGATGGTTTCAGGTTATAATTATTTATGAATGAATAATATATATTATATGTGTATGTATGTGAATATATGTATAAATATTCCACAATTTCTTTATCCATTCATCTCCAGATGGATTCCTAGGCTCACTCCATAATTGGCCATCAAATACTTCTTCAATAAATATGAATAAAGAACTACTGTAGATCTACCTGGAGACATTCAGGATCGTACCTAGAAACATTATAGGAGGGTTCTATGTTTATTTTATTTTTGTTAGGTTGAGAAAATTTCAAACGGATTTCTGAATTTCCTTGGTGAATTTATATTTCTGCAAGTTATGCTTATCATTTCCCAAGAATCTGTAATTATTATTAGCAAGAAATTCGTCCTCTACAATGTTTTCTACCATTGCTAAAGGTTAGACCTCTGAAACAGTGAATTACCGCCTGCTCCTGTGAACCATCAAATAGGAAAAACTGTCATGATCTGAGATAGTTCTCAAATCAGGCCGCTTGCACCAGAGTAGCTTAGATGGATCTACTTTACGTATGTACAGCTTCTGTTAATATTTTACTTGGGAAAAAAGCCATCTACTATTTGGGAGTTACATTTCCAGTCTATGTAGTAATTTCGATTTTACAAACAAATTGACATGTAAAAACTCAATTCTAAAAATGTTCTTGGAGCACACAGTTATCAGTACTAATCATTATAAATCATAGCATCATAGCATGTCTTATGAAGGGGGAGAAAGTTACTTTAGACTGTGGAAGGACACTATCAGGCAGGTCAGGTTCATAATGGGAATTCACCAAATCATTTTATGTCTACATAAGAACTTAATTTTTTGTTTTGTTTTCTGGAATGATGATGTTTACACTTTAACTCTTGCTCCTCAAGGCAAAACTGAGCTAAACAAGTATAGCTTCTGAGTAACCCTTAATATAGTTCTGATACAGCACTGTGGTATGGAATTCCAACTAGAGACATTTATCATAGCCTTCACAGAGTTCTGAAAAATAGCCCACAAAGGCAGAGTATGTGAGAAACCTCTGTCGTCACTGATTATGGTGTTTCTGTACTTTCTGGCACTGTCATAAAACAACATAAACTGGGTAGTCTATAACCACCGGGGATTCATTTGGTTCAGATATGGAAAATGGGAAATTCAAGACAAAGGTGCCAAATAGAGTGCCTAATAAGAGACCATTCTCACAGATGGTGCCAGCCTGCTGAGTCCACAAATGATGGAATCTTAGAGACATCTTAGGACATCTTAGAGAATATTCCTAAGAGCACACCTCAGTGCCCAAGGGTTCTATCTTCTGGCCTAATTATTTCCCCTGGGGCTGCATATTCTGTCTCATTCTATGGTAATAAGGTTTCAATATCAATATGAGAGTGATACAAATATCTACACCATAACACAGGCCACAACTAAATACCATCTGTATAAAAGGATGTAACACATATGCACACACACACATACACACACAGATTTTGGGAGAAAGAAAGGTTACAACAGAAGAACAGAAGTTAAATGACTAAAATGTATTACATATGTCTATGAAATGTCAATAAATAAGAAATATATGACGAATAATTATGTATTAGTGAGACTCCTTCATTCTCAATTTCTCCTAGATGATCTTGAGGAAAATAGAATCATAATGTGTTATCCATCCAATCTATTATTTATACATTCATAGCCAGGAGTAACAAATGCATTATGTAATTCATTTGGTTTTGAACATTGAGGATACCATAGCTTGAGAAACCATTCCACACCATGAAAAGTCAGCATAAGAAGGCAATGTCTTACACATGAAGTAAAGGTTGAAACAGTTTACACACTGAACCTGCTCCCTGGCCCCATTAAAAAGCCTCAACATTGTAATAAAAACTTGTCCATCAATAGTACAGAAAATATAAACTTTTGTTTTAATTCCTCCTTCCAATTTCTGTAGCACAGGGTCAATAAATACTGAACTTGTAATAATTATTCATTTTCCTTTTTTCTATAGTTTCCACCATAAAACCTTTGGTACAATATGTAAATGTTGAACCACTATGTCTTAAGACATTCCCCATATGAAACTGAGAATTGTTCCTTTAACTTCTATAAAGAATTGTATTGGTATTTTGATGGGAATTGCATTGAATCTGTAGATTGCTTTTGGCAGAATGATCATTTTACTCTGTGAATCCTACCAATCCATGAGCATGGAAGATCTTCCATTTTCTGATATCTTCTTCAATTTCTTCCTTCAAAAACTTGAAATTTTTTAATTAAATTTTTATTTTTATACTAATTACAGTTTGTTTACTTTGTATCCCAGTTTTATCCCCCTCCCTTATTCCCTACCAATACCACCCTCCCTCCCTCATCTCCACCCTTTCCCTAAGTCCACTGATAGGGAAGGTCCTCCTACCTTTCCATCTGACCCTAGCATATCAGGTCTCATCAGGACTTGCTGCAATGTCCTCCTCTATGGCTTAGCAAGGCTGCTCCTCCCTCAGGGGGAGGTAATTAAAGAGCAGGCCAATTAGTTGGGCAGTCCCTGTCCCCATTACTATGGTGGCCACTTGGATACTGAGGTGCCATGGGCTACATTTGTGCAGGGGTTCTAGGTTAGATCCATATATGGTCCTTGGTTGGAGAATCAGTCTCAGAAAAGACCTCTGCGCCCAGATATATTTGGTCCTTGTGGAGCTCCTGCCTTCTCCAGGTCTTACTAACATCCCCTTCTTTCATATAATACCCTGCACTCTGCCCAAGGTTCGGTTATCAGTCTCAGCATCTGAGATCATCCCGAACGAGTTATCACAGAAGCAAAAAGACACATGGTATATACTCACTTATAAGTGGATACTAGTTCTAAAATGTAGGATAAACACACTAAAATCTGTACACCTAATGAAGTTAAACCAGAAGAAGGACCCAGGGTAAGATTATCAATCCTCACTTAGAAAGACAAATGTGATGGACATTGGAAGTAGGAGAAAACAAGCAACAGAGAGGAGCCTATCATAGAGGGCTTCTGAAAGACTCTACTTAGCAGTGGATCAAAGAAGTCTTTTTCAAACAGGTCTTTCCCTTGCTTGGTTAGAGTGACACCAAGGTACTTTATGTTATTGGTGGTTATTGTGAAGGGCGTAGTTTCCCTAATTTCTTTCTCAGCCTTTCTTTCTTTTCTATACAGGAGGGCTTCTGATTTTTTGAATTAATTTTTACACTTTGCTGAAGGTGTTTATCAGCTGAAGTAGTTTCCTGGTTGAATTTTTGGGAACAGTCATATATACTATCATATCATCTGCAAATAGTGATATTTTGTCTTCTTCCTTTCCGATTTGTATCCCCTCAATCTCCTTTAGTTGCCTTATTGCTCTAGCTACAACTACAAGTACTATGTTGAAGAGAGAGGAGAAAGAGGAATGAATACAGAAATTGTGGTACCTTTACACAATGGAATACTACTCAACAATTAAAAACAAGGAAATGATGAAATTTGCAGGGAAATGGTGGGAACTAAAAAGATCATCCTGAGTGAGGTAACCCAGAAGCAGAAAGACACACATGGTATATACTCACTTATAAGTGGATGTTAGACATATAATATAGTATAAACATACTAAAATCTATACACCTAAAGAAGCTAAGCAATAAGGAGAATCCTGGATAAGATGATCAATCCTTACTCAGAAAGGCAAATGGGCAAACATCTATCAGAAAAGGGAGAAAACAGGGAACAGGACAGAAGCCTACCACAGAGGGCCTCTGAAAGACTCTACCCAGCAGGGTATCAAAACAGATGCTGAGGCTCATACCCAAACTTTGGGCAGAGTGCAGGGAACCTTATGAAAGAAGGGGGAGATAGAAAAACCTGGGAAAGGACAGGAGAGCAAGGAGAGCAACAGAATCAAGAAATCTGGGCACAGGGGTCTTTTCTGAGACTGATACTCCAACCAAGGAACAAGCATGGAGATAACCCATGGCAGCTCAGTCTCCAAAAGGGTTCCTAGTAAGGGGAACAGGGACTGTCTCTGACATGAACTCAGTGGGTGGCTCTTTGATCACCTCCTCCTGATCAGGGAGCAGCCTTATCAGGCAACAGAGGAAGACAATGCAGCCAGTCCTGATGAGATCTGATGGGCTAGGGTCAGAGGGAAGAGGAGGAGGACCTCCCTATTAGTGAACTTGCAGAGGGTCATGGGAGGAGATGAGGGACAGAAGGTGGGGTTGGGAGGGGATGAGGGAGGTAACTACAGCTGGGATACAAAGTAAATAAACTGTAATTAATGGAAAGAAATAAAAATTTAATAAAAAATAAAATAAATCTTCCTTTAGGACCAGAATGATGACTCATTTGGTGGTTAAGACAACTTACTGCTCTTGCAGAGGACTCAGGTTTGGTTCCCAGCACTCGTATTATCACATAATGGCCTGCAATTTCCACTGTAATGAATCTGATGCCCTCTTCTGACATTCAGAGGCTCTTGCACATGTGTGGTGTATGCATGTCCATGGAGGCAAACACATATGCACATATATTTCAAAAAGAAAGAAATAGTCCCTTGAAGGGAACTTGAGAGTAAAGAAGGGCATAAGCAAAAAGTAAATGTAGGTGTATACAAAAGGGAGGGGGAAGGTGAATAAACGAAAATAAAATATTATCAAAATACAACGATGAATCCCATTTCTTAACGTATAAGTTTAAATTGTCTAAGAAAAGGAAACCTTTCTCTAAATCAAAATTACAATTGTGCCACCTATTTTTTTCTTATAAATATTTTAAGATTGAAGATTTGTTTTGTTATAAGTTTTGCTTTTGAAATGGTACTTGGAAACCTCTCTTGCTCCTTGTTGATACCCACCTGTTCAGGTATTCCTAGATTTACTCATCTTCCCTGTGATGGGATGCCTCAGCTGGATGCACTACATCTACTTGCTGAGCAGTGTGCTTCTTTTACTTAATTCCTCAAAAGAGAATCAGAAAATAAGTGGCCGGTGGAATAATACGTCAATAAACAGGTACATTGTTTTTATGGTTTGTAGTTAAAAGGTTTCCATAGGTGAATTTGGGTATTTGAGGGATCAGTTAAAAAGAAGATTGCTGAGTGGTGGTGATGCATGCCCTTAATTCCTACACTCAGGAGGCAGAGGGAGCCCCGGATATATGTGAGTTCCAGGCAAGCTAGTTGTACAAATCAGGTCCAGGACAGTCAGGGCTACACAGAAAAACCCTGTCTCAAAAAACAAAAGCAAGCAAAAATATCGGTGTTGTTTTAAAAAAAATTACTTGAAAAGCTTTTACTGTAAGTCTTTTGAGCAAACTAGAATAAGTAGTTTCATTGTAAAAATAATTCTAATTAGTATTGTTTCTTATTGTACTATTGGGATGATTTTCAGTTTTCTGGGGAACTATAAGTTCCCCAGAAGCCTGGCAGGGGTGAAATCACATTTATGTTGGATGGTGGACATGCATGTGTTTTAGTTGTCTCCTTTGTATGATTTTTAAGTATCTCAGTGTCAGAGCTGAGCAATTGATAACATATGTGTAGGAAATTGGCCTCAAAATGGTTTTCTGGAGAACATGTGTACATTGTCAAAACTAAACCCATTCTTCACTTATTTCAGGTAAAATTGCACACAGTTCTGAGCTTATCCTGGAGAATGTAGGTGTATACATTTAAACTAGGATATGTGTTCATATATAGAGACAACAGTGCATGACCCGTTTATCTAGGAACCAAATTCTCTGGATTTTCCAGTGGAAAAAAGAGGACAGAAAGTTCAGCTTCTGTCAGGATGACTCTACCACTCCATGCCCCAGCTTCAGAGGGTACAGATATCTGAATGGTCATGCCATCCTTATGCCCAGCCATCTCTACCCTCTGTAGTTTCAAGTCTTCAGAGATCTCCTTCAGAGATCTCCTTTTCTGCTTTGTGGAGATTCCATTCTCTGTGTTTGGTCTTAGCTTTGAGATGCATGCCTCTACAGTGTGACAATGAAAGCAATGGCCTTCACACTAGTATATGACCTCATGAATGGATCCCAAGAATGTTTATATTTTCTAAATAAATTTTCATTGATAATAACTAAGAGGGAAACTTAATATTTTTATTAAATTTTTATTTTTATATTAATTACAGCTTATTCACTTTGTATCCCAGCTGTAGCCCCCTCCCTCCTCCCCTCCAATCCCATCCTTCCTCCCTCATCTTCTCCCATGCTGCTCTCCAAGTCCATGGATAGGGGCGGTCCTCCTCCCATTCCATCTGACCCTAGCTTATGAGGTCTCATCAGGACTGGCTGCATTGTCTTCCTCTATGGCCTGGCAAGGCTGTTCCCCCATCAGGGGTAGACGGTCAATGAGCTAGCCACTGAGTTCATGTCAGAGACAGTCCCTGTTCCCCTTACTAGGACACCCACTTGGACCCTGCACTGCCATGGGCTACATCTGAGCAGCAGTTCTAGATTATATCCAGGAATGGTCCTTAGTTGGAGTATCAGTCTCAGAAAAGACCCTTGGGCCCAGACACTTTGGTTGTGTTGCCCTCCTTGTAGAGCTCCTAGAGAGGGAAACTTTAAAAGAGAAAGAAATATTTTGTATTGAACAAAATCATGCTGTGAACAAAGTTAGTACTGTGCACTTTAATATTTAGGCTTTTGGGTACATGAAAAAGGCAAAGTTCATGATTTTTTTTTCTAAAATTCAGAAGCAAATTCAAGACATATATGGTTGGAGATTGGCAGCAGGAATCTATCTTTCTGTCAACTAATCTGTAGAATGGATTATACAAGTACCCCTCTCTTACCAGTTACCAAACTCAGACTCCACCTGAAATCCCTATCAAGTAACAGCCTTCCCTGGTACATAGTATACCAGAAAGATAGAGAGAAGTAACTAGATAGAAGTACCACACTGAAATTAAAACCTTTCTTTACAAGTGATATATGTTAACAATAATTTCATATCAAATAAAAATGATCTAGAACCTCAATTGATTTATAATAATGAGCCAAATCAGTTGTGAAGATAAATTGAGACAATAAATGCAAAATATGCTTTCAAATGCAATTACAGAATTATCCAAAAATAAAATTACTTTGTCTTTGGAGCTTTTCCCAAGAACTTGCCACTCTGTCAGATTTACAGAACCTCCTTAGAGATTCTCAGGTTGACAAAACCAGAGGAAATATGGAGTAAAATAAATTGACTGTGTACATTCTCTTCACAGTGTCTGTGTTAGCCATTTAGGAGCACAAAGAGGGGACTCAGATTTCCCTCAACTTGTCCCAGGACCAATCTGGAGCTTGCCACGGGGCCAATCTTGACGCCAGAAGCAGTTAATTCCTTAGTTTTGTGGAACAAAACAATCAAGGTGTAGGCTAACCCAGAGAATTTGGAATTGTGGTAAGGGAGAGAGCAGAGAAGAACACCTGAGGAGGACCTGCTTTACAAGTGCACCATGTCATGTAGTAATATAGACTCAAGGTAGGAGACTCAAGGTAGGTGATATTTTTTGTTTTGTTTTTGACAGTCATTTGTATTTTTAACTTCTGATGACAATTTTTAAAGAAGTGAATTACAAGAAAAACACAGTTGCAAATGAAGATTTACCTACCTTGGTCTCTCCAGCCTAAACTAATTCTCCAACTCCTTCCTTTATTTCCACCTGAATACCTAACATATACCTTTTTCCACAAACTGCTTTGATCTTCCTCCAGTTCTGGCATTTCAACAGTACCAATTGGTGACTGCCATCTGCCCAAGACTAAAAGCTGATTATCTTTGATATCTTCCCCTCTAATCTGTCTTTTCTGCATGTTTATCAGCACTAAACTAGACCTACCTTCTATGTTCTTTTACCTTGAAAAAGACTCTCAACAGCATCCTTGGTTTACTTCTTTCCTTTCTTATCATAAGGCAGTAAGTGATTATTTTAAAAGGCAAATCTTATCATGGTAAGTTTCTATGTTAAAACTAGGATCTCAATGGTAATTTACCATCCCCACAGTGGGCTTTCTGATCCAGCTTCCTTTTATCTTCACTATGATCATTGGCTGTCCTCTCCTTTGTTCAGTCTATTCTAGGCCTGTCCTTCAACTTACAAAGCTGTTCTCCGTGTATAAACATGCTTGCTAAAAATTTAGGCTATTTTTGCCTGTCATATGTTTTATGTTATAACATAACACCAAACATCTAACAGCCAATGTCATGGTCAGGAAGCACAGTGAGTGCCATGTTGGTGTACCTTTGACTAGAATGGATTTGAAAATATTCGTTGTAAAAAAGGAAAAGGAGAGAAAAAAAAGGGTTTAATGAGAGGATGAACCTTCTGATAGTAAATTTTACTTCCTTTGACTCTGATGTCAAATCCATTTCTTCATTAAATCTAATAAATACTTCTTAAAACAGTTTGACAAATAGCTATATAGCATTGTATAGATACCATTTTAAATTATATATATATATATATATATATATATATATATATATATATATATACCATTTAGTAGTATATTACATTATATCAGGTAGTGTCTAGATAAGCCAGATAAATTTGAATATATTCCTGTTTATGTGAAAAAAAACCCTTATTGAGTTCCTATTACATGAATGAAATTGTACTAAGTCACTGGAAGATGCTGACAAGAAAAATATTTAAGACTCTTGAAACCAATGCAGCAATTTCAGTTAGTGATAAGTAAAATTGCCATACCAATAAATATGTACTATAAAAGTCAAAGTAAGTGTTGGTAAAAAGCCACAATTCATGAAGAGATTTCAATAGAGAACCTTGGAGTAGGGTAAGAAATTTGCCAAAGGCCTTACCTAGAGAGCAATGCCTGGGGTATGGCATAAGGGTAAAGAGGAGTTAACTAGATAGAAGAGAATTCATAGAAATGCTGAAAATTAGAGAGTTTTCCCAGTGTGGAAATAACTAACAAAAAGGCTTTGAAGCCAAAGAGCTTGAGACATTCAGGAAGCAAAATGAAGACCAGGATTTCATGGTCTTCAAAAGCAATAGGGGATTTGGTTTAAGAAATGCTATTGGAGGAACAGGCAAGGATTAACTCACCCCAAGCCATGAAGGATATATGATGATGTACAACAGAAAAAAAATCAAGGCATTGATAAAGAAAAGCACATAAAAATATAATATGAAACAACCACTTCAATGACATCATGGAGCCTCATCGTAAGAGGCCTTAGTAAGCCCTAGAGGAAGAGGAGACTGATTATATTAAGGTGAGAAAAGAAATCAAAAGAGGTGAGGTAATAAATACAGGAAACACTCAAGGGCAAAATCATCATCCCTTAGGGACAATCTTGTAGAATAAAGTAAGCAGTGATAGACGTTGTTGAAAACAGACTTCAGGCTCCATGCATTTGATTGGGATCGATACTGGAGCTACTAGTCCCTGGGAATGCTGAGAAACGGTTGTTTGGTGATGTCTACAAATTCTGTGAACATATTAAATTTGGTATTACTTGTAATTCGTTACATGGAAAGGGTTTTGTTTCAGGATTCGGTAGTTAAGTACCTACACATTCTGTACATCTTATCAATCATTTTGTCCTTCTACAATGTGTAGAAAAAGGGAAAAGCATAAATTAAAATATGCATATGCAATATTACTACTGATTTATTCTAAACTTTATACTTGCTAAATGCATTTTAGAAAAGTTTGAATATTAAGTAGCATAACTTTTAAAAATGCAATAATTTGCTTATGGATCTTTATCCTAAAGGACCCACATTGGCTGGTTGCAAATTAAGTCTTTTATCTAGCTCCAGTATAATATAGCTGTCAAGTCAGAAACAAATGCAACCTGTTGTCAATGCGCTGTGTTTTACCTAGAAATAATTTAAGAAGAGTAAATTTGCATCCAGACCACATTTAATGCATTCCTAATGTGCAGCAAGGCTATGCATTTCCATCCTTATAAAGTTCCCTTTTGTATAATCATAGAGGACTTTTAGAGCATAAATATTAAGGTTGTGCATATAGAAGAAAACCAGGAAGCACACAGGAATTGATTGTTATGAAAACCATTTAATATAAGAAACCATGCGCTCTCTGCAACCAGCATGCTTAAATGCTACATTTCAAACAATGGCTGATTATTGATTTTAATTTTGATAAGGCAATTCGACTTTGGAGAATAATCTGTTTTAATCAAGAATGGCAACTAAAATGACACTATGCTGACATAAATATCTGTGTATACGTATGTTTTTCACATATAATACATATTTAGTATATGCATATACTCAGAAACGCTCATAACATGCTAAGGACATTGACTGGGAAACAAATTAAATCATCACTGATAAGCATTTGAAAGCATTAGTTTTGATGATAATTTTGTAAATTTACATCTGATTCCTTGTCTATCATCTTGAAGAGAAGCAAATAATGTTATAAATTAAGTGAAAAGGAAGTAGTTAGCTGGGTGTGGTGGTGCATGCATGCCTGTAATCTCAGCACTCAGGGGGCCAGAGTCAGAAGGAACTCTGTGAGTTGGAGGCCAGTCTGATCTTCAGAGCAAGCTCAGGACAGCCAAGACTACAAAGAGTGACACTATCTTGAAAAAGAAAGCGAGAAAGAAAAAGAAAGAAAGAAAGAAAGAAAGAAAGAAAGAAAGAAAGAAAGAAGAAAGAAAGAAAGGTAAACAGAA
Source organism: Pachyuromys duprasi (assembly GCA_028658305.1). Taxonomy (NCBI): domain Eukaryota; kingdom Metazoa; phylum Chordata; class Mammalia; order Rodentia; family Muridae; genus Pachyuromys; species Pachyuromys duprasi. The sequence goes on from CM053744.1 coordinate 69,373,902, forward strand.
TATGTAAAGTGTCCAAATACTTTATAAAACTTTAATGTGATCAATGATAGCAAAATAAATATTTGGAGTTTAATAATAAGCTAATGTGGGCTAGAGAGATGGCTCAGAAGTTAAAAGTACTGGCTGTTCTTCCAAAGGTCCTAAGTTCAATTCCCAACAATCATGTGGTGGCTCATAGCCATCTATAATGAGATCCGGTGCTGTCTTCTGACATGAAGACATACATGCAGGCAGAATACTGCAGAACTAATAAATAAATAAATATTTAAAATAATATGCTAATTTGAAGAAAACTAATTCTTATCACTCAGTTCGCTTTGTTGAATTCCCTCCCTATGCTGAAACTCTTTGTGAGATCTGAATCAATATTTAAGCGGGTCTCATGACTTTCAGAATCACCCTTAAACAAATTAGAGTTGTACCAGCAAGTGGGCCATTCCTCTTGATCAGAAGAAGGGAAGAAACCAGACAGCCCACAATCAGTAAACAGTAGGTTCTAATGAGGATGTGGGGTGGTGCCACTCCTTGGTCATAGCTGATGGGAAAATACTTTGGTTCTATCACTTTAAGAACTGCACATATGATTGCCACACAAGCAAGGGATAGGACTTCTTGGCATTTTCTTCCAAAAGTAGAAAAGCCACCCACTTCAAACTCTTCCAAACATTTCAACAAGTTTGGGAACTTGGTGGCAGCGATGATGTCTCACATTGGTAAATGTAGCATAGAACGGTGTTTTATTGAGCTAATGTGATATTATTTGTCCCTAAAATGTCAACACTCAATCTGTAACATTGAAGAACTTTCAATGCAGATCGCTCAATATAAGAAGACAAGACTATATATTGTGAAGATGAAGCTGTAAACTGACATTCTAGGAAAGACAAAACTGTGTAGGCAACAGCAAGATTAGATGTTTCTAACAGGTGAGAAAAAGTGATTTTGGGGTTGACAGAATAAATTAATTATGCAGTGATATTATGATGTGCATTGCACCCAACGTGAATGCACTTCAGTCTGCAGTTATAAACCCATAAAATGTACAGCAACAGAATAAAACCTGCTAGAAACTATGGACCCTGGGTGATGAGCATACACCATTATAGGAATGGCACGTATTGCAAATGTTACCTTCGTGGTGGATATGTGAGTGGGTAATGAAACAACTTCCTGAACAGAACACCGACAGCACAGGCTCTAAGAGCAACAATCAATAAATGGGACCTCATGAAACTGAAAAGCTTCTGTAAAGCAAAAGACATGGTTGTCAGAACAAAATGACAACCTACTGACTGGAAAAGGATCTTCACCAACCCTA
>CM053744.1:69375719-69429551 GCA_028658305.1 Pachyuromys duprasi
TCTCTCTCTCTCTCTCTCTCTCTCTCTCTCTCTCTCTCTCTCTCTCTCTCTCTCTCTCTCTCTCTCTCTCTCTCTCTCTCTCTCTCTCTCTCTCTGCTCCTGGGAGTCAAGAAGAGCTGCACAGAAAGCAACAGGATTGCATCACTGATAATAAAACTGACCTGCTTCTTGTAGTGCTGAGACCATTGCTACCTTATTAAAGCCCTGAGTTATAGCCTTCGTTCTTCAGACAGTGCCGGAGCCCATTTTATGGTGTTGTTTAAAAGATCAGAGATAATGTACGCATGATGCTGAGCCCCAAAAGCTACTTGTCTGCCTTATCAGTTCTCAGCCCATCTGACCTGGGTAGAGTTACCATGCTGATTCTTTCGTTCCCAAGGGCTTGAAAACTGTTTTCAGTTGAAACACAGTTACAGTTTTCAAAATCACATTGGCACTGCAATTATTGTTTAGCATATTCAATGAAATTGATTGTGGCGCATTAAACATCTCTGAGAATTTATGGCCAGTTTCACCTGGACAGGGACCTGGGCTCTATTAAAGAGGCTTGCCATTCAGACTTCATGTCCATTGTGGAAACAGAAACTTTGATGGTGGCTGAAAATCTTAGCAGAATCTGAACTATGGAAGAAATAATTGTAAAAACTGGAATTGGAATATGTCCTTACAGTCAAATAAAGGAAACTTCTTTATTTTTTTTCTTTTTGACAACTTGATCAGAGGAGGAGGGAGAGGGTGGAAAATGGTCCTACTTAAGAAAAGTAAGCAAAGTATTGGCAGGCAGTGACTTTAAATTGCACATTAAACTAATCCTGGGCTATGCCTTAATAAAGGCTACGGCTGGGAATTCTTATGGATTTTCTAGCTCAGTGGTGGGACAGCATCGAAAGGCAATAAATGTCCTATTACTTACACAAGCTGATAGCTTTCAGAAAATTAGTCACCAATGACCTTTTACCCTTTGTCATGCTTTCCCTCTTGGTAACTGTACCTGATCAGACTCAGATGCAAACCAGTTCATAGCCAAGGACTTTTTTAACCCACCTCCAACTTTTCTATACATTTGTCTATGATATCTTAGAAAAGCACGTTTCTATACATTTACTTCACCAGATGCGAACGTTATTTCTGCAAATTGCTGTGTTAAATAGAACATATCTCATTTTAGGAGTAAAATTTCACTTTCAACATCTCACATAAGAAAATGGTATTCAACTAAAAGTTCTTGATTTGTATACATCAGCCTAATAATTTGACTTTATTTTTAGGACTCGCCTAAATGCAGAATGGTTTGTGTGTGGAGAGGGGGCGAGTTGTGACAGACAGCAGCAGAAGGGAGCAAGGATGACCCTAGAAGGGACCATCAAAAGGGAGAGGTTCGTTGTGTGATTTGGGGGCACCAATTCTTATATTGAATTATATTGATTAGTTTTCCAGTTAGCAGAGAGACCTCCTCTTGACCCTATTTTCAGGGTCACTAGATCATAATGCAATCTCATGAAGAGCCTGCTATGCTGCCTCATATTGCTTTCTGAGAAGACTGTAGATTTGAAAATCATCCACCAAAGGCATTCTCACTTTTAATTCTTCTTTTTTGATTATTCTACCAAACAGTTGTAACATAAATGGTAAATTCTATGTAAAAACACATGCTGCAATTGGCACAAAATAAGATATAAGATTGTATTCGACAACAACAACAAAAAGCTATTTTAGAAATTGAATCTCAGAAATCCCATTCCATGGGATTCAGGGAAGTAAAATGATAGTATATGGCAGAACGGTGGTTCTGCTGTAAGATCTGGACCCCCGACAGGAGAAAACTTAACGTTCTGTTAAAGCAGAGTTAAAGCAGAAAACAAATACTGTATATTAGAAACATAATTAAAATGTATGTTTGGTTTACCCGCACTCACGGTAACCTGCTGTCAAGTACAAAAGAGCAATCACACACCAAATAATTATGGTACTATGGATACGTATGAGCCTAAAGATTTTGTAGGACTCTTTGAGAAGTTGATGTAAGTTCTCTTTTGTTCAATAAAATTTTATTTATATAAACAATGCTTTGAAATAATTTTTTCTATAATTCACAGAAGCTTACAGAGAGATAATTTTCTACCCTGTGGACAAATCAAGCTTCATTTTCACCTTTCAACTAGTTAGACAGAGTCAGACAAATACACTAACAATCAATAATAGCATTTGATGTCCAGTTATATCTACTTGGTAGGCCTCTACTGGAGCCTTGGGGTCCATCTTCTTGCCTGTTTATTCTGTTATTTCTCCCTGTTCCATTTGAGGAAGGTTTTCTTATTCCAAGTCAGTCAATCTGGACTGGGATAAGCCAATATTCTAGCTCTGGTCTACACTGACAAGTCTTTGCTATCACTCTTCTGTGTTACCCTCCATGCACACTTAGTGTTTGATTGTAATCTATATTTCTACTTAGACTGTGAGTCTGTTCCTCTCTCCAGAGAACATTTGCTTCACTTGGCTTGCCTTGACCTACCACTGAGAACTTCTCAGTGGTATTAAATTATTTCTATGAATATGAGTCACCCTATAACGTAAACATATTGACATCACACATGGAGTGGAGATGTTGAAAAGCCAAGTTGTAGAACTGGTAGAACAATAAAAATACAGCAACCAAATTCAAGACTCATGCATTATTCCTAATCCTTCAAGAGGAATCTCCGTGCATCTGGCTCTTCCCACCCTCTTTGCCTGTCAGAAACAGAAAACAGAAAGCACCAATGATTTTTTTATTTTTAAATCCTTTCATATTACTGCCTCTGATGCTGTCTACTCAAAATTGCCCACATATTTCTATCAATCATTTCCCACCAAGTCAAACAGATTGCAATGCTCTAGGAAACCTGAAGTTGCAGATTGAAGCAGTCAGTAACTCACTCTGACTCCAGCATCACTGTTTTCTTGGGTCTGCTGAAATCATCAGAGCAATGTGAAGCTCCTGACTACAGCGTGGGCTTTGCAGTCAGGAATGTCACATTACCAGGGTTATGAAGCAAACCCTAGGCAGGTGTGCAAACCCTAGCCAGGTGTGTCCAAGCATAAGCATAGAGGCTGTGTGTAGCTCAAAATGGCTATGAATGCAGCACCGTACAAAATCAGAAAAACGTACTCAACACATTATGAAAATTGGGTTGCTTTTATAAATTCTTTGAATGGTGTTTGAGCATGAACTTTGCACACCACACTATCTTATTGAAATATTAAATTTGGACCATTTTTTGTTTTTTGTTTTTGTTTTTTTTAAGAACAACTATGAAGCACAAAATTGCCTTTATTTTTTTCAATTTCTTCCTATGCCTATGTCATTACTTTATGACAGGTTTAAAGAATGAAACTGTCACTCTTACCCAGGTCTTATTTGATTTTTCTATCTTTTTTCATGCACAGAAGTCTGGTGGGTGTACAAAACTTACAGTTCTTCTGACCATTATTAACAACACATCCGTTATTGTGTGATTACCGCTATTTGCATGTGTCCTATTGATTTTTTCATTCTGTCACCATAACCCAGAAAAAAAATGAATAAAAGCAATCTTTAAGTACTGACTTGAGAGGATTGTATACTCTGCAGACTTCTTAATGGTGATTTAGGACCTCTTCATTTTGGACTTGAGAAGTTGAAACAAAGTTATGATTTTGGCTTATTTTGTGTATAAAAAGACAAAGAAGAGATGCCAAAGTGTGTCTAAGGAAATACATAATTCTCTGTCTGTTTCCCAGTTCCCCTGATTAAAAAGAGTTCCCTCTTTTTAATCCTCTTCCTGGTTTGGTAGTGATGGCTACTGTAGGTGGAATACAGATCGTTTTTATTTGGTATAAAAGTCACATCTTGAAAGTACAAGATTTCATAGCTATTTTTATACAAAATACTATTATTTTCAATACATAAAATACGTGGGCTCTAAGGATAATACAAAATCTCTAACTAGTACAGTCCTAGTTAACTTCCATCAAATAGAATCCTATTTTTTATAGTGGAATCCTTGGGAGAAAAGGATGAATTAGGATCAATTTATAAAGTCACATAGGATTGATTCTATTTGGTAACAAGTTATATCTGATAAGCTACTTTTATATGTTAGATATAAAATAAATGAGAGATACAGGGGTGAATAAGACCCTGACCTTCCATCAACAATCCTACCGCTGGTTTTCATAAATAAACCATGATGCAATATGTTTTGCATCAAAGTGTTTAAGGTTAAATTTCAATTCAAATAATAATTCATTTCTTATTTTCATAAAGAAAATCAAGCAAAGGTCCAAGATGTCTCAACCCCACACAAAGAACTACAGTAAACTGAAGAATATTAAGAGCAGGAGAAATAGTCTTCCCCAAGGAAGGACACACCAATTAGTAACCCAAAACAAAATAGAACAAAATGGTCAGCCCTGAAAACATACATACATGTAATATTATACAGACCAAACAGGATATATTTGTATGTCTAGGAACATTTATGTATATACACATATATACATGTATGTTAAAACAATTAATGAACAAAGAGATCAAAAGAGATCATGAATTTGTAAGGGTTATATGGGAGATTTAAGGCAGGAAATGTAAAAGTTGGATGATGTAATTATATTGTAATCTCAAAAATTTAAAGAAAAATTTAAAATAAATAAATAGGGTGACATTATCAAACATCAGTTCAATTCTGATGCAAGAAATAAATGATTATAGGAAAAGTGTTTAGAATATGAAATTGGGTATTCCTGTAAAAACTACAGATAGGGTTTTTATTTGTTTGGTTGGTTGGTTTGGTTTTATGAGATAGGATTTTAACAGAGTACTGGCTGTCCTGGACTTGATTTGTAGACCAGGCTGGGATTAAAGGAGTGAACCACCACATCCAGCTAAGACAAAGTTTTTAAATGGGGTTTTAGCAAGATTCCAAAACACGGCACCACATTAGAGATAAAGGGTTTAAAGGGAAGACCCAGGGAACTTGTATGTTCGCATGTGGGGTGTTAGCTACTTTCTGGGAATTAGGAAACTGCTGTCATGTGTGTTTCTTGTACCACAGAACTATTGACCAGGTGGTCAAATGCTCAGGCACAGTAATAATTATGGCACAGCAGCTCTAAAGCCAATGACAATGACCCCTATAGGCTCATACGTTTGAATACTTGGTCTCCAAGTGCCGGAACTATTTGGGAAGGACTAAGGGTATGGTCTTGTTCAATGAGGTGTGTCAGTAGGTGTAAGCTTGGAGGTTTCAAAAGGCTCCTGTTCTTTCCAAAGTGCTCTCCCATTAATGGTTCAAGATGTGAGCTCTCAGATGCTGCTTGAGCTGCTGCTACCTCTCCTCTGCTACCATGAACTCTAAAGCTTGGAAACCGTAAGCCCCAAATAAACTCTTCTTTAAGCTGTGTTGGCCATGGTGTCTTAACACAACAGTAGAGTACATTGTGGTTTTGAACAATGCTAACTGAGGTATGGAAGACGGTTTTTCTGCACTTCAAAATCTCACACAAGGGAAAATGAAAACTGGCTGAATTGAATCTGTCCCCTGAGCCCTTTCTTTGAGGCTGTCTGATAAACTGTTTAGCCTTCGGCTTCCACGTTTTACATTTTAGTGTTTCTCACCAGAACAGACAGTGGCTGCTGATGCCAGTGTGCTATCTTTGGTACAAACTGTGACTTCACTTAAATTTTCAAAAATTCCCTCACTGTATTTTCTTTAGCTAAAGTGGAAAACTGCCAAGTTCTCATGTACTTATGAGCTATACATCTCTATAATTTTCTGCTGGTTCCTGCTTACTTTTTACTCTCCCAGTAATGTCTAATTGTAAGTCGTCAAGATCAACTGCCTCCAGCACACTATGGACACCTCACTAGGACAACCGAACTCACAGAAGACACAGTCTTGTACACTTTGAATACATTTCTTTGAACTTATGTGTATCTAAAGCATTATTATAAGCTCACTGAGAGAGCAGAATAAGCCCTCTATTTAGGGTTACTGATTTATTGGCTGTTACACATGGTGTGTGAATGAATGAATGAGAGAGTTCTACATGTGACAATTCATTTTACTTTATGTAAATAGAATAATTGTTATTACTACTCATTCATGTATATATTTATTATACATACATTGATTAATTATCTATGATATGTGACACCTGGCAGATTGTGTGTGGTCTTTCAGGTACCCTAATGATAAAGTGAAACTGAACTCTAGCTCTGATTTTTAAATGATGTAAAAGAGTGTTTATTTTCTTGAACTTTCCTTCATATATTTCAGCTTTCTAAGGATGATATATAATTATTACCTTTTAAAACATGTTAACTTTTATATTATTTCAGGCTTGGCTAAAGAGTATAACTAGAAAGAGGTATTTCAATGAAAAATGCAAAATGGGCAAAGTATAAAAGTCTTTTATTTTAGAAGCCCTCTGTCGATTTGCTCTTACCTTGAAATACCAATTTCATGCACCCTTATCTCCCTTCTCCATTTTTTTCAGTAAGACTGATTTTAGTTTAAATTTGTCATTTATTAGAAAACTGTTTGACACCTTAGCAAAAAGAATAAGCAAAATAATAGTTTAAATTGGAGTCAAATTATTGTACAAAATTGAGTTGTATAAATTCAGGGGATTATTTTAATTACACAGGACACAGTTAGCACAATGTTTGATAAAATCTCCACAAATCCATATGGATATATATATATATATATTCATGTGGATATATGTATATATCAATAAATTCATACATGTAGATATACACACACACACATGATCATGTACACACAGGTACACACACACCAAAGAAGTCCAGTCATATAATTTATTTTTAATTCCCAAAGAAATAAATACAAAGATTGTCTCAATTCCTACATACATTTAAGGTAACCAGAGAGTGCAATTTTAAGCCAAATAAACCTAATTTATATATAAACATCTTTATCTTTTCTTACATTTCTAGTAGCCACATGATTGTATTTTTTAAAGCACAGCCTATAATGAATTGAAATAAAAATATTCATGACTGGGTAGTGATGCCAGGTTATTTTTTTTCTATGAGAAGCATGGTCTAATTTGTCCTCTGAAACCTTATTAAGTTTCAGCCTTATTAGGCATGCAAATGCTGTGTCCTCATATACTTGTAGAAAAAAAGGTCTCAGAAGAGCTGTGTGATGCAATCAAATTCACAGAGCAAGTAATAGTCTCAAATTCCATCTTTACTTATTCCATAGCTTCTCTTCTTTTCTTAATATTATATCATACCCTATTAGAGAAAGTGAGACCCATAGCTAAAAATATATCTACCGTAGAAGACTATCTTGCTTAGTTAATAGTATTGTGGGGGAAGACATCAAGAAGTGATATGATTATTGTCTGGGGTGTGGTTCAATGGATGAGTGCTTACCTGTTATGCTTAAGGCCCCAAATTGCATTCTCAGTACCAAAAAGAAAAAAGAAAAAATCAAGAAGATGAACAAGATGAGGAAGCAGATGTGCAGAAAGGACAAGAGGAGGATGAAGGTGAAGGAAAAGGATCTGGTGACCTATATGTGTTGCGTTTAGTTGTTTGTTTTTAACTATCTGAAGACAGATCTCAACATTTAAACTGGGTAAGAAAGGAACAATCAAAATTAAATGGTGAACTATTCCTAGAATTTAAGGAAGAAGAAAGAAACATTCAGAGATTCAAAAAGGATTGCCCGGTTTATGTGGCATTTGAGCAATTCCCATTGTACTCTTTGCCTAAAGAGAATTTTAAAATTCAAGGCCAGGGAGCAGCCTTGCCAGGCCACAGAGGAGAACAGTGCAGTCAGTCCTGATGAGACTCAATAGGCTAAGTTCAGATGGAAGGGGAGGAGGACCTCCCCTAGCAGTGGACTTGGAGAGGAACACTGGAAGAGATGAGGGAGGGAGGGTGGGATTGGGAGAGAATAAGGAAGGGGACTACAGCTGGGATACAAAGTGAATAAAGTGTAATTAATATAAAAACTAAACATTTGATTGAAAAAATTCAAGGACATTCGTGATAAGGTGCCTTGTAGGAGCTGGTTGCTTTTGTCTCTCAAAACATTTCAAAACATTTGATGACCATCCATTTCACACATTATTGATGTTCATGCCACCTAAAGAAGAGAGTTTGGAATCAAACAATATTTTCGCTCTGCTGGAAAACCTAATGAAAATAAGTTCAGGAGGCAACAAGTCATAGGATGTTGCTAAAGGACTGCAGAATGTGTTCAGCACTTGTTAGTGTCCTTATCTAAGGTAACAAACAGATTTCAACTAGCAATAACTCCAAGAGGAAGTAAGCTCCCCTGCAAAGAGTAAATGATTAAGGGAAGGTTTGGAAGGGCTGTAGAGATGGAGCAGGGGTCAAGAACACTTGCGGTTCTTGCAGAGGACCAGGGATAATTTCCCAGCACTTACATAGTGGTTCACAACCACCTGTAACTCCAGTTCCAAGAAATCTGATTCCATCATTTGGAATCTGTAAGCAATGCATGCACACTTGCAGTCAAACACGCTTTCATATAAAATAAAAATAAATAAAGCATTAAAAAGAAAACATTTAGAGTGCTAGCAGCATCAGAACTTCATCGAATCTCTTCAGTGGGCCATTCTGTAGACAATCCAGCATTTGAGGTTGGTACTGTGACTATACTGTGGATTAACTGACATGAGCTCAATGGCTGGCTCTTTGACCGCCTCCCCCTGATGGGGAAACAGCCTTGTCAGGCCACAGAGGAGGACAATGCGGCCAGTTCTGATGAGACCTAATAGCCTAGGGTCAGATGGAAGGGGAGGAGGAACTCCCCTACCTGTGGACTTGGAGAGGGGCATGGGAGGAGATCAGGGAGAGAGGGTGGGATTACGAGGGGAGGCGGAAGGGACTACAGCTGGGATACAAAGTGAATAAACTGTAATTAACATAAAAATAAAAATTTAATTAAAAAAAGAAAACATCTCAATAATTATAGAATAAATCTACGTAAAATATGAGAAGTGCTGATAATCAATTAAATTAATCATAAAATATGCTCAATAGTTTATATCTGTAACTCTAGCACTTGAGAATCTGAAGTCAGGAAACTTGGGAGTTCCAAGCCAGTCTGGCATATGTTAAGATTGTATTTCAAAACACAAAATGTAGTAACAACACAAGAATTTTTTATATGCAAACTTTTAAAGTCTTCCTGAGTTTGCCACTATTTTCCCAACATGTTATTTTTATACATCTCCTTCACCCAATTACTAGCTTTGGAACTCAATACATCCCCATATAGAGTGAGAGCTATGTTGAATTTTGATATGCAATTCCTATAACTTTGACTATTTGCTATCTGATATTTTGTATATTAGACTAATTTTCACAACACCAATGATAAAGCACTTATCAACCTAGATAGACATTGAGTTTTTCCATTTTTTCAATCACATATACTTTTACCTGACAAGGTAAACAAATTAATATTTATCACTCTCTACATAAAACACCAAAACATGAATGTAAAGTATTAAATTTATCATCATTTTAAGTACTTACACTTACTTTATAGGAAAGAACTGTTCATGGTAAAGTTATCTCAGCATGCTTCTTCTGGGTAATTAAACTCAAATAGGGTAAAGAAATTGTGTATCTCTTAAGTGGGTTGTTCATGCTCCATAGGTTAGTACCTTGATTGACCCAGTAACCCAAGACATTGAGTAAACTGTGTCCTGATTTTAGTTTAATAAGTAGGAAAAAATCATTCATATGTCAGAAAGCATGATCCGGAGGACCTCACAGCCATCCACAGCATGCCTGTTAGTACGCTCCCTGCTGGTTCAGAAGCCCTCCAATTACAGTGCCCATCTGAGCTATCATTCAAATGAATTTTGGGTACACCCTTGCCTTCTCGGGTCAGTTGTCTTTATCACTTTTGGAAAAGTTTCAGAATTTTTTATTAAAACTATCATGAAAGAACAGCTGAAAAAATAAACAAATGTCTGGGTGAATATTAGTGTCATCAAAGAAAAAATTGTCTGTCCAGGGGCAATATAATATATTGTAGCTGCCAAAATGAACATCTAGATATTGGAAACTGCCCATAACCACTGGAAGGCAAGACTTTTTTAAACTTATAAAAAGTAACTGAGAAAGAATGGAAAATGTTCTAAATTCTTCAACTGCTAATAAATTGATAATGAAAAGCATTTTAAGAACAAAGCCATGTCATAACAGTGAGGACAGAAGTAAATAAAATAAAATATATACAACAAAATAATTAAAATAGTGATCAAAATCATTTAATTATAAATTCAGTTTCACACATAGGCACTAGCTAAACTGTAGGTATTTTTAAAAGTCATTGAATAAGTAAATCTAAATGGAAAATCATTTACTCCCACTTGCTTTTTGATCCTAAATTCTTTGAGCATTAAACTGTGCCAGTTATCATTGGTGAAGGGAATCCATTTACATGAACAGTATCTTATACTAGTTCAAGCATTCAATAGACATGGGTTCTGTCTCTGGCATAATAATTCTCACTGAAGCCCCAGATATATTTTTAACTAAGCTAAAAATCTTTATTATATCAATTTGAACAGTTAGAAGTCGAAACGAGATTAGTCAAAATGCACCAAGACATCGATAATTTGATGATTTCCCTCCCCCATTGAGGAATTAAAGCTGTGCAATTAATAGAACACACAAATTGCAGAGTGATGAATAGTGGCTGGAAAGATGGCTGTGAAGGCAAGAGCATGTTACTGCTAAGTAGAGGATGTGAGTTTGGTTTCTGTCACCCACACAACACCTGTAACTCGGGCTCTGCAGCCACTTGAACGAACATGCACATACCCACCCATCCCCCAGACATACAAGACTACACAGAATCACGAACATTTCTTAAAATCCTTGTCAGCTGCACGGACTGACTAAGGTGTGTGTTGCTGAGTAAGGATATGAATGAGTGGTGAAAATATTTAACTACTACAAGTTTTTTAAAGAAATTAATAAGTTTAACGAGTCTTCATTCTTCTACCAATCCCAGTTCAATAAGGTTCTTATACACGTAGACAAAATCCAAAAATTAAAACAAACTACAATGCTTTTTGTTGGTGCATCCCAGGAACTGGAAATTAAAAAAAAAAACAAGAATTAGAATTTATTATTATAAAAATGGCACAAACTACTGAGAAGACTGTCCCATAACTAATGAACTTCTTATACATTCGTAACCTTTTTAAAATTAGTTTGGCAATCTGGGGTGAGTAGCAAAGGATCTTTTCTCTCTCCAGTGAAAAGAAGTAGAAGAGTTTGCAATTAAAGCCCTGTATGAAGCAATGTAAATTAATTTATATGCTATTAACTGGCAATGTGACATATGTCTTCCTGGCCAAGTCTGACATTGTAATGAGTTGCTTGTGTCATTAGCACTAAAATGTTACTGTTCCGTTTTGTCCATTACCAGGATAACTGGCAACTTTTAGAACAGGAACTGAAGAGCTGAGCTCACTTAAAGTGTTTTAAAATGCATTTAAAGTGAAGATCTATAATACTTGTTTTCACATTCACTTCCTAAATCCACAAAGCAGTGTTTCTTTAAGAAATTGAAGTTCCCTGAAAGGCAAAGAAAGGGACTATTGCCAGGATCATCTCTCTGGTAGTAAGAAGATTCTCTGAAAGGCCTGCTTCATTTTCGAAATTATGTGAATGTTGTTTTCTAACCCACGTAATTACATGGAAATCAGTTAATACTCATACAGCTTACAAAGTCTCAACCTTAAAAATACAGTTATGTAGCAATGAACAAATAGTGACCAACAAGTTATATGTCTGTAAATCTTTACATTGATATAGTAGTTATTAATACAAGATGAGGTGATATTGCTCTCATGTAAGAATTTAATTTATGTGAGAAATAGTAAGATAGGGAGAAGACAGGAGCTCCACAAGGAGTGCAACAGAACCAAAAAAATCTGAGCACAGGGGTCTTTCCTGAGACTCATACTCCAACCAAGTACCACGCATGGAGAAAACCTAGAACCCCTGCACAGATGTAGCCCATGGCACTTCAGTGTCCAAGTGGGTTTCATAGTAATGGGAACAGAGACCGTCTTTGACATGAACTGATTGGCCTGCTCTTTGATCACCTCCCTCTGATGGGGGAGCAGCTTTACCAGGCCACAGAGGAAAACAATGCAGCCACTCCTGATGAGAGCTGATAGACTAGGATCAGAAGGGAGGATAGGAAGACCTCCCCTATCAGTGGACTTGGGGTGGGGCATGTGTGGAGAAGGGGGAGGGAAGGTGGGATTGGGAGGGGAGGAATGAGGGGTTTATGAGGGGATACAAAGTGAATAATGTGTAATTAATAAAAATTAAAAGAAAAAATAATTTAATATATATATAAATTGATTAATATCTACTATGTTTATTCTGATTAGTGTATAAGAAATTGCTATAACTTCCTGATGTTAAAATAACTACAGTATGTAACTTCAGAGTGTTGTTGGGTCAGAAGTCCTAGGTCAGGTCACTTGGTCCTTTCTTCAAGGCCTCAGGAGACTGAAATCAATTAGTCAACTTGGATTCATTTTCACTTGAGGCCCAAGCTCCGACCAAGCAATTTTTCTGGCAGAATTTAATCCCTTGAAGTTTTAGGACTCTAGCTCTCACAGAAACACACTGTTTGAAGATGTACTGGAGACTGTCCATGCTGCTTAGCATTTCAGAATGTTTCCATTTCTGAACCCTGCAGTCTCCTTTAAGAAGTTGCTTTAATTCAGACAGCCACCTCAGCCAAGACAATTTTCTTTGTGTATAATTTAGAGTTAGTTTCTCAAAGATGTTAATTCTGCCCTTAAAATCTCTTTACCTTGACCAAATAACAAGAAATAAAATAGGAAGTAGCATGTCTGTATAGATTTCCTCATGTCTTTGGAGGAGATATGGGGTGTGAAGATCAGGAGATGAAATTACAGGGGACACTGCAGACTTCTGCCTGTGTCCTCATCTGTCCAGGTATTTAGAAAGCCATTTTCATGGAGAGTTCATGAAGATAAAATTATAATATACTAGTAGGTCAGTGGCACAAATCACTTGGATTCTCTCTCAGAAGGATTTAGAGATGGTCCTTAAAGGCTATCAAGAATTGAAGACATATAAAAGACTTGGGAGCTACGAATAGTCCAGTAAAATAAACTATTTTCCTAGTTTAAATGTTATTACTTTTTTATGGGGACCAGAACTAGATGATTTAAATATCTACTTCCCTAATGCCATAAAGGAGTTAATTAGGAATTGGTTATGCTTTATGGTAGCAGAATGACTGCCTTTTTATTAATAAGTGAGGTATACCTGTGGTGATTGGATATATTCCTACAGTACCATCTGTCAATGTATTGCTTCACAGTCCCATGTTCACCTTTTATGATTGCATTGTGAAAATCAGCTGAGCCCTGTGGATGATCCTTTTATTTTTCTTTTGTCAACTTGTGCTGAGGTTTTGTCCAGATAGTCTTCTGCAGAATTATCACAGTAGGCTGAGGTATGGCTTTCCGGGTCTGACTTAGTCACTGCTATACCATCTCTCTCCCTTCCTTCCTTCCTTTCTCCTTTCCTTCTCCCCTCCCTCTATTTTTCTACAGAACAGATGGCTTCCTAAGCATCAGGATCCTTGAAGCTTCTCCAGTGCCCAGCTCCTACAGAACAGGATAGCCAAAAGAATCCAGAAGCTATTCACTTCTTTGCCTTGGACTCCCTACTAGATGGTAGATGCCTTACAAGTGCCACCAGCTGGGCACCACACTGCTTTTTAGTGAATGGGGGATATGCTTCCTTCATCAGGGTCTCTACACTAAGACTCTTAGCAAAGAGTCAAGTGTCTTTCTTGAGAATCCTTCTACAACTCTGGTGGTGGTAGCTAGCCCATCGGTATTCATTTGACCTCTCATTTATCATTATTAACCAAGAGAGAATTGTTTGAACTTCCTATTACAGCTAATAATCTCTTATATTACATATCCCCATTCTGATTCTGTGAGTTGTCTCTGTTGGCTATAATTGGATGTACTTTCTAATTATCTGTTGGTTTAAAAGATTCAAATTGATCTCTCATCTGCCTCAACTTCTCACTGAATATCTATTAGGTACTGTATCGGTGTAGACTAATAAGAATATAAAGCAAATAGCATATAAACAAGTTCTATCCTTATCATTAACAAAGGCAAATCTTATGTGCACAAATAATATACAAATAAAACATAAGAATCTGTTGAGTTTTGGTAGAGTCATAGCACACAGTGAATCCAGGAAGAAAGAAGACAAGATGACAGAAAGCTTACAGGGAATCACCTGGGAAGGCATCCCACTTCTGTGCAGAGGTGTGCACTGAAAGTAAAATCAGAGGAAGAAATTTTTAAAGAGGATTGTGAAAAAAGATCATTCTAGAAAGATGTTCTCAGATTTTTTTTTCAGACATGGTAAGATTTCTGCTCAGAAGTCATGTTAGCTGCAATCATACAACAATCTTGAAAACTTAGATAAATTTCGGTGTTTCCTCTAACATTTTTCCTGTGACTATGAAACAAAATCAAATTCTTTAATCAAATTATACGTGCTTCCCCCATTTGTGCCCCATTCCCTCCATAACTATGTTATGCTTAGGATAACTATAGAAGAAAAAGCTTGCTTTACGTTTCTTTTTAAAACATTATACATAAAGTTACATTGCATTGGAAGAAATGACATCAAACTAATCCTCTATTTTATTTGATTCCTTATACAGCAAAGGCTTGTGCTTTCACTTACAAACCAGTTATTAGCTGTCATTGCTTCATCTATTTTAGTCCACAAATTTTTCCTCAATTAAAGATATATTGCACCAAATTTCATTTTATGTACCTCTAATAGAAGTCTCTATCCAGGCACCCTTAACCAACCATAGGCTAGAGCAATGCAAGAATGATTAGATGGAGATGCTCTCTTGACATGTGTGTCTACAGATGAATTCCTTTAGTCAATGGCCAGCTGTAATTACAAGTACTAGACATGTCATTTAATGCTTTTTATTTTGACTTTACACTTCCCTCAGATCCAAAACTTGAACTGTTGTTTGTAATGTGACATAGGGCTTGCAAGTATGAATATATGTATCTTAAGTAGTAAATACTGAGGTAGGGACAATAGTTTATTTCAAGTGAACTTGAGTTAACTCACAGGATAGGCCTTCATAACCCCTTCACATGGGATTACAGATAAGAAACCAAGACAGAGTGTGAAAACTAGATTCTGAACACAAATCTCTCTTTTTAAATTTTTATACAACATGCTTTGTCATATTCTCTCAAAAATCTCCCCAGATCCTCCCCATGCCTCACCTACCCAACAATGTGTTCTTTCTCTCTTATAAAATATCACATGAAACAAACAAAACAAAACAAAAAATAACAAGAACATGGAGTCTGCTTTGTATTGGCCAACTGCTCCTGAGCAGTGATTGCCTGGAGGGTGATGGAGATACCCAATGACACTGCATTAATAAGAACTGATTTTCCCTCTCCCAGAAGCGATCATTTACGAATAGCTTCTTGATTAGGGATGGAACTTTGTACCCACAGGAAGTGAGTTAAGTTTCCAGCGCCCACTTGGTGATTTATAACCATCTATAATTCAAGTTCCAAGGAACCTAATGTCCTTTTCTGGATTCTCCTGGCACCAGACATATATGCTGAAAATACATGCATACAGGCAAGCAACCATACACATAAAATAAATAGTTGTCTTTTGATATCAGGCCTTTCTGTTTTGATTTTCATAAAAATTTATTGTAAGTAGATCCCAGAAGAGGACATTGCAGCCAGTCCTGAAGAGACATGATAAGCTAGGGTCAGAGGGAAGTGGGGGGAGGTCCTACCCTATCAGTGAACTTGGAGGGGGCAGGGAGAAGATGAGGGAGGGATGGGGAGAGTGGGAGGGAATGAGGGAAGGGGCTACAGCTGGGATACAAAGTATATAACCTGTGATTAATATAAAAATAAATAAATCACTTAAAATTTATTGTAAGATCTTGATATATTTCCTATATCAAAGTAACGTCTGTATGTTAGACTTGTCCTTGTTTAGGTTGAGAAATGGCCAACAGAACAGACAGAGTTAGGCCTAATGTAGAATGAGCAGAGTTTCTCACAAAATTTTTTGTTATATTTTGTTACCCACTGAAACCACAGAACCTACTATCTGTGTGTGTGTGTGTGTGTGTGTGTGTGTGTGTGTGTGTTTGTGCATGTGTTTAAATTCTGGCAGAAGAGTCAGCTGTGCTTTCTCAGGGTGATAGCCGATAGCATATATAATCTGGGATTTTTTATGGGGCAGCTGTCCATATTTTTCTTATTGTTGTGGGCTATATCCCAAGTAATTGTCATTCTTTCATCAAGTTTCCTAATAGTTACTTCTAAAGACACAGAAAATATAGATTTTTAAACTTTCATTTGCTCCACGTTGCTCTTAACACAAAAAAGCAATGGGAAACACACTTTGAAAAACATGTAAGTGTGGGCTCAAGCTGGAAACTCTTAATCCTGATCCATTAAGGAAAAATGGAAATGGTTTCATGGAGCACAGATCAACACCCAAGGAACACACAATGTGACTGAAAGATGGAGGAGGCTGATATCATAAAACATGTGGGAACTAAGTGGAAGTTTTTAAAAAAAAGAGTCCTGAGGCAGAGGGAAGAAATGATCAAACAAAGCACAGCTAATAGGTTTAAAGCTCCTGGAAAATTAATGAGAATGGTGGTCTAGGTTCCCTCATAAATATCTGTGTCAACTAGGAGGCCTTGGCCTGCATTCCCCACACAGCCAGAAAACAAAATTCAAGTTTCGATGTGGACGAATATAGTTTTGTGTGTTCAAAAGGATTTTCAATGTAATTGTCTTATTAGTGTGTTCATTTTTCTTCTCCAACATAAAATGTTATACATTGTGTCTGCATCTATTCTTTCAATACTCTTTATTTCATCACTTGCTATTCAATCGTCATGTGGAATCCTGCATGGTGTCCACTGATGTTGCTTTTACTCTGTGTACAAGCTATGGCATGTTCTAAACAGATGAATCACAGTTAATGCCTCCAAAGTGCTGGTTTCACTTCTCTTATTTTGTATATTTTTCTCATAAAATAAATTTTTAGAGAACAAAGACAAACAAAAATATATATGAGAATAATGTTACTATCCAAATTAACTCACTTCATCTACACATTAGACATTACTATTTTTAGATTTAGTTCATTACTTTATGTTTATAGATGTTTTGCCTGTGTATGTGAGCATCACATGAATGCCTGATGTCTGTGAAGGTCAGAAGAGGGATACAGATCCCCCGATACCAGAATTACACAGTCATGAGCTGAAGGTCAAACCAAGATCCTTTACAAAAGTAGCAAGCGATTTAATAACTGAGCCTACACTACATCACCATGCTAACCAATCTTGTGTGAAAGCACTAGTCACTTCTATCAGAAATTAAGTTGGCTAAATAAATTGAGTAGGAATTTCTTGCCCATGGCTTCAATCATTCAACTCTCTTCAAAAATTAAAATGTCAGTTAAAGACATATTTTTTCCTTTTTTGAGCTAGATTGTTTAATTTTTAATTAATTTATTTTTATTCACTTTACATCCTGCTTGTAGCTTCATCCTTCCTCCTTTTACAGTCCCACCCTCTCTACATGCCCCTAAGCCAATTCCGCAGAAAAGGGGAGCTCCCTCCCATCCAGCCCAGCTCATCAAGCTGCATCAGGATTGAGCTTGTTCTCTTCCCCTGTGGCCTGGCAAGGCAGTCCTACCAGGCGGAAACGATCAAAAAGGTGGCAAGAGAGTCCCTGTCTCATGCAGTCCCCTCTTCCCTTACTAGAAGACCCAAATAAAGCCTAAGATGCTCAACTGATAGATCTTTGTAGGGTGCCTAGGTCCAGTTCATGCATGGTTCTTGGTTGATATTTCTGTCTTAGCAAGCCCTTCCGGGCCTTGGTTAGTTGGCTCGGTTGCTCTTCTTTTGAAGCTCCTTTTCTTTTTCCTCCCACTTTTCCACTTGATTGTCTGTTTGTCACCCCGTGTTTGGCTTTGAGTCTCAGCATATATTTTTATATGGCACAAATTAATTTTCAAAGAATAGTTAACTTAATGGCAACTTTAGATAGTTAAAAGACTCCAAAAAAATTAGTGCACTGTTCTCCTGTAACATAAATTCATTCAATTTGCATCATTTTTCTACATCTAAACTCATGTAAATGATTCTTTTGCTTAGGTTATCATATTTATGATCAGTAGGTCATAATACTTATATTGGATTATCAAATTCATTTCAATTTCATTATTTCTTTTTTCTTTAATTCATTTGCTGTTAATTAATTTGCTTACAAAGAAATAATAAGTATTAAATATACAAGCAGATGCATTGCAAATACATCCTGGTGTCAGCTTTCTATGGCTACTAAGGATGGCAAATGTTCATAGACCTATTAAATTATAGTCACAGAAACTTAATTTATGCAAATTGATCAATATAGAGAAGAAAGTTCTCAGAATTCTTCTATGTGATAAAGGTGAAATTCTAAGTTAAACTCCCAAAAGTTTGGCTGCCTGAGAATTCTGCAGGAGTTAAGGAGGTAGAAATCTGACAGATTTCTTAGGTCACTAAACTAAGCAAAAGGAGCAAAAGGAGATGAATGACTACAAGGAAGCATCGTCTTCTGGACACAACAGGCTTGATACACATACGAAGTTGCAGGACGTGCAGAGATTCAAAGCAGATGAAATCCCAACACAGAGAAGGGAAACTGGACAGAAATCCCACCCCTAACCAAAAATTACTTGCAATTGATTGCTGATTGGAAAGGGAAAATAAGTGTTCTGCAATGAAGTGTCATTGCATGTATCAACTACACCTCAGACTTCATGCCCAAGAGAAGCTGGCCAGCACAAAATGACTCCATATATTTTTGTGTGCTTGTTTGTTTGTCTGTTCATTTGTTTTCCTTGTTGAATTAATTCTTGTTGTTTAGTTAACCTATACTGTTTGGATTTTTATTTCTTAGAGAAAGAAGATAAAGTTGGGTATGGAGGAGCCGAGAAAAACTATAATCAAAATAGATCATATGAAAACATTTTTAAATAAATGTGAGAGAAAATGTTCATTTAACTAAACATTTTAAATGTACTAACTAACTTTAATAATATAAACATCAGTCCTTTGGTTGTTTATTTTACAGTAGAAATCATGGTTAGAAAATAAACTAGGATGTAATGGAATAATAGGATTAAGATCCTGTTTTTAAAAATCATCTGGAATAATGTATCTACATATTAAAACCAGCCTATCATTGCCAATCATTTTCATCTTGGCATTCTATTTTATATACATTAGTTTTAATGAGCATCAGTTCACTGAACATAGTAAGCATTTACAACTTAGGTGTTTGGCAGTTTTTCCTTTCTAAATATAAAAGAGATATAAGCCTCCCCATTTTTTTCTGGCCAGTCTGAACTGTCATATTCTCCAAAATAACCCATTTCAAACAAACAGTAGTTAAATCATTTCAATCAGTTGCAGACAAGTGTGTAAATTAAATTCCTTCTCCCGAACTCCTGAAGTCTAAAGTCCAGAAAAGAACAGCATTCATTTTATTAATTGCTAGGGGTTTGCAAGACCTGGTAGAAGACAGGAGAGGTTCCTGGGCAGAGGACACATTTTCCTTGCATTACAACTGTCCTGGAGGCAGCCACATTGAAGGATCTGAATACTACCATGCAAAATGCACATCTTGGATATTGTCTTTCAAATAAACTGCAGTGATGCAGTCACCTTAAATTAAAGCCTATCTTTCTTTTCTCTCCTAAGTTATGTGCCTTCATGATTCTGACTTGAACTGAACATATGTGAAGTTATTTGAATTAAAAGTATGATCTAATACCCGAATACAAGATCTGATGCTACCAAGCACAGCGTGTTAATCCCTTTTGTGATATTCACTCCCTTAGTGGCCTAAGGCAAAAATCTTTGTCTAGGTTTCAAAGACATATAAAAGTGAGTGGAGATGTGGAAATGGCATGCACCCTCCCAAGCTCTCCACCTCAATCAAAGGGAGAAACTTGCTTGAGATTCAGTTCACGTTTGAAAGAAAACTTAGAAGGGTTTTCCGTAGGCGAATAAAATTCTTGAAGCCTTCTTCTCACCTGAGTGTGTGTGAAATCCTCCCAAGTAGCTCTTGGCAAGTTGAGGAAGGATTCTCAAGGAGACACTGACCCCTGGAGGCAGAGACATCTGCCTTTCGGACAGACCTTGACTTTTGTAATTTCAGAGACACTAAGTAATGGACTGATAAAAATAAAGACTGATATCTGTGGCAAATCTCATAGTCTACCCACATCATTCTGCCCTCCTACCCCTTCTTCCACATCCTTTCAAATATTTGTAGAAGACATATCATCAAGGTCACTAATGGTGGAACACACATTTGTAGGAAACTAAGCCCCACACTGAGGGCTGAGGTTGCTCCTTTTCCATTATTGCCTCATCTTGAAGAAAGATTGGGTGTTACTCAAAACTAAGAAAAGAGCTATGGAAAGATTTTTAAAAATAAATAATCATGTTTAATTAGTTTATTTTACAAAGGTTAAACAAGTTGCATGAAGTTCCCAAATTAACAGAAGACAAGAAAGTTGATTGAAGGCCCATCAAAATATTACGGACAAAGTAAAAGTTTTTGAAACTTTCAGACTCAGATGAGATTGAAAAAGAGCACAGTATGACAAGTCTCAGTTAGAGATGTACTATGTCACATCCCTATCCATCATCCCTGTATCAATCACCTTTGGGTGAATTTATGCTTTTGTTCATAAATAAATACTCTATAAACATCATTGACTTCATATGACAAAGATGGGTAAGAGGGTGGGAGTGGTTACTTGCCCTGCATTCCAGTTAGTTTTCTGTGGCTGAGATAAACACCATGAACAAGAGGAAGGAAGGAAGGAAGGAAGGAAGGAAGGAAGAAAGAAAGAAAGAAAGAAAGAAAGAAAGAAAGAAAGAAAGAAAGAAAGAAAGAAAGAAAGAAAGAAAGAAAACAAAAACTCTGAGGAGAAAAGAGTCTATCGGCTTACAGGCTCATCACAGAGACAAGCCAGGCCCAAAGCTCAAAGCAGGAACCTGAAGCAGGAACTGCAGCAGAGGTTACGGCAAAACACAGCTTACTGACCTTCTTACCCGGGGGTGGTGCTGACGATAATGCTGCTCTCTGTAGTGGTGCTGTCCACAGTGTTCCCACATCAACCTTCAGTCCAGAAAATGTCCCACAGAGATGGTCACAGCACAATCTGATGGAGACAAATCCTTAAAGGTGATTCTACCCTAATAGCTCTACATTTGTGTCATGTTAAAAAAAAACAAAACAAAAGCAAGCAAACAAACAACAACCTTACATCATGTGTGACTAGCAGCTTTAGGCCAAAAGATAGTCCGCATGGGAAACCTTGAACTTCTCCAAGATTTCTCTCTTCCTATGATGACACAAAGTAAAATAATTTAAGACACTGAACAGTGTTAAATGACATTGTTACTGGTAAAATATGGCTCAAACATTTGATGGATTTCTTAAATTGTGCTGGCAATGAATGACTTAAGTAAGAGAGGCTTTGGTTTTAGCTCTGATCACTAAATACTTGTAGATGTACTAACGAAGAAAAGGCAGGCAACATTTTTCTCCAGTAATTCAGTATAAACATATCTACTCTCCTTGCCAAAAGAAAAAAGAAAAGAGCATAAAATTAGGAGGAAAAACCAATGTTCAGTATGCCAAATTATAATGTGTTTAGGCTTTGTGTTTTACTTTGTTGTGTTGGTTTCTATATGGATGCTTGTCCATTGAATGCCTGTGCTTAGTATTATAACATCAGAATACAAATCAAAAGAAAGACATGTCCAAAATTATTAGTGATGTCATTAGAGCCACCCAACTAAAATTTAGATGCTTTTCCTCCATTTAAATTCTGCTCTAAGGAAAACAATCATTAAATTGGGAAACATGCGAATGAAAAACTACTAAAGGTAACCAACCTTCTGTCTCTCATCCTATGAAATACGCATGTATTTTTATATATCTCTAAGATCTTGTTTCAAACAGTTAAGTTTATCTCAACTTTCCTTTTAGTTCTTTCTCCCTGTAATCTAAATTATTCCCTCTTACTTCATCTCATTTTTGAAGAAAATAATTTCTGATGACAAAAACAATTATAACTAATCAAAAGTATAAATAATCTGATTGTAAACCTATTATTTTAAAGTTCATTACAAAGAAAAACAGTAGTTTGACCACCAAAGATAACTGGTTTTGACATTTTAGGAATCTTATTCTATGGTTTATGAGAGCCTATGAACTATATTTATTACATAATTGCTTTTGTCTGTCACATAACACAAGTCTGTTGTAAAATTTTGTTTTTCATTGCCTCTCTGTTTTTAATAATCTCCACTTATTTTTTAATAATCTCCTTTTAATATTTTATTATACATGCATACAATGTGGTTTGATCAAATCTATCCCCCTCCCTCTTCTCTTATTTTACCACTTTCCTTCCTAACTTTACTTGTTCTATAAAACAAATGTGACTTCACTTAGTGCCTCCTATGAAGCTGTCCAATGAGCATGGTAGACACTCAGTGACCACACACGTGAAGAAGCCTGATTTCCCTTGCCTCAGCAGCCACAAATTGTTAAGAGTTCCTCAGGTGATGTTGGTTCTTCATGAGTTTGCTTTCTGTCCTTGTCAGGATTTTGAATGACTTGATCTTATGCAAGTCTTGGGGCTCACACAATGGTCCTGTCACACAATGCTAACTACTGTTTTTCGTCACTACTTCTGGCTCTTACAATCTTTCTACTTTCTCTTCAGTTATAATTCCTGAGTCCTGGGGAGAGAAACTATGATATAGATGGTCTACTTAGAGGTGGGCACTCCATAGTCTCAGATTCTCTTCATACTGGTTAGTTAGGGCTCTCTGTATTAATCATGATATACTGGAAAAAAATGCTCAAATGAGAGTCGGAAGATGCATTAGTGTATGGGTACAAGAATTCAGGCACCATTTGTTACTATATGCAATGGCAAAATAATAGCATTAAGGTCTTGCTTAAGGCCACAGATCTAGGCAGCCATGGGGTTTTAGTCTGAATAATGATATCAGTCATGGGTTCTGTCTTGTGGAACATGCATAAAATCCAAACAGAAGGTGATTGCTTGTGGCCCATAACATTCATGCCACTATTGCAACAATGAGCATAAGTCGCCATGGAAGTGGTTGTTTTAACTTGCAGGGTTTACAGCTGATTAAGATTGTAGTTGGATTCTTTCTCCTGGTCGATTGCTTATTTCTTCAAGGTTTGTATACGTGCCGAGAGCATGTGTTCCGTGAGTACTGGGTAAGAATCAAGCACTGTTATCTGATTAACGTGTCCCAGAAAGGTCCCAACACAGAGCCATGTACACATGTGCTTCGTTCTGTTCCAGCGCAAGGTCATCTCCAGTTGTGTCTCATTAGATTCCTGCACAAGGCCACCTTCACATGTGGCTCACTCTGAAGCTTACAGAGCAGCTTTGGTTCTTGAGCTTTCTGTATTTCCCAGTTCCTCATTTGTGATTTTTCTCTGTTGAATTGATTTCAAGTAGACTTTCTGCATGTGACTTTCCATTCCTCTAGGGTGCCAAGCACATTGGAAGAAG
Source organism: Pachyuromys duprasi (assembly GCA_028658305.1). Lineage (NCBI taxonomy): Eukaryota > Metazoa > Chordata > Mammalia > Rodentia > Muridae > Pachyuromys > Pachyuromys duprasi. The sequence goes on from CM053744.1 coordinate 69,399,505, forward strand.
CTATTGCCTCTCATATCATTGGATATCTTGGTCCATGTGTCCATCTCTGATCTTATTCAGGATGCAGAACTTGAATTGGATGGGTCTCTGTTAAACTGGCACACAAATTTCAGTGTCGTTCTGCATCTGGCATGAGCCTATGCTTTGTCTGCTACTCTCTTGGGAAGCTCAGGGCCCTGATGAGCACAAAACTGGAAGTATATACTCTGAGGTGGGAAATGGTGAAGGGCAGGGTTGAAGGAGCTCAGGGCTCCAAAACTGGAGTCACACAGCAACAAAGGCCCGGACTGGGCATGTTTTGTCCAAGTGGACAAAATGGCTACTTGAAGAACAGCCAGCATGCTAGAAAGATGGCGGCAGGGCAACCTTTCTCACTGACATGCCAGTGAATGGTGGAAGCGTGAGGCAACCAGCAGTACCCTGGCTGACTGACAGGCAGCCAAGCCCCAGAGATCCAACCCTGAATTCTTTGGGAAGAAGGAAAGCCCTTCCTTCCCAAGAGTCTCAGACTGCCATGGTGAGGTAGATGACACTGGCCCGTTTATTTTGTGTGAAACAGGAACGTATAAACTTTGGGAGGAGTTTGAGGGTGAAAGTGTTTGATTCGCTGGGACTAAGGATGCTAGGGCTATGTCATTTACATGCAATATCACAGCCCTATCATAAGAGGAGGAATACAGAACTTAATTAACCTATGGGGGGGGAGGAACTCTGGATATGGTTAAAGGTTATTGGTTGAAAGCTAATGAAACCAAGACATTTCATTAGCATAGGGGGTGTTTGCAGTAATCACCATGTAGACACTGGACGTGTTTTATTATTATTAATAATTGCACTTTATTCACTTTGTATCCCCCCCATAAACCCCTCCCTCCTCCCCTCCCAATCCCACCTTCCTTCCCCCTTCTCCACACATGTACCTCCCCAAGTCAAGGGATTGGGTTTGTAATCTCCCTGAGGGCTACTTGATATTCCTTAGAGGATCTGGTGTTCCCCAGATCAGGCTGAGAGGGAACTCAGATGAGAAAGGGAATCCTTTCTCTTGTAATGAGCTCAGAAGGTATCCAGAAATGCCAGACTTCGACCTTACCAGCAGGGTCCAACACTATAAGCCAGAGATTGCGCTTGTCCTCTAAAAACACATGGAATTTACATCAGGGAGATACTTTTGAAAAGATAAACTAAGTGATTTTCGTAGGCAATTTAAATCTTGGATGTCTGAAGCTTTTGTACTAATTTCATTCTTTGTGATTAAAGACAGAAATCTTTACTATCTTGACACACCACTCTATGTCCCATAGTGTCAACATCCAAATGTTTTCTACTTCCCTGTAGACTTGAGGCCCAAATGCAGTGTCAGCACAGTCTATCATGGCCCTTATATCTGTGTGAACTTGATTTATAACTCTAAGGTGTTGAAAACTATTTCTTCTGATTGACAGTTAAAAAAATAGCAGGAAAAATTAGTGTCATACTCAAGTCCTACCTGAGCCTTATAGTTTCACTTTTATTCCTTATTGTACCTGAGGCAGAAAGTTCAGTTATTTAATCCTTCAAGAATCAACATTGTTGTCCTTTAATATATACTTATTTGATGATTCAAAGGAGTCTCTGAAAGTTTTTTCCTAAGTCTCTAATGTTAAAATTGGCTTTACATCATCCGCATTCTGATGAAGAGTTTACCACTTAACCATCGTTACCATACCATGAAGTTTATAGGCTTCCTTGTCTAGATGTCAGAAATGCTCACTGCCTATACTTATATAAAGGACATTAAATATGCCCACTATATAGCTGACCTCATCAACTTAGGTGCTAGAGTAAGGGAGAATTGCTTTCCCTCAAATCTAAAATATTGTGACTTTACAAAAAACAATGAGGTTCTAGACAAACAAAAAAAAAGGATAGATTTGTACTACAACAATGTTGATTAGACAGTGTGGTGGTACTGAAATACATACAAGAGTTGTTTCAAAAAGAAATTTTCTGTTCCATATTATGTTGAGGTGATCAGAAGGGAGCAGCCACAAATGTACAGACAAATAAAGAATTAAAAACGTAGTAGTAACTTTTGCATCCCTGTGACACGCACACAGAAACTGATAGAAACCACTTATAAAAGAAAAGACTTGTTTTCATACAACTTTCAAAGAGCTCAGTCTATTGTATCATCAGGAGCATGATAGAGCAACTCATTCATAGTAGTAAGGGAATGAGGTCGAGATTGTTCACATGATGAAGGACCGAAAGGCAGAAAGAGCAGCAGAACCAAGTCTGCACTGTCACCAATGTCAGCCTGCATCTAATAAGCCCCTTCTACCTGTGCCCTAGTTCCTCAAGTTTCCACAGCCTTACGATATATCACCACCAGCTGAGAAACTAGAATTTGAAACATCACTGTCTAGAAGAACATTCAAGCCACAACATAAAATAAAATGGATGTCCCAAACCATTCAGTTCATTGGCTGTTTAGGGGAATAATCAGTGACTGGCAAGAATCCAGTCAGTGCTAATTGTGTGAAACATAAATGGTATAGACATTTTGAGACTATCGTAAATGGTATAGACATTTTGAGACGATCGTAAATGGCACCATGACTTTGGATCTGAAAAGAAAACTTACAAACTAAAACAACTCCAAAAGAAAGAAATCATGTTCAATGTAGTTATTGATCTCAAAAAAATCACAGCTCTTCTGTTAAAAACCCTTTATATCTGCTTACAAAGTATAATAACTTTAAAGCTTTCTAGGATTTGTCCACCAAGACCACATTGGTCCGCTATATATAAGTGTGTGTGTGTGTTCTGACAAGAATCTAAAATTTGCAATAAATTTTCCTTAAACAAAAATAAATGAATTGCTTGTAACTAAAAAGACATGAGTAATGAGTAAGAGATTGAGGGAGATGACTTCATCAGTTCTCAGGGATTTTTTCTGCAATATCTCCACCAGTAGATATCTTGCTATCATCACTAACCATTATTCAAACATCAATATTGAGGACTTAGAAAACAAACAATGAAGCAAGCTCACAGAAAAGCCCCTGATCTATCCGTGGCTTTGATCCCAAAAACTCCAACCAGTTTTTGGCTTGGATCTATCTTTTGACTTCCAAAGATCTAGATAATATGAGGACTATCATCAGAGTAAACACAAGATTCAATCAGTCCCTTTTATGTTTGTACATCATAGTATACTTTATGGTACAATTCTTTATTATACTTCTAGAAGCCAAATCTCAGAACACTGCTGTCCCATGGTATTTCAAGGCTACAGCTCTGAGATAATTCCTCATGCTCCCCCAGCACTTCTGTGGCCTGAGATTCAAATCTAAACATACAGGCTACCAAAGTAGAGAAAGGAAAGTATGCCTAAAAAATTCCTATCCCCACGACTTACAGTGCTGAAAGCTGTGCAGGTGTAAATGTATGACTTTAGAGCACAGATGGATTCCATGACAGTGAGTAGGCAAGTTTGTCTATGATTTTCAATGTAGGGGATCACTGGTAAAGACACTTGCTGCCAAACCTAATGGCCCAAGTTCAACCTCCATAACCCACATGATAGAAATAATTGACTTTCACAACCTGTAACTTCTAAGGGTCTAAGGGGTACTATGGCCTCAGTGCATGTACGTACACACACACACACACACACACACACACACACGTTAATCAAATGATACAACACTTTAAAATTGGGAATGTTATATCACAAAAGCAGTGTTTAAAGTGGTGACATCAACAGAAAGGTGATGGGAATTGTCTCATCAAGTTCTCCTTCTGTCTACCACTAACTACTGGTTCCTCCCTCTTACACACTTGTACTTCATCCCTTCGCCCACTCCTCTTCTCTTTCCCTGTATTCATTCTAGTACTTCTGGTTATCATTGAATTGCTAAGAATCCCATGTCAATCAAGGACAGTGAGGTTGTTGGATTTTATTCACAGCCTGACACTGTCTGTCTGAAACCACATGAACAGAATCCAAAACTCTCCAGAAACATTACTCTAGGGTTCTCTAGAGTCACACGGTTTCATACTTAAGAAAGGGTTCGGCCCATTTTACCTTGTCACAGCAATCAAGCTGACACACCAGAGAACTCTTAACACTTAGTTTGAGAACATTCTATTCATCTTAATAGCTTTAAGTATATCATACCAGTGGACAACTGTGTAGAGGAATTTTAATCCAGCAGAATGGCTGCTCTGATCACATCTAAAGACTTTCTAGGTCTGTGTGATCCAGCTGGAATGCAGACATCTTTAATCTTTAATTCACATCTTTAATCCCAGACAGTGAAGGTAAAGACAGTTTGTAAAAGGAAGCACCAATATTTGAAAGTGATGTCTAATTGGGAGGAAGACAAAGTGATGATTTTACAGGATAGGATACACCCACCTCTCATAAGAACAGAAGGAAAGAGAGGTTTCTTAATAGACAGCAGCAGCACAAAGAGAAAGAGAGAGGGATGTGGAAGGCAGTTTTATAGGAAGAGATTTAGAGAGACAGGTTGAAGAGAGAACATGCTAGACACAAGTGAAGACAGAACAAGCCAGAAAATGAGAAGGAGCCAGAAGATTAGAACAGATTGCTAGAATTAGTCGGAGGCCAAGCAGAACAATTCAGTCAGAAGCTGAGAGAAGCCATATTGAATCAGTTATCTTGGGGAGAGGAGTTTGAGCCAGAATAGCTGAGTTGAACCAGCCAGCCAGAGTTCAGAAGGAGCAAGAAAGGTTGAGCTTATTCATCAGTAAGGCTCAGAGGCTGAAAACACTGTAGGCCTAGATTAGATTTTATGAAGGCTAGAAGGTTCCAGAACTAGGCCTAGGTTAGCAGACAGAGGCAGTAAGCCTCTGAGATGACAATTACTTCTAGCAAATAAGATTTACTTTTACACCATTGAGTACAGTATGTTAAATTTATGCACATTTTCAAGTATCTATTTTTACTGTTTTTTGTTATTCTAAACAGTGTTTTACTTCAGGCATTGCTAATTATTTATTTCATAAATGGAATTCAAAATTACAACAGAAGGTAAAATTAATTAATGGAAACTATATACCTGTAACTTAATTTAACACGATCATAACAAATAGTTTTAAACTTCTAGCTTTTATACCTTTGGTTTACAGAAAAATTAAATATACTTTTGATTTCTGCATTAGAGTCCTGAAGGAAAAGCATGCAATTTTTCCACTCCCAGCTCTTTGAAATTCCTCTCAAGGAAGGCACACAAAAGTCATAGTGTTCATCTTGCCTATTGCTGAACACAAATTATAAATGACGTCCAAATATTCACATTTCTGTGGCTTTGTCAATGCAAAAAAAAATCAGATTTCCAATTAACTCAATAGTAGTCATCCATATTATCAATACGTCTGAGTAAAATAATCAGTTATATGTCATTGGCATGGGGGGGGATTCGATACTGTAAGTACGACTTGAGCAAGTCATTTGGACCAATGCTGAGTGACATGATCCAGCAAATTATAATCAATAGGGGTTTATTTAATAAATCATTTGGTCCAGAGAGCAGAGCCCCAGGTGAAGCAGCGTCAAGAATTCTGTGTGACCTCCCTTCATGCCGTGACTTGCTTTGCGGATTGGAGAACTCAGTTAACCTCCCAGCGCTTCGGTTCATCCATCTATGAACTGAGCAGAGAAACACTCCCTGGCAATCTCCGCAGTTGTCTGTGGAGGTTAATGAGCTTCAGAGTTCATGAAGTGCTTTCTCTCCAGGCAGGGGAAGGCTCTAGAAGATTGCTTAGTGCCAGGCACCTGTGATTTTTATTTTTCACAGCTCCAATAAAATGTTCTTTAAAAGAAATAAAATAAAAACACATTTTAAAAAATACATGCTAAAGTACTGCCAGTAGCTTCTCTCTGTGTTTGTCACTGTTATCAGAGGAATGATAGAAAGAGCTTCTGAACCACAGATCTGCACCAGGCACACATCTCTCGTGTGTGAGTTAGGTCTGGAGCATGTGTGTCCATGGCTCTTGCATGTCAGATGGTTCTGCCCAACTCAACTTCGAGTATTTTCACTCTAAACAGTTCATCAAGGCAGTATCCCCTCTACACACAGTTTTAGGATCTGAATATTAATTTGAAAATAAAAAGTCTTTCCACAAAATTAAGTTGTCTACTATTTAATGGCACATTGAGTTTTAAAAAAAATGTCAGGCCTTGATTGAATCTCACAGAAATAATATTTGGTACAAGTGGGCACTATGCCCTCCCCTTCTGCATGTGCTGCAACAGTTGTGTGAGACTTCTGATCAAGCTAAAAGGAGAAATTTTAACAGCATGGTGTGTCAGGATCCTGGAACTTAGATATATTTTACTGCTTTAATTAATTATACATTATATATTATTTCAAACTTGACTGAGAAAATATCATATAGAATTCTTATATTAAGGTATCTAGATTAGAATTTTATACGTTGCCAATATGTTTTTTTTTTTGCTTGACCAATTCACTTTAAACCATAGCACATTGCTTCACCTTAGTATTAGATATTTAGAACACTATATTACTACAGTAATACGTGTGTGTAAAAACATGTTTTTCATGTTCTTGCTATTTTATTCCTGACACATAGTAAAGAAAAGCCAGGGGAAAAGGTAAAAGTACATGTGTCTTTCCCTTTTGATTTCTCTTTCTACAGAAGAAACTATTCAAAAGGTGCTCTCTTAGGATTTTTTTCTTGATGATTGTAATCAGATAAATCATATCTTATATTTACAGTATGTAATAAATACACACGAAGTTATTATTTCCTGAAAGGCTTTATTTGACTCAGAATAATTCTAAGAATTTTGCAGCACTGTCTGTCCACATTTCATTTCTGGTGGAAGACACACTTTTTGGCTTCCCAAAACACAAGCCTGGGATAAAGGTAATGTTAGCTTTCTTTTTTTAAGTAATTTACTTATTTTTAATATTAATCACAGGTTATGTACTTTGTATCCCAGCCGTAGCCCCCTCCCTCATTCCCTCCCCTTCTCCCCCTCCCTCCCTCATCTCCTTCCTGCCCCCCTCCAAGTCCACTGATAGGGAAGGACCTCCTCACCTTCCATCTGACCCTAGCTTATCATGTCTTTTCAGGGCTGGCTGCAATGTCCTCTTCCGGGATCTAGCTAGGCTGCTCCTCCCTGTGGGAGGAGGGGGAGTGTTGAAGAGTCAGCCATTGAGCTCATGACAGAAATAGTCCCTTTCTAAGAATGTCTCCAGTCCCACCCTGACAACCTTATATGTTCTCTCAAGCCTGCCTAACAGCCACAGGGTCACATGCACAGCTGAGAAGAACTTAACCTCAACAGCCTTGTGAATGAAGGACAGCATTGAAAGGGTGTCTTGAAGCTCTTTCAAGCCACAGATGTAGAGAGTAGCCAAAAATTCGCACAGGCTTTTTTATTTACTTACTTATTTTTAATTTGCATGCCTGAGCATTTTGCCAGCATGTATAATGGTATACAACTTGTGTTCAATGGCCACTGAGGTCAAGGAGGGTGTCAGATCCCCTTGAACTAGACTACAAAAGGATGTGAGCATTCCTGTAGGTTCGGGGAACTGAGAGAACAGTGGGTTTTGAGCATCTAATTCTAGAGGGTCCCCATAACACTTTCTAGCCACACATCAGCCACAGAACATAACCATCTCATCAGCACTTACTTTATATTTTTTGGAAAGAAATCCCCACTTGTCAAAGGAAAATATGATCAAACTTGCATTATTCTTGGACATCCTAAACCTCTACATTTATTTTTTAGAGAAAGGGTCTAGCTATGTAACACACCCATATATATAAATATATTTATATATATATATATATATATATATATATATATATATTTAAGAGAATGTTCTCACTCCATAAATCTAAAAATCTAAAAATCCAAAGACCTTTGGTTTTAAATGACATTACAATTATTTCAGCCAAAAGAAACCAAAAGTAATATCATTCTATGTACAAGATAGAAAGCTTCTTTAACAATTAGGATGTATTACACATTAATAAGAAAAATAATAAAAGATAAGTGCAATTTACCTTACTATAATATTTGATAAGATTATTTGAACCAGGACAGAAACCTACCACAGAGGGCATCTGAAAGACTCTACCCAGCAAGGTATTGAAGCAGATGCTGAGATTCATAGCCTAACTTTGGGCCGAGTGCAGAGAATCTTATGAAAGAAGGGGGAGATAGAAAGACCTGGAATGGACAAGAGCTCCACAAAGAGACAAACAGAACCAAAAACTCTGGGCCCAGGGGTCTTTGCAGAGACAGATACTCTACCCAAGGACCATGCATGGAGACAACCTAGAACCCCTACACAGATGTAGCACATGGCAGCTCAGTGTCCAAATGGGTTCCTATTAAGGGGAACAGGGGCCGTCTGTGACATGAACTCAGTGGCTGGCTCTTTGATCATCTCCACCTGAGTAGGGAGCAGACTTACCAGGCCACAGAGAAAGACAATGCAGTCAGTCCTGATGAGACCTGATAGGGTAGGGTCAGAGGAAAGGGGAGGGGGACTTCCCCTATCAGTGGACTTGGAGAGGGGCAAGGGAGGAGATGAGGGAGGGTAGGACTGGGATGAGACAGGGGAGGGGGTTACAGCTGGGCTACAAAGTGAATAAACTGTAAAAATAAATAATAAATAAATAAATAAGAAACGAATAGATTTGGGAGTTACTTTAAAAGTTGATGCTTCTTCAAAAATGAATTGTGACTACCTTTTCTATTATTGTTAGAAGTGTTTAATAATTTATTTTTTGAAATTTGATATTAGATTATTTACTTTACATCTGAGGGTGTCCCTTCCCTCCCCTCCTCCCAGTCCCTTCCACTTTTCCTCCCTCCCCCTCCCCCCTTTTTTCTCCAGAAAAGGAGAGGCCCCCACCTCCACCCACCATTAACCTTCCCCAGCACATCAAGTCACATCAGGACTGAGCATATCTTCATCCCCTGAGGCCAGGCAAGGCAGCACTGCCAGTAGGGAAGAGATCCAAAAGCAGACAATAGAGTCCATGTTAGAAACAGCCACCCCTCCACTTGCCAGGCGCCCCATATGAAGACTAAGCCGTCCTAACGGCTACATGTGTGCAGGGGTCCTACGTCCAGACCATGAATGCTCCTTAGTTGATGTCTCAGTCTCTGAAAGTCTCTGTAGTTCTTCTTGGAATGTTCCTGACTCCTCCAGGTCCTCCCATCTTTCCCCCAACACTTCTGCAGGACCCCCTGAGTTCCACCCCACGCTTGGCTGCATGTCTCAGCATCTGTCTCGATCTGCTGCTGGCTGGAGCTTCCAAGATGACAGTCAAGTTAGGCTCCTGTCTGAAAACATAGCAGACTATTATTATTAGTGTCAGGAGCTGGCTCTCTACCATGGGGTGGGTCTCAGGTTGGGCCAATTATTGTTTGGAACTTCCTGTTATCTTTGTTCCCTCCATATCCCTACACTTCTTTTTTTTATTTATTTATTTTTATCTCAATCACAGGTTAGGTACTTTGAATCCCAGGCTTAGCCTCCTCCCCCATTCCCTCCTACCCTCCCACTCCCTCCCTCACCTCCCTCTTCCCCGCCCCCTCCAAGTCCACCAACAGGGGAGGACCTCCTTCCCTTCCATCCAACCCCAGCTTATCCTGTCTCCTCAGGGCTGGCTGCAAAGTCCTCCCCTGGGATCTAGCCAGTCTGTCACTCCCCGGCTTGTATGCCCTCCATATCCCTACACTTCTTATGGGCAGGGTAATTTTTGGTTCACAGGTTTTGTCCGTTTCCTACAAAACCTGCGACTACCTTAAATGATATATAATCTGTAAATCATACAACAGATTTTATTTAAAAATATAAATGATTAGTAAAATATTGGGGACAATAAATTTTTATGTAAATACATGTGAATTTTATATAAATTGATTAGAATATACTCTCAGGAAGCCACACACACACACACACTCAATGTTGTCTTGCCGCTGTTGGTAGAGCTGCCTTCGTTCGAGACTGACTCCTGTATCTGCCAAGTGACCGATTGATTTTGGTGAAGAGAAAAGTTTCAAAATGAGGCACACTGATTTTTGTGACAATTTTGGTTTTAGTAAAGCAGAAACGCGTGTGGCTGGCAAGCTGTTCTCGGCCCCTTCTATACCCAGACCTTCCATAAATGACTGCTGGATCAGTTTTCTAATTTGGTCACATTCCGGATTCAAACTTTTCAGACTTCTTAGAATGAGCAACATTTCTTGAAACATTGTGTCGAATCATGAGCCTTTGTGTGGGGAAGAAAAAAAAAAGGGAATTTCTGCATGTCCACTCAGCCCGCTGTGTGATTAGCAGAAAGCATGACACACTCTGACCATCACCTACACAGAAAGCCTGTCAGGTCCTGATCCTGAGTAGGTAAATGGGTCCTCTCTGGCTTCTGGATGACAGTTTTATGAGATTATATTTTTCAAACTTTGTGCTAAATCCATGAGTTTGTTTTCTCCCTCTCCTAGTAAAACTTGGTTACATTTGTGGAATCCTTGCTACATTATCTTGATTTTATCTGCATAGTTTTGGTCCCAGTAGAATAAAAATGCTTATGCTGGAAAATTCCTGGACAGTGATTTTAGAGGTACACCACTGTAAGAGAAAACTACTTCCTCCTTTTTGCTGCTTGACTTAGCAAAATAAACTCATTTTAGTTCTATAAAATGCAGGCAAGAATTCAACTGCAAAGAGCCCTTATTTTTATTTTAAATGATTTAATCTTTTGCCTTTCTATAACCTTTTAATATTATCTTTTAATAAAGTGAGTAGGCTACTTTTGGCATTGTAAAGAGGGTTGAAAAATGATATTTTCAACCCAATATATATCACATACTAAGTACAAGACAGGAAGTTTTATTTGGAAAATGCTTATGTCAAGCTACCAATCAGAAGGCTGGCCTACATTATTTTATTCAAGAGAACTCTTTCTTTCGAAGTTCTCTGAGAGATCCGCAGACAGCGGGGCGGGGGGGCGGGGCTGAAAGAGAATAAATGGAGAGAAATTGGAAAACACATGTCTGCAAAAGTAAATTTCATACTCGCTCTAGCATTTAATTATGTATACATGAGTTGGGAGGTCTGTCTGTTTTAGTAATGATCTCAACACAATAATCCAATATGACAGAAATGAGTGCATTAAGTAATACTATGCTTATGCAATTTTCCTATAAAACCAAAAAGTACTAACCAAAAACATTTCTTTCATCCTTGGTATTCATCGTTCATTTTAGGGGTTATGATTCACTTTAAGTTGCATATTAGTATAGGAAAGAAAAGTGTTTGAGGGAAGAGTAGATTAATTGCAAAGGCGTTGCTTGGGTACTCAGCTGTCAGATGGGCCCTACGGAACATAGACACAAAGCCTTTGCACTGCCCTGGTTTAAGTGATTCTGACTCCAATGCCAGAGCTTCTTTAACTCAGTGGTTACATACATCACAAGCTACTGAGCTCACTCTGATTTGTCACTGGATTTTGGTAGGAATTTTCCCCCTTTTTAACTGATGAAGCAGCTAACAACAAAAATGTTTCCATGTTGATATCAAAATGTAGACACCTTTGCAATACTGCATTTAGCACAGCACAGTGTCTTATAGACACAACAGAGTCTTATAGATACTGCTGAAACAGATCCCATGACACAAGTGGGGTCATTTTACACACCCACATCAGAAAAGACAACTTGCTAGATGCTCAGAGATCTTTCTGTGATTTCCTCCTTTGTTCTTAAAAAGAAAGGATCCTATATAGTAGCCTATAATTATTGGAAATACAAATTGGCTATACACAATCCTGTTTTAGACTGCTGTAACAGAGGACAGAGCTAATAACTTAAACAGAAATGTAACACCTCCCAGTTCTTTGGCTGGAAGTCTGAGATGAGATGTGTTCAGTGCTGTTTGCTTCTTCCTACAGGCTGTAAGTCACCTTTTCTACCTATGCCCACATTTCCCCTTTTCCTAAGGATACAGTTGCATCGATCTCCTTGACCAAATTTAATCATATGCAAAATACATCTCCAAATTTCATTCTATTCACAGAATAATAATACACATGTGGTGCCTACTCTTTGTTGACAGTAGCCCTGACTTTGTACGGCACTGATGGCCATTCAGTTATTTCATTTCATTTATTTCACAGTTAGTAATAGTAAGTCCCAGCTCACATTATACTTTACTAAATGGTGTGTGTGTGTGTGTGTGTGTGTGTAAAATAAAGGACTAAGAAAAATAAATAAATTTGCCTTACCTAAGACAAAGCCAGCAGTACAGGTAGGTAAATATTAACAAAGCTGCCCAGGCTCAGGGCTGGTTCTAGGCACAGAAGAACTAGAAGAATTGAGATTTGAGTGTGAGTGAAGCAGAGCTATCACTCTGAGCCCTGTAGCCCTGTAACAGTCAGAGAATATCACCTGTGTGTCCAGTGAGAAACTCCAGGGAGAATGATGCTGCTGTTCTCCAGTGCTGGCTGTCCCCAGGCTACACACTCCAGACACACCCTCATTGTATCATTAGTTAACCTGCTGGTTTCTATCAGCTCTTAGCCCTGATTTTTTTAATACAGTTTAGATGCACCTGTGTGTCCATGTGTTCCTCGTTTCCTTTGATGAAGTCATAGATGGTAACATTTGATTAGGGAAAACCTGCTTTTTTATCAGTCTGTGCTTCACAGCTTATGCTGGTCAGAAATCTCTCCATTATGCACATAGCCTTAGAACACTCAAGGAAATGCAGCCAAATGATGCCTTATTCGGGACCAAGATCTATGTATTTCATCACCACTATTATTTACCCCGACATAAACACCTATGAGCTTTTTAATTAATTGATGTGGAACCCAAATTTTGAAGGGAGCAACAATCTGAGACAATTTTGAAGATTTCCCACACTGACCCATTTAATAATTGTAGACTATAAGGAGTACTTGTTTCTCTATTATCCTTAGAGAATTCATGTTCATAAGAACAACTGAAGATGAGAGAATGTCCTTGATACGAACAGCACATTAGCTATTTCGCTGATAAGTAAACAGGTCATATCTACTGGATAACAGGTCCTCTTTGCAGCCACTGTGACAGTTGCATCTACTCATTCCTCCACTATCGACTGAATCAGCTCTGCTGGCAATTCAATTTGTCATTAAGACAACTGAAAACACCAGATTGACTCCTTTCTGATCTGTGTCATATAAACACAATTATTGTTAAAGTGTTCTCCAGTCCTCCATCTGACTACGGGAAAAATAAAGCCTGATTCCTTTTTTTTTTTTCAGATTTGACTAACAAGACAAACAATAAAGCAGACTTCCATAATCGATTTGCCTAATAGATCTAGTTCATTGAATCAACAGGTTTAGGGATGAAACCTAAAAGACAAAGAATTCTTGAGATACTCAAACTTAACTGTCTGGAGCTAAACTGACTTAGGATTGATGACAAACTGTCTGCAAACTATATTTAGTCTCTTAAAATGGAAAGAAGAAGCAGCATTAACTGGGCATAATAACAACATTAAGAAAATATGAAACTTAACCCCAGACTTTCCAATGACCCATGTGTGTTCTCTAATTTTCACTCAAGCAGTGTAATGGGCACGGGGTCCTTGTATACCTGTGTTTACCTACATTCAGTTAAAGGATGTCTCTGAGAGAAGACCCGTGATGGCCTGGGGTACTCAGCTCCTTTCTGTATTTTCTAAGTGCCTCACGAATATCATCCCATTACTCTTCAAAACTATCCAGGCAAGAAATCATACAACTCATCTCAAAAATGATCCTTGACAGTGAGTGCGAATTTATATCCTCCAATAAGTGTGTATACTATATGTGCACTTAAAATCCCTCGGTTTTTATGTTGGAGACCAGGTGAGTGAGTAAGCGATTAAGAAACCCCCTGAACAGGCCTGGAAGAAAGCCTATGTCAAGAAGTAGTTTGTGGGCCACTCTCCAACATGTTTGTTTTACAAATTAACATTAAACCCTCAAATAACAATAGCTTGGTGTGGATTTTCTCTGAAGCAAACGTGAAGCTCTAAATATTTAACTGTATTAAGGGCTCCCTTTTATTTACATAATAATATATAATGTTTATCTTTATCTTTAGAGCACTGTAAAAATATCAGTAACTATCCATAATAGGGCTCTAACGAAAGGAAGATAGCTTTCGAATCACTAATCTATGTTAATGCCATTTTGGTCAGGGTCTTGTAACTGCTGTTAGGATTTCAACCTCGATAGGTCAGAGGGAGAAGATGGGAAAATCCTTAATAAAATGTTGTTAGAAGCTACAGGTGGGAAATAAAGAAGCTCTTGTGACCTATAATCTTATACCCTCCTAAAGTCACCTGCAAGCACTGCTGGCTTCAGCAGATGGAATTAGACAGCACACCGGTGACTTTCCAATCTCAGCTTTTACAGTTCGACATTATCATCTCCAGTGAAGAACAAAAGAAGGGTACAGAATTTCCCAAGCTGCTCTCTCTGGCTTTAATCAGCCCACTCAGCCACATGAGTAACTCTGCATTAGCAGTCTTTTGTTCCCATTAATAAACAAAGCATGCATTGTTTTGCTGGTCTGTTCATAAACAAATATCAGACTCTCCATGGACTTTATTTGAGTATCAGCTACTCTTCATAGCAAGTGCATCTAAATGAACACTTTCCTTTTAAACATTTAGCCCTCAGTCAGATCAACTTTATAATGACAGTTGTCTAAAGAAAAATCTACCCCAGGCATCAACTCAGTCTCTAAACCATTTGCTCTACACACAATTATATTTAGTAAAAGCTAGACACAGGAAAAGCTTTGGCCAGACAAGGGTCCTGGTACTGCTGAGTTCAGGTGCCTCTGTGAGTAAGCAAGTTTTGATTTTCCTCTGACCCCACAGCCATCAAGTGTTGTTCAAAGCTTGTCAATTTCTGTCATATGCCTTTGAATCTCTGTGTTTAACTACCTTGCTTCCTTTTGTTTAGAGAAGGTATAGTATAACTTGCTTTTTCCTCCACCTGAAAGAGAAAAGGACTATGGTAAGAGGTCACTACTATGCATTTTACACACATAAAAGCAGATTGATAAGATAAAATATTTCTCTTAAGAGTAATTAGACAGCGATTCTGTTTTTATTCTTTTAGAAGTTATGAGAAGCATATCTCCAGTTAATATAATACACCGAAGTTAAATTTTCAAAAACTGTTTGATCAATACCACATGGACATTTTAGAAAGTATGTCCAGCCCATCACCTAAAACTCTGTCATGTAAAGCTAGAGTCGATGCCATACGTTCCAAGTAGCAAGGCCGTTTTCCTACAACTCATTCCCCTAAAAGTTCATTATCGTGTAGAGAAAAGTTTCCCATTGCTGCTGAAGATAAAACTGTAGATTTAATATGCTTTCAGGCATCTGCATGATGCTAAGATTCAGAATTGGTAGAAGCTCGAGGTTAGTTATAACATTTCCATTTATTCACATTGATGGGACAATTAGGTTAAGGATAGTTAGTTGAATGAACAGTTTATTTGACAAATTATGTCAAATATTTGTTTTTGGAAATCCAAAGAATTGGCTGAGTGTGGTTGTACTTCTTGTTAGCAAACTAAATAAATATGGGACTGAGGAAGACCTATCATTAATTTGCCAGAAAAGCAAGTTGTCATATCTGAAATTAATGTCATCAAAGCTCTATTTCCAAGCAAAGGGGCACTGTTGCTAATAGACTTCAGAGCTTGAAATAAATAAATCTGTGGAATCCTGTTGCATCTCTTGGGGTGTGACATTTGACAGTCTTTTATAGCACAGAACGAAACAAGTTTGTGAGCTGGAATTCAATTGTGGCGTATTGATTCCTTGCATCAGTCATTATTCCCTGCTGATTGACAGGTGAAAATTGGTTACGTTAAGTATTTCATATGTTATATTGGCTGACATTTGCTTGCCTGCTCCTGTGTCAATATTGTTGTAAAGATCTCCAGCTTTATGAGATAGCAATAGACACTGACTGTGGCTTTTGTGTGATGTTCCAGTGTTTTTCCTGACATAATTTAAGACATATTAAAAACCAGCAGCATCTTCCCTCTTGAGAAGCTTAATGCCAATATTATTGTCTTCCAGGGGAAGATCATGTATGCTCATAATCGGGTGCTAATTTCCACCCGTCCGCTCATGTTTAGGCATTAGGCACTATAACTGTAAAATTGAGCCTTCTTGATTGATTCATGTCAAGCCTCTGCTCAGCTCCTGCAGGGGAAGTCATCCTGCTGACCCTTTCTGCACTAAAAGAAGAGATTTGTGTTCCTTTCTTTCACCTGGAACCATCAAATTGACTGAATAATCTGTAATACATTAGTGCTGACATTTGTTAGGGGAGAATTAAACAAGACACAGTGATCATTCTCCAGAATAAAAATTGTGTTTGATTTCCAGCAGGGGTTCTATTAAAGGAACAACAGAATCTGTTCTTCCAAGGTAGAAATTCATGAGTGTTCTCTGCATTGATGAATTGAGTTAACACTTTCGTCGCTTGTAGGTCCTGGTTCTACAGTCTGAGTTTTTAAAAGTACAGGGATCCTGATGTATGGTTGATCCAGGTTGGTAGCCATGATGTGACTGTTAGTGGAAAAGGACCCCTTTGCCTTTTGTGGTTTTGCTCTTGTTAGTTTGGTAATAGGGAGAGCCCCATGTTTCTCACTGGGATATACAAAACCAAGGTGTAAAAAGTGCTCTATTGCCTATTTTGAAACCCATTCAGAACTGTGAAGAGATCACTAAGCTCAGTATCAAAGTACTGAATCTGAGTCTTGCTTTCCATTGGGTTCTCTGACTTGTAATATCTTTGAAGTTATACCAAGAGATGTCTTATAGCTTCTTTGTTTTTGCTCTAAATTGTGCAAGAGGCATTATATCTGAACTTGGATTTCACATCCAGTGGTCTTCCTTCACAGTACTTGCTCCTAACTCTGGCTGCCAACATGGGTCTGAATTATATTACACTCTGGAGTTTACTCCTGTGGACATTTTAAAAACCACAGAATTTCACATCTAACTTGTTTGTGTAGGACCAGGTTTTCAAGATGATTTTTTCATAAGTGATTTGTGTGATTATGTTTTCCATTATGCGTTCCCACTTCTCATAAGTGCCACTTAAAAGTGGACCTTTTCCACTTTTGACTGCATTTGTTGAAGTAAGTGTCAAGTTTATTAATTGGGGTCACTTCAAAGTGCTAACACACTTCTCTCCCAGATACTTCAGATTGTGTAGAGCAGGTTTTGGTAAGAACATTGAGTAAGTCTTACAGAAGTAATGTAGACAAAACAAAAATGCTGTTCTTTGATTGTAACTTGCAAAACAGGTAATCAATGAACAAGCGGGAAGAAAAGTATCAATATCTACAGAAGGAAAATCGCATTTTAACATGACAAAAGAAGTTTGTTTTGCTTCACTTGATTTGCCATCGTCGTTAGTTCAACATCTAGCATTGCATATTTTGTCCCCCAAACCTTCGTTGAGTAAACATCAATCCTATAGCTTCAGTCAAGTACCATGTGAAAAATTAAGTATACATACTAATTTGAAGCCATTGAGTCCACAGCCCACTTTTGAGTAAGGTGGATCAATCTACTTATAGAGAAACAGGTTAAGTGATAAGCATAAAGCATCAATCTCACTTTGAAACACTCATGAACTGAAATGAAAAGTATGGAAAAGGTAAACCAGAAAAAATGGACATTTAAGAAGCTATCCTTACATCTGATAAAATGAACTTTTAGTCTGAAACAGTAAAAAGACAGAAACATGGTATTATATAATGATATAATGGAAAATTCAAGAAGACAATACAACAATTATAAATCCATATTCACTCAGCATTGAAGCACCTAAATGCAAAAGGCAAATGTTAATAGGCCCGAAAGAAGAGCTGGACTGTAATATAATATGAGAAGTCTTCAACATCTCATTTTCAACAATGATCAGATCACTCAAAGTCTACAAAGAGCCATCATATTTAAACTCTAGGCCAGATGGATCCAGCAGATATTTACAGACATTCCTAGCAACAGCTGCAAAATATGTGCTCTGTTAAAGCCCACATGGAATTCTCCAGGACAGATCATATGTTAGGCCAGCATGCAAGTCCCAACTCATTGAAGACAATAGAAATCATACCCAGCATGTCTTTGGCCACAGGGGATGAAACTAGAAATCAGTAAAAGGAGGAAACTCAGAAACATTACAGATAAAAAGAAACAACTATCAGGCAATGAAAATGTTAAAAGAATAATTACAGAGAATATTAAAATTATAGAGAAATGAAAATAACCCACAAAAGCAAAGAGATAGAGCAAAAACAGCTCCACAGGCCTACGGAGATGGCTTAGTGGATAAGAACACAGGCTACTCTTCCAGAAGACCCAGCTTTAGTTCTTAGAGCCCACATGGTGACTTACAACCTTCTGCTAACTCCAATCCCGAGGACCCTATGTCCTCTTTTCGTCTCCAGGCACATATGTGATTCACAGATTTGTGTACAGGCAAAACTCACATACACATAAAACACAAAATACTAGCCTTGCACCTCAAGAAACTAAGAAGACAACTAATAACTAAACTCAAAATGAGAAGAACTGTAAGAGAAAGCAAAAATGAAATTGAGAAGAGAGACAGAAAAATGAAACATCAATAAAATATTTTACTGGACCTTTTGAAAAGGCAAACAATGCAATTTAAATAATAGTCCAGTGGAGAAAGAGATCCAAATCAAGAATGAATAAGGATATGGTGCAACTGCTAGAAAAAATAGAAAAAATTATTTTACTTGTAATTATGAACATTTATGTGCCAACAAAATACCCAACCAAAAAACCACACTAAATCTGTGCCTTGACATATGTAACTTTACAAGATTGATTTATGAAGAAGTAGATTTTTAACAAGTAGGTTTTAAAAAAAAGGATTGAATTGGCAATTAAGTTTCTAACCAGAAAAATCTTCAGGAAATCACTAGTTAATATTAAATATATTTTTAAAACAATTATTTTCTCAAACTGTTCCAAATAATCAAAGTAAAGCTAATTCTTCCAAACTCATTCTATGAGGTCAGGTTATAATACCAAAATGACAACAATGTGGCACAAAGCTTTAGGTTAATATTACTGATGAAAATAAGTAAAAAAATTATCAACAGAATACTAATAAGCTGAATCAAAAAGCATGTTGAAAAGACTGTTCCTGACCAAGTAGTAGTCACCTCCAGCACACAAGGATAGTTCAAGCATGTGCAAGTGAATAAACAGAATACACCCAGAGAAGGAAGAACTAAAGCTCTACAAGCATTTCAATAAATACAGAAAAAGAACACCTGACAAAATTTGATGTCTCTTCATAATAAAGCTCTCAATGTCTAGAATGAATACTTGTCTTCACACTAAAGGATCATTGGAGCACACCCATAGCTGACAATTACTAGAAGGGTAAAGCTACAAGATGTTCCCTAAAATCTGCAGTAAGACAATGATGATTGTTTCCACAACTACAAAAGTATGTAGGAGAAAATTTAGTCAAGAAAATAATCTCTATAAACGAAAATTACTGAACATTGGTAAAAGGTATTGACAATTATATATTATGTGTCCATGAATTGAAAAATTGTTATTATTAAAATGTTGTTGATATCCAAAGCAAACTATTAGCTGGGTGTGGTGGCATATGTCTTACATCACGGAGCTCGGGGAGGCAGAGGCAGGAGGAGCTCTCTGAGTTTGAGGCCAGCCTGGTCTCCAAAGTGAGGCTAGGAAAACCAGACTATACAGAGAAACCCTGTCTCAAAAAAAAAAACCCTACCAATTTAACAAAAATCTTATCCAAATGCTAAGGTGCTATTTATAGAACAGAAGAAATCAGACATAAAATTTGTATGGAACTGAGCCAATAAGATGTCTCAGTGTCTAAAGGTGCTTGCTGCCAAGCCTGATGACCTGAGCTTGATTTCCAGGACCCACATGATGGAAAAAGATAGCTCACTCCTGTGGGCTGTCTTCCAACTTCCATTTGAACACTATGACACGTGAGTGCTTTTACACACAGACACACACACACACTCTCATACACACACACACACACACACATGGACAGAGAGAGAACTAAAATGCAGTACACACATGTACACATACTAAGAGAAGGAAATAAAATGCAACAAATTATTTTAATTCCTTTGAACAGAACTACAAAAATAATCAACAACAACAAAAATAGCCAAAGCAATCTTAAAAGAATGAATCTGAAAATATCATATTACTTAATCTAAAAACAACAACAAATTACAGTCATTTAAAAAAATAGGGAAAAAATCAAAACCTATGAAAAAGACAACATTAACCAGTGGTGTACGATACAGAGGAGATTACAAAAAATATTCATACATTTATAGTTAAGTGATTTTCTACTTAGATACCAATAAGACACATTGCCTTTTTCACAAGTAGTGGGAAGAATGGGCACATGAAAATTCTTAACACTGTAAGTGATTAGGAAAAATCAAATCAAATGTACAATTAGTGTCCAGCACAACCACTACACTATTATCGAAACAAAAAGGGGGCCTCTTACATGTTGTTTCAGGGAATGAAAATCAACACCTGTATCTGAGAGCATCATAAAAGTTCCTTTTTTAAAAATTTAAGCCTGAATAAATGATTTCTTGTAGTAATCAAGAATATAGTTAGTTTGGCTAACGGTTGTCTACCTTGTTGATTTTCTCAAAGAACCAGCTCTTCGTTTCATTGATTCTTTGAATTGTTTTATTTGTTTCTAATTTATTGATTTCTGCCCTGAGTTTGATTATTTCCAGCCAGCCATCTACTCCTTTTTGGTGAGCCTGCTTTTTTTTTCTAGGGATTTTAGGAGAGCCATTAAGTTGCTTGAATGAGATGTTTGAATTTGTTCTTGAAGGCATTTAGAGCTGTGAACTTTCCTCTTAGCACTGCTTTCATTGTGTCCCATAAGTTTGGGTATGTTGTGTCTTCATTTTCATTGAATTCTAAGAAGACCTTAATTTCTTTCTTTATTTCTTCTCTGACACAGCTGTCATTTAGTAGCAAGTTGTTCAGTTTCCATGTGTGTGTAGGCTTTTTGCTATTTCTGTTGTTGTTGAGGTCCAGCTTTATTCCATGGTTATCAGATAGGATACACGGGATTATTTCAATCTTCTTGTATCTGTTGAGGTTCGCTTTGTGACCAACCAGATGGTGTCTTTTGGAGAAGGTTCCATGACGTGCTGAGAAGAAGGTAAATTCTTTTGATTTGGGTGTAAGGTTCTGTAATTGTCTGTTAGGTCCATTTGATTCATGACCTCTGTTAGAGACATTGTTTCTTTATTTAATTTCTGTTTTGTTGACCTGTCCTTTGTTGAGAGTGGGGTGTTGAAGTCTCCCACTATTAATGTGTGGGGATCTACGTGTGGTTTAAGTTTTATCAATGTTTCTTTTACAAAAGTGGGTGCCCTTGTATTTGGAGCATAGATGTTCAGGATTGTGATATCTTCCTGGTGGAATTTTCCTTGATGAGTATGAAGTGTCCTTCCCCATCTCTTTTTATTAATTTTGGTTGAAAGCCTATTTTATCAGATATTAGAATGGCTACTCCTGCTTGCTTCTTGGGTCTATTTGCTTAGAAAACCGTCTTCCAGCCCTTTAACTTCAGGACTATCTTTGTGAATTAGGTGTGTTTCTGGTACGCAACAGGTTGCTGGGTCTTGTTTACGCATCCATTCTGTTAATCTGTGTCTTTTTATTGGAGAATTGAGTCCATTGATGTTGAGGGAGATTAATGACCAGTGGCTGTTAGATCCTGTGATTTTGATGTTGGCTGTGGTAGTAAGTTTGTGTGCTTGGTTACTTTTTGTTTTACTGTAGTGAGATTAGTTATTTCCTGTGTTTTCTTGAAAGTGGTTAGGTTTCTTGGGTTGTAATTTTCCTTCTCATATCTTCTGTAACGCTGGATTTGTACGTAGGTATTGTTGAAATTTGTTTTTGTCATTGAATATCTTGTTTTCTTCGTCTATGAGGACTGAGAGTTTTGCTGGGTATAGTAGTCTGGGCTGACATCTGTGTTCCCTTAGGGTCTGAATGATATTTGTCCAGGCCCTTCTGGCTTTCATAGTCTCTGTTGAGAAGTCCGGTGTGATTCTGATGGGTTTGACATTATATGTTACTTGGCCTTTTTCCCTTGCAGCTTTTAGTATTTTTTTTCTTTGTTCTGTATACTTACCATTTTGATTATTATGTGGCAGGAGGATTTTCTTTTCTGGTCTAATTTATTGGGTGTTCTGTAGGCCTCTTGTATTCTTATTGGCCTCTCCTTTAAGTTGGGGAAATTTTCTTCAATGACTTTGTTGAAAATATTTTCTGGACCTTGGAGGAGGAAATCTTCTTTTTCCTCTATTTCTATTATTCTTAGGTTTTGTCTTTTTATGCTGTCTTGAATTTCTTGGACAGTCTGTGTCAGGAATTTTTTTAGATTTAACATTTTCTTTGACAGATACATCGATTTCTTCAACACCTGTATCTTCCACACCTGAGAGTCTTTCTTCCATCTCTTGTAGTCTATTGGTTATGCTTACCTCTGTAGTTCCTGTTTTCTTCCCTAAATTCTTTCTCCCCATAATTTCCTCCATTTCTGTTTTCTTTAATTTTTCTAATTCTTTATTCAGATCTTGAGCTATTTTGTTTATTTCCTTCACCTGTCTGGCTATATTTTCCTGTCTTTCCTTCAATTCTTTCATCTGTTTGTTTGAACAATCCTCTGTTTCTTTTATTTCTTTCAGTGATTCAAGTATTTCCTCTCCAAAGGCCACAAACTGTTTGACTGCAACTTCCTGTATTTCTTTACGGATGGCCATAATCTGTTTGTCTTTATCTTCCTGTATTTCTTTACATATGGCCATAATCTTTTTGTCTTTATCTTCCTGTATTTCTTTATGGATGGCCATAATCTGTTTGACTTTGTCTTCCTCTAGATCTTTACACATTACATTTGTTTCCTCTATATTCCTCTTCATAAGCATTGATGTTAGGTTATCTTCTTGAATTTCAATTTTGCTGGGGTATCCAGGGATGCTTGCTCCTGGATAACTAGGTTCTGGAGATGGCATATTGCTCTGCCTTTTGTTGGTTGAGCTTTTATGCTGGCCTCTACCCATTGGGCTATCTTAGGTGTTGGGTGTTAGTTTCTGGTGGTTCCTGGAATCCTGTGGTGGAGAGAATCCCCTTGGCAGGAAGATGATTTTTTCCTGAAAGAAGCCTCCTCAGGCCAGTGTTTTTCAGGAATTGCCACCTGAGGCGTTGAGACCTGAGTGGTAACTGTGGTCCTTGTTAGTCACGAGACTAAGCTGTCCTGCTTCTGGGGTTCTTGCTGTAAATTTAGTGAGCTGCAGCTCTAACCTGGGTGCCCTGTGGCTTGGTCAGTTTTGTTAGGGATAACTGATTGCCCCTTGGAGCGGTGTCTGGGGGTTGATCTCCGTGATTCCAGGCTTCTGTAGGTCTGAGGTTGGACCTCTGTGCCCCAGTACCTAAGTGGTAGTCAGTGGCAAGTGAGCACTGCTCTCATGGGAGCAGCAGGAGGGTAGTTGGTGCACAGCAGTTCTCTGGGTTGGTAGTGTGCACTCCCACCTGTCTGTGGGACCTTTTCCAGGGAAATCCCGGGTGACCTAAACCACTCCCCATTTGCTTCCTTCCCTGTGGGGTTATAGGGGAACCCAGTCTCTGATGCCCTGGGGTGCACAGTTCTGTCTATGACAGAGAGTTGGGCATGCAGCAAGTCTCTGTGCTCAGGGTGGAGCCTAGTTCAGAGATGGCGACTTATGCCCTCCGGTCTGCTGGACCTTTTCCTGGGGAGGCCTGGGTG
Source organism: Pachyuromys duprasi (assembly GCA_028658305.1). Taxonomy (NCBI): domain Eukaryota; kingdom Metazoa; phylum Chordata; class Mammalia; order Rodentia; family Muridae; genus Pachyuromys; species Pachyuromys duprasi. Next base: position 69,423,436 of record CM053744.1, read on the forward strand.
ACCTGAGGTCAGTCCCATTTCCTTCCTTCCCTGTGGGTTTTTCTCACGACTGGGACTCCCAGTTTCTGGTGTTTTTGTGCCCACTGTTCAGCTTGGGAAGGTGATCAGGACATTCAGGCATGTGGCTCTGGTCTGGTGACTGAGTGCCTGTGTGAGCCGGGATCTCTTCCAAGTTCTGGCTGAGTGAAATGAAAGTGGACCTAACTGATTCCTGCACCGTGGAGAGTTTCCTCTTACCTGGGAAACATGATTGTTGTTGTTTTAGGGCCCAAAGTTCAGGCTCTTGGGTGCCATACTGAAAATGTTGTCCTGCTCTTTAGACTCAGCATCCTCCTGGCGCCGCCAAACAAATTCCTGAACAGAACACCAATAACACAGGCTCTAAGAGCAAAAATCAATAAATGGGACCTCATGAAACTGAAAAGCTTCTGTAAAGTGAAGGATACCGTCATCAAAACAAAACGACAGCCTACAGATTGGGAAAGAATCTTCACCAACACTTTATCTGACAGAGGGCTAATATACAGTATATATAAAGAACTACAAAAGTTGAAAAGCAATAAATCAAGTAATCCAATTAAAAAATGGGGATCAGAGCTAAACAGAAAAATCTTGATAGAGGAATATCAAATGACAGAGAAACACTTAAAGAAATGCTCAACATCCTTAGCCATCAGGGAAATGCAAATCAAAATGACCCTGAGATTTCACCTTACTCCCATCAGAATGGCCAAGATCAAAACCTCAAGTGACAGCACATGCTGGAGAGGTTGTGAAGAAAGGGGAACCATCCTCCACTACTGGTGGAAATGTAAACTTGTACAACCACTCTGGAAATCAATCTGGTGCTTCCTCAGACAACTAGGAATAGCTCTCTCCTAGGCATATATCCAAAAGAGGCTCAAGTACACAATAAGGACATTTGCTCAACCATGTTTGTAGCAGCTTTATTTGTAATAGCCAGAAGCTAGATGCCCCTCAAATGAGGAATGGATACAGAAATTTTGGTACATCTACACAATGGAATATTACTCAGCAATAAAAAAAAATTAAGGATATCATGAAATTTGCAAGTAAATGGTGGAAACTGGAAAGGATCATCCTGAGTGAGCTATCCCAAAAGCAGAAAGCCACACATGCTATATACTCTCTCATATAGACATATAACATAGGATAAACCCACTAAAATCTGTACACCTAAAGAAACTAATCAAGAGGGAGGACTCTGGCTAAAATACTCAGTCTCCAGCCAGAAAGGCAAAGCAGAGGGACATCAGAAGAAGAAGAAAACAGGAAACAAGTTAGGAGCCTGCCACAAAGGGCCTCTGAAAGGCTCTGCCTTACAGAATATCAAAGCAGATGCTGGCTTATGGCCAACTGTTGGGCAGAGCGCATGGAGTCTTATGAAAGATGTGGGATATAGTAAGATAGGGAGAGGACAGGAGCTCCACTAGGAGAGCAACAGAACCGAAAAATCTGAGCACAGGGGTCTTTCCTGAGACTGATATTCCAACCAAGTACCATGCATGGAGATAACTTAGAACCCCTGCACAGATGTAGCCTACGGCAGTTCAGTGTCCAAGTGGGTTCCATAGTAATGGGAACAGGAACTGCCTCTGACATGAACTGACTGGCCTGCTCTTTGATCATCTCACCTTGATGTGGGAGCAGCCTTATCAGGCCACAGAGGCAGACAATGTAGGCACTCCTGATGAGAGCTGATAAACTATGATCAGAAAGAAGGAGAGGAAGACCTCCCCTATCAGTGGACTTGGGGTGGGGCATGGGTGGAGAAGGGGGAAGGAAGGTGGGATTGTGAGGGGAGGAAGGAGGGGTTTATAGGGGTATACAAAGTGAATAAATTGTAATTAATAAAAATTAAAATAAAAAGTAAAAAAGAATATAGATAACATGAATATCATGTTCTCATACTACTAGAATGATAACTGCATGAAGGAACACACATATTGACTAGCACCATCCCACAATCTGTATGCACTTTGTGTCATATGCAGAAAAACCATCCTATGTTGTCAGAAAAAAATAAAAGAATAAAATGTTTTTCTAATATACTTATGACCTTACTAGTTTGAACACTACTACTCTGTGATTATAAGTAAAATACACCCGCATTCAGATGATAGTAGCAGGTTTTCATCTAACAGAAGAAAACTGTAATGCAGAAGAGAAACATGTGTGTGCATGTGTGTGTATATAATTTATGGAAGCAGAATTAAATATTTCACAACTTACCTAGTGCCTCTCTGTGAATCTATTTGTTGGCAAAAATGCTTATTCTGGATAGAGGATGTCCCACCTTCTTCCACATCCCAAGTCTTCATAAATATGTACTTCAGGAGTATAAGGAAACTCTTCAGTTACCAAGTATTCTTGACTGAAAAGTAGGAGGAAAACTCTGAAAGGTTTCAAAAAGCACAAAGCACTTACGTCTTCACTAAAATAAAGAAACTATATAGAGACCAAGCTAATCTATAGCCATGGAATACCAAACAATATTGAACAGGGTGTAGGATGCATATACTCCAAGTTTTCACCTGGCAATAGGGTTTGCAGTAGACAACCTAATTTCTGACATTACTTCTAAAATTCAATAAAAACTCAAAACTGAATGATTAAAACAATTCCAGTAAGTCAAACAGGAAACAGAAAGAAAAGAATGCAATTGAAAATACTTTTCTTTTTTAATTTTTACTTTTTATTATTAATTACATTTTATTAACTCTGTATCCCAGATGAATCTTACTCCCTCATTCCCATCCAACCCCACGCTCCCTCCCTCGTCTACTCCCTTCCCCTTTCCAAATCCACTGATAGGGGAGGACCTCCTTCCCTTTCATTTGGCCCTGGTTTATCAGGTCTCTTCAGGACTGGCTACAAAGTACTCTGTGGCCTAGGAGGGCTTCTGCTCCCTTGCTGGGTGGGGAGGTCAAAGAGTCTGACATTGAGTTCATGTCAGGAATAGTTCCTATTTCCCTTACTAGGGTACCCACTTGAATACTGAGCTACCATGGGCTACAGGCAAGCAGAGGTTCTAGGTTATATCCACCCACGGTCCTTGGTTAGAGAAACAGTCTCATATAAGACCCCTGTGCCCAGATATATTTGGTCCTTATGGAGCTCCTATCCTCTCCAGATCATATTAACTCCCCTGAAAATACTTTTCAACTTAGTTATCCATTACTTATCAAAACATTAGCATATAGCACATGGATGACCTTACTGCTATGATATTCTTTACTGCTATTAACTAAAATTAATCAGATGACAAATGTCTCTGTGACCTGCATTTGTGTGTCCAGGAGAAGAGCAGAAAGGTGCCTATATCACACAACTTAATAAACCCAATAAAAAGAAACATGGATAGGTTTAAATGATTTTTCATAGGAAACAGTAATCAGTAAGGTAGGCCATAAGAAAAGTTCAGAATCAGAGAAACAGTTCAGTAGACATTGATTTGTAGACTGCTCAGGGTTATAAGAGTCAGAATGAATGAATTACTCCAAGAATTACTGTCATGAGTTCCCTTTCTGACAACACATTTCAACTGAGGTTCTACATCCCACATAGCTCTAGCTTAGGTCAAGTTGGAAAAAAATGTGAGGACTCCTGAATCCCACTGGGGATGCACTCTGGCATACAAATAACACCGAGGTAAAAGGAAAGGTAGCAATCACACATAGTTCCTTAAATCATAAGAATTTATCCTGATATTCTGATTTTTTCTTTTAAGATTTTTCTTTCAAGATTCTTCTAAATGTCAAAAAAATAAAATCATAATCAATAAAGTGCTCATCTTCTGTCTATTACATTTATATATTACTTTTGGGGTTCAGTACAAATAAAAGAGACTTACATATTTACACATGAAGAGTAAATTTTCAGAACCAGGGCTTGTCTTATACAAGCAATAAATGCTGGATTGTACACACTTTTCTTAATCATCTTTTAGTGTTATGATTGAATGTGTTGCAAAGTTGCTAAAAGAAGATCTGAAAAGTAGCAGCAGTATAATTCATTAAACTTCCTGAACTCTCATGCAAAAACAGCCAGATCTACTATACAGTAAAACCAACAATCCTCTGTTCAATTATTATTCCACCCTGGCACACCATCTTACATGTTGGTGACTTCTCCTATAAGAAGGTTAGTTTTAAAAGTGCATAAAGTCTAGAGTAAATAATAGAGACAACAAAGACAGATGACAGATGTAGGCTATCTCCAAGAGTAAATGCAGATAATCTCTGTAGAGTTCAAAGTCCTTCCAAATTGAAGATAAAGAAAAGAGAGTAACAACAAGTACAAACTGAAGGGTATAGCAGTCAAATTCTGTAAGAAGATATTGCCTGAAAGACAAATCATGAAAATTATTCCTATAATCCAAGACTATTTGCCAGATACATGTAGAAGGAAACTGAAGATAGCACATACGTTGATTGTGTTATATAAAGAAATTGAAACTGAATGGAGTTGGAAGCCCACCCACCCATCACTCATCCTTCCCTAACCACTACTCATCTATGTGGTCCTGACAACCAGATTTCTTAGTGAAGTTGCTATGAGGCTTCTAGGGAAGAAAAGGCGTCAATGGTCTTACCCAAATTTTAATCCTATGAATTGCAATACCAAACTTTCAGGCAAGATATGGGGCATTTGAGCAATAGTCGTGCAACTGCTAGGGGGTAACCAATACTCTCAACTTGAATTTAAGACTTCCTCTACAGGAAGAAATCTAGACATGGCTCTTTAGGCACACAGAAAAGCCTATGATAGGGGAAGTCACAAGTTATAGTTAGGAGTTTAATTCTCTGTTTTGCTAAATTGAAAGAGTATCCAACTGCCTTATACTTTGGATAAACCTCTCTTCCCAATGAGCTGCAAGCACATTGGCTAGTAGCTTCACCAGGTGCTGCAAATAAGTGACTGAAGTGGAGAAACAATATGTTGGAATTTCAATGAAATGGTCACAGATATAGTTGGGATTGTTACCATGCTCCAAAAAGAAGATTTAAATTCCACTATAAAAGTAAACATGAGGAGATCCAAGATAGCTGCCATGAGAAGACACTGTGTCTGAGGAGTAGGACAGCAGTAACAGTGCAGTGACCAGGAGACTGAACTCTGGGACCTAAAACACCAGCATTTGTGATTGCCAGGTGAGCGGAACTCCTACAGTGAGGAAATCAAGTGCGAAAATCCTAGGGACACCCAGTTATTCCCCAGAAAAAACTGAAAATGGAGTTAAAGACTGTTATAGGCGATGGAACCTGGACATGGGTTCTGTGCAAGAACAGTAAGTGCTCTTAACTAGTAAGCCATCTCTCCAATTGCTATCTTTAATTCTTTGAGGAAAACCAAACAAAGGAGCTGGGCATTTGATGGCCCGAGGTACACTGCATCCCTTGAATCTACGCTTTATAACAAAAAATAAATCTTGGGAATAGTCTCTTTATTATCGCTCAGTGCTGCCCCACAAGGAGACCAACAAAGCTAAAAAATCTAAGCTCAGAGGGTCCTGCAGAGATTGAGGTACCAACCAAGGACCATGCATGATAGGAGCTAGACCCCCTGCTCAGATGTGGCTGATTGACAGCTCAGTCTCAATGTGGATTCCTGAGTTAGGGGAGCAGGGGCTGATGCTGTCATGAACTCACTTGGCCTGATAATGCAGCCTTCCCAGGCCACAGAGGAAGAGGATCCAGGCAGCCCTGATTAGACTTGATAAATTAGGGGCAGATGGAAGAGGAGGAGAACTCCCCCTTTCAGTGACTAGGGGAAGGGGATACGAGGGAAGTGGGAGGAAGGGTGGGACTAGAAGGAGTTGAGGGAGGACCCTTCAATAGGGATATATAATGAATAAATTGTAATAAATAAATAAAAGTCAACACAGTATGTTTATGCGTGTGCATGATCACATACAGCTCACAGAGGACGTTGAGAGGAGTACATGTATGTACAGTGAAAACTAATGGTTGGAGGGGATGACTAGGATAAACGGCTGTTCATTACTCCGTAGCTGACTATTTGTGACTGAAATGTTTCTAAAATAAAATAAAGTCTGGGGACCATAAAAAAATCAAGTCTAGGCCTCATTTTTT
>CM053744.1:69430051-69451187 GCA_028658305.1 Pachyuromys duprasi
TGATGGGTTTAGCACATCACCGGCTTCTACTTTCAAGCCATTTCTATATACATACACATATATTTATGTATATGAAAATATGTATATATATAAGAAAGTAAAAGAGTAAGACATGGGATGTCCACCTCTGCATAGTCACCTGCTCACAAACACACACAAACTCTCAAATATATATATATATATATATTATATATATACTTTTATTACTTACTAGCTACCCATTGTTATAGCTTGGCCATATCTACAAAGCTGTACCTACAGAAGTGAACAACAGAAAACATAACATGTAAGTTCCAAAGCATCCCTGATTCAAGGTACCAGCATTTTGTAAACTTTAGCTTGCGTAGGAGTCTCGTGGGATCTTGCTAACATGCAGACTGAACCTTGGATGGATTGAGAGTGTGCAGAGCTAAGCAGCTCCCAGGGGCTGCCACTTCAGCTGGATCTCACAGCACATTTGAGCATGAAAAGGCAGTATCACCCTGCTAATGTGGTACAGACCATGCAAATACCTTGTAGCCACAGCGCTAAGCATTAACCATTTCTCACTGTCTCTGCTGAGAGTCACCAAAAGGTCCCCTAATTCGAAGGAAGCGTGCATTGTGCCTTCTTGTCTAAAAACAACAGGTAGTGAGTGAGCAGAGACGAAAGTTCGCTCTGCTCAGGGTCCGCAGCGCCTTGCTCAGCCCGGCTTTCTTCATCCTCCATTAGCCTCATTAGTCTTGTTGGGTTAGTGCTCGTGGTTGATCTCTATCTCTGTCAAGACTATTGTTGCTGATTAACTATAATTACCAGTAATGGGGCCAGTTTTCTTTTAGACTCTAATGCCCCCAGCTCATCCATGCATTGTTCTGTCATGAAAGGTCCATTCTGCTAGTCATTGCCTTGCTTATTCTTTAAACCAACAAGTTACTTCATGTGTGGGCTTTTAAATATTGACCACTTTACCCAAGTATTCAGCACACAATTTAGGTTTCTTGTTCGCACCTTCCCTCCCTCTGTCTCCTCCCCTCCTTATTTTTTCTCTTGTTCTAATTTGAGACGAGACAAACAAGATTTTATTTCCTTTTCCTTTTTTTAAAAAATGTTTTTGGACACAATACAGGGAAACTGCTGATATCACCTACTAATAATGTCTTAAATAACAATCATTTTGCTAACCTGTCAACCCATAAATATGACTTACAGCTTTTAATATTTAAAAATTTGCTCTTAAAACAAATGTAGTTCCTAAAACCCTAGATACATATTTCAATTCATTAATTTTTATGAATAGTCCTAATTAGTAAGCAGATAATACTAAATAAAGATGTTCTACAGTTGATAATTTTTTTAATTTTTAAATTTTACTTTTTAAAATTTCTGTTATGGTGAGTGTGTGTGTATGAGTGTGTGGGAGTTTCAGGCATAGATGTGGAGTTTAGAAGACACCTCTGAGGACTTGGTTCTTTGCCTCCACCATGTGGGTCCTATAGGTTAAGCTCAGGTAGTCAGGCTTAGTGTCAAGGGCATTTACTTACTGATCCATCTTTCCTGCCCCTAATGTTACTATTTACTAAGGCTCTGGACATGGATCTTTGCCAATATAAATTCAGTGAGTGCTGAAAAATACTTTTAAAAACGTTAATATTTGTGAAAATGGCATGCCAGCTCTTTTCATGAAGATACAATCGTTGTGAAAACCGTACTAGGATCCAATAAAAAACAGATGAGTCCTGGGAGAAATCCAGCAAGATGTTGCCACAACACATGAAGAGGTCCCTAGCACACAGTACTGCAACAACAGTGATATTCGAGATGAGTACATTACGGATGTCCCTGGAAATGGTTTTCTAAAACACAAACACAAAGGCTGCCTGTTCAGTCTTCTTCTAGTCTCTCTGCTGCTTTTGCATGAACAACAAATTAGCAAGAGTCATAGGTGCCATTAAATAAAAATGAAATAAATAAAATTAAAGTAGGCACTATATGTGATAATGGTAACAGTGGAAAAAGCTCATTAATGTACTATATCCGTTATATATAAACAATTATCTTCTAGAATATTCTCTTTTGATTAAACTTCAAAACACATGCCCTCAGTTGTTTGGAATGCCCTCAACACTATTCATTTGTTCCAAAGTGGGCCTAGGACTGTTCTATCTGTTATTTGGAACCAAAAAGCAAGTCCACCCACCAGAAACTATTTGTAGGGCCCTCAAACCCACTTGGCCTGCCTGCAACCCTACTCACTTTGCCACCTTGTATTACATGGAATATGACTATTCTTCATTTACGAAAAGAGTTGGCAGGCCAGAAATGTCTGAAGAAGAGCAATAACACTCTTCTAAGTCTACAGAAGTTTTACTTGTAGATGCAGCCAAACCTGACTTTCCATTCACATATCAATACAGATTGGCTCCAAGACTAAACGCCATGTACTGTTCACCTGATCCACAACCTGACATATTGGGGTAACAATGAATAAGGTTCCAAACACCCAGTCAACAAAGGCAAGATCAGATTTTTACGTCCACAAAACAAAACAAAAACCTTCCAATGACCTAACTCTAGACACCTAGGTCCCAGAAAAAAACAAAACAAACAAACAAATAAAAAACGAAAATCTGAAAACACAAATAACCAAGACACATGTCTCCCAGGAATTAGGACCCCATTGAGATGTTCTCTAATAAATAAATAAATTAAAAAAGGAAAAGCAGGAATTTTACTAATGTTCAAGACAATTATTCCAAAATAGCAATTATAAATATGTTCAAGAAACTAAAAAATGAGATGAACAAATCCCTGTAAAAACACAACAAAACAAAAGTTGAATGAAATAATGAAAACAATTCAAGACATAAAAATAGAATCTAATAGAAACAAAACCTTTGAAGCATAGCCAAAATGATGTAAAATGTGAAATGAAAAACTCAGGAAGTTATATAAAAATTTCAGAGGAGAATCTCACCAATAGATTGGGTCAAGTGGAAGAGGAAATATCACATCCTGAAGACAAGATTCAGAAAAATGAATCATTCAGTTAAAGAGAATATTAAATGTTTTTTTTAAAGAGGGACAGAACACACAGGAAAGCTGGGACACTATGAAAGATCAAACCTATGGCTCATAAGTAAAGAAGAAACCCAGATCTAAGGCACAGAAAGCATTTTCAGCAAAATCATAGAAGATTATTTCCCAATTCTAAGAGAAAAAATGGCTGTTAAGGTGCAAGAGACATACTGAAATCTAGACACAGGATCAGAAAGAAACTCCTCATGTCACGCAATTGATTCTCAGACGGAAAACACTTTATAGTCATAAAGGAGAAATATCTTTGAGCTATGGGGTAGCCTTATAATTTTTGTCTGTACATTAGCATTTTATCTGTTTTATTAGTATTATTTTAGCCTACTATTTTGTAGACTTATTTTAGAACAATTTTGGAACATCAAAGTTGAATGGAGGTGCAAAGGTTTTTGCTTGTTTGTTTGTTTTTTGTTTAAAAAATATATACTGTCCTGCCCTGCAAAGTCATAGTTCATTTTCTTATCAGCATCCTCCCAGAGTGGTATGTTTTCTGTGGTCATATTCCCAGAGAAAGAGATCTCTCAGTGACATGCTTGGGTAATTTTAATGATTGTTTGAATCCATAAGAGAATCCTGAGGGCAATTTATGATTAAAAGTAGATGGCATTCTGAGAACAGAAAGACCTGTGTGAGCAGGTCAGAAATGGTCTTTTTAAGCACACAGCATTTTGGCTGAAAGAATACTACCAGTTACATGGTAAAAGGAGGCAGAATGTGTGTAAGGCAAAAGGAAAGCCTCCCCCCCCCAAAAAAAACAGAGTCAGTTTTAATGAAGTAGGGCTGGCTCTTGTGAAGCATGAGAGGTACATGTGTGTAGATGCAGTTGTGTTTTGGTTCAAATGGAGTAACTTAGTGCAGTCTTAAGATTATGACAAAATCAAACATCAAAAAAATTACAACACAACACTACACACACACCACATACACACAGAGAACTCAAGGAGAGTTGATGTGGGGTTGGGGAGAAATGGAATTGAATAAATAGTTGGGTGGTATTTGCATAGAGCAGTTGAAAATGAAAAAAAACTGGTAGTTTGGTAGAGGGCATGAAGAAGGTTTGGTTGCATGTGAGGGAAAGGGTAGAATCTGGTGAAAGAAGAGAGATCAAGAATCCTCAGGTGTTCTTCTCTGAGGCATCAGCAGGTATTGAGCACATTTCGGATGTCTGTGGATGGGGCATTAGGGATGACTTACCCGTTGCCATCTTGTGCAGCTATGTGTGGCACATGTGGCGTTCAGACAGGAAGAGCATGGCAAGAGAAGCTGCCAGGGAAGGGCATCACTGCTGGATGGCAACTACTTTCCAAGGTGAAAACAAAGGCAGAGCATCAATTTTGATCCCCTCAGGGGCTGTTTATTCGACAATTTCCACTGCCATAAACATTTTTGATAGGTGTGGTGGCTGATGAAAGTGTGTTCAACACATGGCTGCCAGCTGCAAGATCTTCAAATAAGAAAATTGTAGGTTTCTATATCTAATGATTATATATTTTTCAGATTTTGGAACATATTTATCCCCTTGCCCCAACTCCTTCCATTACCACCCTCTCAACCTCCTATCCCTTCTCCTCCTCTGTCTCTTTCTAGTGCTGTTGGGTTGCTTAGCTATTCTTGGGTTTAGAGTCTGCTTGGTGTGCGGCCATCTTGCCAGGGGGCACAGAATTAAGGAAAATTTACTTTTCCTTTCTTAGAAGCTATCAAATGACAATAGCTCTCCAAGTTAGTGTGAGATTTTATGACTACCTTTCCACCTCTATGCTAGGATTTTTGTCTGTGGCTGGAGGTTGTGCAGGTCTTAGAAATATTTCATGTTTTCAGGTTTTACAACTGCTCTAAGTACATATGAGCATATGCCCTGTTGTGTCTAGAAAAGCCTGCTTCTTTAATATTGTCCATACCTCTGTTCTAGCAGTCTTTCTGTTCCCTCTTCTACAAAGATTCCTGAGCCTCAGAATGAGGGGCATGATATGAATGCCCTATGTAAGGCAGAACATCTCTCGCTCTGTGCTCCTTGACCATTTGTGGGGGTGTCTGTATGCTAATCTCCATGCATCACATAGAAGTTTCTCTGATAAGGGTTGAAAGATTCACTGATCTGTAGGCATCATGATAAGTTATGTGGGGCTATTAGAAATGTGATGTCCACTTAGCAAAATAATAGTACCAGGTTTTTCCCCTTAAAACCCATGACCTGCCGGGCCATAGGTTTACACAGGTTGTAAGTATTTGGTTATGGTGGGCTTATATCCAAGGAACCAAACCAACACTTAAATTAAGATTACAGTGTTTAGTTTCCTCATCTGGAACATAATGTGATTTATTTAAAATGCGGTCAATGAACTAATCTGCCTCAATTAGAACTTAAGAAAAATGGAGACCTGTAAACCTAGCCTCTGATCCACTCTATCAAATGCTTAAACTTGAAGTCTTCCGTGTAATTAATATGTGTATTAAAATTTAAGAGATGCTATTGTAGATGGCCTACCTTCTAAATTCGATGCTTTTTGAGTTAAGCCTCTATACTGGGAATTATGTGAATGTGTTTCGATCCAGCAAGGCAATGTGTCTTAATGGAAGAGGACAGCAAACTGGTAGCATACTCTAGGCAGCTCTGGAAACAAGGTAGAGTTTTAGTATGAGGGCTGATACTATTTAGGCAGGAAAAAGAGGTATTGTATTTTACCTCTTCTTTGAATAAATTTGTTAAGAATAAAAATATTTAAGTTAGTTAATTGGGTCATAATTAGTCTATGTATTTCCACTTATCCTTGATGGCATGAGATGGTTAGTCAGTGGTAAATTTGCAAATGTTAAGTGTTTATCACTAGTCTAGTAAAGACCAGACCAGTTATTGATACTATTGCACAGAATTAGTAGATGATCACTCCTAACATATACTAGCATTTATTTGAATATAATGATGGCAATTATATTTTCAAAAGAAATCTGGCATGTGATTTTGGACAATAAACTGAAGGTACAGATTTTTGTTACATGTACTCAAACCACATGATAAATCATGTGATTTAGAGAAAAAATATCTCACTGTTAACTTATTTTGTCATGTATTTTGATAGAGCAAATGAATGGTTAAAAAAGAAAATTATGGTAAATTGTTTAATTTGGTTTTATGTTTAAGATATTTTATTATTTATTATTTATTATTTATTTATGCATGATATGATTTATTATTATTTATGCATGCATAAATAAATGGATTTTGATAAAATCTATTCCATCTGTTCCCCCAAGTCTTTTCCTGTTTTTCCAACATTTTTACTGCACAACTTCAAGTTTCACTTGTCTCTGTAGATATAGCATATAAACTACTAACTTATTACTTTTAAGTATGTAAATTTTCTGGAAACTTATAAAATTCAAGTTTAAGAATCTTATAATTCTGCTTCTGGGATACTTCACTCAGATATCATCTTTAGTTCCTACAATTTGCCTGCAAATTTCATGATTTCCTTGTTTTAAATTGCTGAGTAGTATTCCATTGTGTAAATGTACCACAATTTCTGTATCCATTCCTCAATTGAGGGACATCTGGGTTGTTTCCAGATTCTGGCTATTATGAATAAAGAAGGTATGGACATGGCTGAGCATGTCCTTTGTGTATACTTGACATATTTTGAGTATATACCTAGGAGTGGTATAGCTGGATTTTGAGGTAGCACTATACCTAATTGTCTGAGAAAGCACCAGATTGATTTCCAAAGTGGTTGTACAAGTTTACATTCCCACCAGCAATAGAGGAGGGTTCCCCTTTCTCCACATCCTCTCTAGCATGTGCTGTTGCTTGAATTTTTGATCTTAGCCATTCTGATGAGTATAAGGTGAAATCTCAGGGCTGTTTTGATTTGCATTTCCCTAGCAACTTAAGCATGTTGAACATGTCTTCAGTGTTCCTCTGCCATTCGGTATTCCTCAAATGGGAATTCTCTCTTTAGCTCTGTACCCCATTTTTTAATTGGATTACTTGATTTGTTGCTGTTTAACTTCTTGAGTTCTTTATATATTCTGGATATCAGCCCTCTGTCAGATAGAGGGTTGGTGAAGATCCTTTCCCAGTCTGTAGGCTGTCATTTTGTTTTGTTCTGATGACAGTGTCCTTTGTTTTACAGAAACTTTTCAGTTCCATGAGGTCCAATTTATTGATTGTTGTTCTTAGAGCCCGTGCTGTTGGTGTTCTGTTCAGGAAGTTGTCTCCTGTGCTAATGAGTTCAAGGCTCTTCCCCACTTTTTCTCCTAACAGGTTTAGTGAGGTATCCCAGAAGTAGAAAGACACACATGGTATATGCTCACATATAAGTGGATATTAGACATACAATATAGGAAAATCATACTAAAATCTGTATACCTAAAGAAGTTAACCAAGGAGGAGGACCCAGGGTAAGATGCTCAATCCTCATTCAGAAAGGCAAATGGGATAGACATCCGAAGAAGCTGAAAACAAGAAACAAGACAGGAGTCTACCACAGAGGGCCTCTGAAAGACTCAACCCACTGGGTACTGAGACTCATAGCCAAACTTTGGGCAGAGTGCAGGGAATCTTATGAAAGAAGAGGGAGATGGAAAGACCTGGAAGGGTCTGGAGCTATATGAGGAGAACAACAGAACTACAAAATCTGGGCCCAGGAGTCTTTCCTGAGACTGATATTCCAACCAAGGACCATGCATGGAGATAACCTAGAACTCCTGCACAAATGCAGCCCATGGCAGCTCAGTCTCTAAATGGGCTCCATAGTAATGGGAACAGGGACTGTCTCTGACATGAACTCAGTGGCTGGCGCTTTGATCACTTCCACCTGAGGTGGTCGGGGAAAGCCTTACCAGGCCACAGAGGAAGACAAATGAAATGCAGTCCTGATGAGACTTGATAGGCTATGATCAGATAGAAGGGGAGGATGTCACCCCCTAACAGTGGACTGGGAAGGGGCATGGGAGAAGATGAGGGAGGCTAGGATTAGGAGGGGATCAGGGTAGAAGCTATAGCTGGGATACAAAGTGAATAATATGTAATAAATTAAAAATTATATTTAAAAAGAAAATATTATGTAAACAGAAGAAAAAACCGAATCTTATAATTCTTATATTTATAAGTGGGATAGACATTGGAAGAGAGAGAAAACTGGGAACAGGACAGGAGCCTACCACAGAGAGCCTCTGAAAGTCTCTACCCAGAAGGGTAGTGAAGTAGATGCTGAAACTTGTAGTCCAACTTTGGGCAGAGGACAAGGAATCTTATGAAAGAAGGGAGAAATAGAAAGACCTGGACGGGATAGCATCCCACAAGGAGAGCATCAGAACCAAAAAATTTCTGGGCCCTGGGGTCTTTTCTGAGACTGATACTCCAACCAAGGGACCATTCATGGATACCTAGAACCCCTCCACAGATGTAGCCCATGGCAACTCAGCATCCAAGTGGGCGCCCTAGTAACAGGAACAGGGACTGTCTCTGACATGAACTCAGTGCCTGGCTCTTTGATCACCTCCCCCTGAGGAGGGAGCAGCCTTACCAGACCATAGAGGAAGACAATGCAGCCAGTCTTGATGAGACCAGATAGGTTAGTGTCAGATGCAAGGGGAGAAGGACCTCCCTTATCAATGGACTGGGGAAGGGGCACGGGAGGAGAAGAGGGAGTGAGGGCAGGATTGGAAGTGGCTGGGGGATGGAGCTACAGCTGGGATAAAAACTGTATAAATTGTAATAAATTTAAAAAGTATCTTATAATTAGTTGATTATAACTGAAAAGGAATTCTCACATTCCAGGATGAATTGAGTTGGGAATTTTAGAGCATAGTCTCATCTTTCATTTTAAAATTATTTAAATTTTTTCAGAATGTGAGCAGCTATTTCAGTGTTAAAATTATAGCTTATAATTTTCTATTATATAAGTATTTTTATGATACTTGGGTAATATAGATCATTCTCACATTGCTTCTTTTACTGAGGAAGAAATTTTTAAAAAGTTTATAGCTTTCTAATTTGTTATTAAATTTCTTTTTGGGCTTATGACTTGCTTATATAAATTATGTGGTCCTAAAGCATTGAGCATTTTTAAAAATAGAATAAGCAACAATTAATAGGATTATTCTGGCATGTTGTAAACAAACATTTTTCCTTGTATTTGTCCTAATTTTTGTGCTATTTTTATATTCTATAGTCAGTAATCATTTGAGTAATGTTTTCTTGACTTTAAGCATCTCCAAAGCTGATTCCTATCCTGGCATGTTTTAGGTATATTTTACTGAAGAAAATTTACAGAGGTAGTCTTATTATTTGGTTCAATTCACAAAAGCAGGCATAAAACCAGGTATTTATAATTCAATGCTGCATCTAAGGGTTCACAGGCGCTGTCTTTGTAAAGTTATTTCTTTTTAAATTTTTTTGGTTTGATGAAATGATTGGAGACACTTTAATCAATTTTGATGTGTTCATACATGCCTAATACGCCTCTCCTTTATTAATGTACTAATAAGTCCTATAATCCTTGGAATGGATTGCAGGCTCAGGCTGTCTTTGTTTACACCTGGGTACTCCTTGGCAACCACCGACACAAATGAGTAAGACTCCACATGAATTGTGATTCTGGACAGCACAGTTAATAATGGCTTGTGATCACGTCAGTGTTTTCTGTTCTTTTCCTGTCTCTTTTAATATCACAACTTCTAGGCTGAATCTAGCCCCATCAACTCAAGGAATGGTGTATGTATGTAATACTGCTTTTTTGAATAATCATTTGAAATATATGTACAAAACCCCATGGCATAAGAAAGCAACTGTGAGTCTATATAAGAGAAGACAGATATTAAGAATGGTGAAGCTGAGATTTGGTTTGGAACTCGTTTGAACACTTTAAGGATTGGTAGAGTCATTGTAACTCAGCCCATAACTAAGCAGAAGCATTAGGAGTGAACTCCTGGACATGTAACTATCATGTTATTTTATAATGTGCTTTTAAATGCTAGAAACTACTTTCTAAGGATGTCTAGCTTACTTAATTTTTAAAATGGGGCTGGAGTTAAATTTTATGGTCTCATATGTTTTATATAGTGGTCTCAATCAGCACTGAGAATACTGTAAATATTTGGCTGTAAGAACAAATCTGAAAAAGAGTCCTCTTCGTATTTTCCTTATTTTTTTAGTTTTGATTTTTTAAAATTTTATTCATTTCTATATTAATTACAGTTTATTTACTTTGTATCCCTGCCATAGCCCCCCTCATTCCCTCCCAATCCCTTTCTCTCTCCCTCATCTCCTCCCATGCCCCTCCCCAAGTCCACTGATAGGGGAAGTCCTTGAAGATGCTTTATAATTTAGAATCAAATTTGAAGTAAATATTTTCTTGCTCATAACAATTTTTTGTTTTAATTTTAAACTAGATACACAGAATTTTATTATGGAGATTGTAAAAACAAAAACATTTGCAATTTGATAAAGAATTGAAAATTTAAAGTTTTTATTTAAATATATATATGTCAAATTAACATTAAAATATCTACAACATTTTCTGAGTACTCAATTTTTAATACTAGGTGATGACCATACTTGATATATATAAATTTTATGGTTGTATAGGAATAAAATATGCTTGTGTGAAAAATGAATTTGACTATACAGTTGAACTGTACCTAAAGGTGTTTTGAAGATTCTGTACAAAATCTTTGAATGAGATTTTAGTAGAAAGCCTCAAATGCATCTTAAATATACAATAACTTGAAGCTTGAATTTTAATGATTTGTATGTTATTTCACCCTGACGTTTAAATTAAATATTTGGTTGGATGCCTCTGAACATTTTATCTTAAAAAGCACATAACTCTAAAAGAAGTTTAAAAGCAACAGGACTAGAAGTTTAACACCTGTAGGGGAATCTTTTGGAATGTTTCTCCCTTCCTTGTCAGTTCAGGTTTTCTGGACAAAATTTTGTTATTCTCTGATACATATCATTCAGTTGGTTGTAATCAGTGTCTAAATACTTCAGGCAGACAAGATGTATTTAGTGTAGGAAATACAGCAGAAATTTCATCTTGAAACAAAATATATAAAGTCTATATTATTTTCACATTTTTATTTTTACTATCTTGTAAAAATATACCTCTTTATCTCATGTATTACTGAATGTTGTGTATATCTAAATGTGGGAAATAGCCACAGAGTGTTTAGGAAGTGACATTTTTGGTTTTCTTTATCTTTCTCATTTTATTTTGAAGTTCTTTAGAAAGAATGAATTTTATGTTTCAATAAGTTATGAAACTAAGTTGACAGGACCTTAGAAGTTTACCATCATATTGTTATTTGTAATTCTACATTTTAAGAGGTTAAAATTTGAAATTAAGATATAGTAGCCTAGGCTATTTTCTATTTCCTGAATGTCTCATATTAAGACAGGTTAAATACTTTTACATTTTTAGTTTGTGTCAAATGTTTAAATGAGTCTCAGTATTGATTAAGACCATTGTACAAAATGTCTGTGCTCATAACTTTTTAAATGCCATACTCATTTTAAATATGAATCAAGCTTGACATCTTTGGGAAGTGGTCTCTAGCATTTTGTGTATCCTAAATTATCATAATGATTAAATGCCTTAGTTTTCTGCTAATGTAATATTTGTGTTCAGCAGGGGCTTTCTGGGCATGTATACATACACATGTACATACACACATACCATGACATGAGTAGAGGTCAGAGAACAACTTGTTCTATACTTTTGTTTTATATATTCTGGGGATTGAACTCAAGTCCTCAGGCTTGGCAGCAAGTGCCATTCCCTCTGAGCCATTAGTGGACCCAGGACAAATTTTTACACAGACTGTGACTGCGATATTATCATGAAACCGCCTGCTGGACTTGGTCATTTGAACTGGGCTATGAAATGATTATCATGCTGTAAAACCATAATATTAAACAGCTGTTGAATAATACATATTGTAATTTCAATCTCCTCGTGTTTGCAAATGAAAGCCTGAAGCAACTCTAGCTGTTACCAGGGCAGAGGCAGATGGGGGAGCATCAGGTAAACTCACTCCATTTTAAAATTGTTTCGATGAACAGTTTACTTATATCACAGGAAGATGTCATTATCATAAGATTCAAGATCAGAAGAATCAGGGAACTATTAAGTTCAAGATGTTGCATGACCCAGTTTTAAGGATTCAATATATGCCCTGGCTGATTTTCAGTGGTTTCCAAAACTTGATCCACAGTTGTCAACATCCTGTGGGTGGAGATGTTTTGGCATGCGGTATACGGCATATCTGGATTTTCCAACATATCAAGACAGGTTTTCCACATCGGTCCGCATTCTTGTATCAAGTCACTTTCACAAACCGTTTTTTAGTAAGATACTCCTAGTAATCCTCCCAAGTCCTAAGAAATTTTCTCTGTAGTGTGATATATTTTTGTTTCTACCTTTCCAGAATTAAAGAATATATAATATACAGATAATATGACCTTGGATTCATAAGAAAATTCAAGGTACCATGATAAATGGAATTATTTTATTCTGCATATGATACCCAAGTGATACAGCACAGTCAAACCAACACAGTAAACTGATATAGGAAAAATTGATTCCAATAAATAAGTTCATTTTATTTTTATTATTATGCAAGAAACATTGATTTTAAATTAATTTCATCTATTTGATTCATGCATATCTTGATTTGTTTAATATGAGAGCAGTGAATAGAGAAAGTGAATTAGTCCCTGAAGTCTACAAAATGACATTTTTTTTTAACCTGGTGGCCTAAACAACTTCATACTATGACTTGAGTGACAGTAATATTGGCCTGAACACTTCTAACTATAGGTTAGGAAAATGATCTGTAATTAAAGGGTGGGAGAGTCATTCATAAGGGTAAATATCTTTCATTATTTAGAACTGCTTGGCATGGAAACCATTCATAAAATAATCACTAGCTGCCCTTAATTGATGAGCAAGTGTATAATTTATACTATTTTCTTCTTCTATACCTGTTCAACAAAGCACTTCTTTTCTTTCTATTAATGGCATTTGGTGAAAGATTTGGAACATTTGTGAAATATATTGAATGTAGTGGTTGGCATTTCAAACTGGATTTGATGTCTTGATGAGATGAAATAAAACCAAAGCAAAGCACCCTGCTTCAAGTTTCTCACAACCAGTTGAGAGCATATCCAACCTCTGTGGGATTTTGAAAAAAATATGGAAAATGAATACATACTTTCAACTTACCTATTAGTACTCTCTGTCTTGTCCTTTATCTTTCTAGCAGAAAATATTCATGATGTTTAGATTTCTGCGTTTCCAAATTTTGTCATTTTTAACATCAAAATTCAAGTATGTGAAAGTAGTTTTTTGATATACACATACATTTAGTCTTTTTTATATTTTTATTTACGAAATTATCCTCCCTTTGTATTTATCTTTTTTGTTACAATTTTGAAAACAAACTTTCACTCTGAGTTCGGTGATATTTTCGGTGGGAAATAAATAACTTAAAGCAGCCTGAGCCACTGTGGCTGCTTTTGCAGATGGGCTGCACTTGTCTCAGAAGATTAAGGTGTAATTCTCTACCACACTGATGGTCACATCCAGGGTGCCAATTTCTTTACAAGATTGGAAGTTTAGAAAAAAATATGTATAGCCTGGTGTAAGGCTTGTGTCCTTTGCTGTGAATATGCTTATGATTTTTTTTAAAGCAGTTGAAAAGGAAAATTAAGCATCAATTGAAACTTTACAGCTAAACACACTAACAATTTTGAGGATTAAGTAAAAGTCACTGTTTTAAAATTTCTTTTCTTGCTCTCCAGTTTGTGTCACTGTGACAAAAAGGTAGTTTGATACTTACTGTAGAAAAGATGCCTAGGTTTAAGAGATGTTTTCATTTTTAAGCAGCTTGACTGGGAACACTTACCACACCCAGAGGAGGGAAGGTCAGTTCTTGTTTTCTGCTCAGCCTGAAAGAATTGGGATAATGGCATTACCGTGGAGAAAACACCACCTGCCAGTTAAACACGCATTTTGGGAAACCTCTCCCATGAGTGTGGATTTAGCTAGTCAATTAGCAAATGAAGTTACTTAGTTTGCTTTAGTCTCTCGTTATTTCACCAGTAAGTCCATGGTCTTGAGTTAATTAGTGTCTACTTCCTATTTGATTTTTCCAAAGGAGACAGCACTGATCACAGCAGTAGCTGTACTATAAATTAGTATTTTCAGTATATGAATAGGAAGAATGGAGCAAATAAAACACATGAAGACAAAGCCAAAGATCAATTCAGGTTAAATAATTATGTAAATGAGATATGTAAAATGCTGTTCATGGCATTGATTTTAAGGGGCTGGATGTTTTCCAGTTTTGACAATATCACATATCTGGTGCTTCCTTACCTAAATGGAGTACACATTCATTTATTACCAAAATAAAATACTTTATCCATGAAATTTACTCATATTCCCCTATAAATGTGTGTTTATAGGGGAATAATTGGCATGTATTTTCTACTAGATATAACAAAAGCAATATCCTCTTTTATCTTTAAAGAATGAAAACAAATAAGAAAAAAAATAAGATTGATTTTTTTTCAAAGTGTTGGCTTACAAACCATCTTTACCATCGACATTAGAAATAGTAACATGTCGGTAGTTTTCAATGCTTTTGGGAGTCAAATCTGGATGCCATTCTTAGCTTGAACTGTGATGTACATTTAAAGAGGTGCCCAGATGGAGTAGATATCACATCTAGTAAGGTATGGGGGACCACATATAGAAGCAAGGCAAAACATTGACCTTCTACCACCTGAACACTTGTACGTAATCTTACAAAATGAACTTTAAGTATCTCGGTTTTAGAGCAGTTGATAATGACACAAACCTGTGAAAGCTAGCAACTGACTGCCGTACACTGACTAGGGCCTCAGGTGAGTTATACACTGGAAAGGAAGAGGGTGATAGCCAATCACAGAAGAGGAAGATGCTCTGGGGGGAAGAGATGAAGAGATAAGTAGAGGGAGCAAATCTCCTGGAATGGTTTTGATTTGGATGAGGACACCGAGGGTCCATCAGTTACTGTAGGCAATCAGGACTTCTGACTCTGGTATGGCAGAACACTAACAACCTTGGCTGATTTCTTGTGTTTTCCCCGAACTCATATGCAAGCCTGACCACCACTGTTGGTTTCAGAGGTGAGTCACGAGGGTAGAGCCACTAGGAACAGAATAAATGGCTTATTAAGGACACCTACAGAGCAGCTCACTCCTCCCAGTATATGGGCACATAGGAAAGAAAGGAAGTGGGAGGGGACAAATAGCCTTTTAATAGACAC
The DNA here is from genome assembly GCA_028658305.1 of Pachyuromys duprasi. NCBI lineage: Eukaryota > Metazoa > Chordata > Mammalia > Rodentia > Muridae > Pachyuromys > Pachyuromys duprasi. The sequence goes on from CM053744.1 coordinate 69,445,436, forward strand.
CAGCTTGCTGGCTCCTTCATCTGGACTTTAAGGACTTCAGAACAGTAATGGGTAAGTTTCTGTGACTTAAAAGCAGTCTGAATAGACTAAGACTCCCCTCTTTCTTGTACTTAAGTTTTAGAGTTTAGAGATGCTTCCCCAGGCTCTATTCATGATAAAACAAATACTGAATAATTACCTATGTGCTCACATATAAGTATAGTTCTTACCTCTCTCAAAGGACCTTCTTTTGGCAGAAGACTTACACCATTAGAGAAAGCTACAACTGGGCAGAAGGCAGAAAGCAACTGATTATCCTGTGCCCAACTCTGATTGACTCATGTGCAACACAATCCCTACATTTAAGGCACAAGGAACATTAAAGAAGAGTGGGTAGCAAGAATGTAAGAATCAGTCTTCTTTAGAGACAAATTCCCTGGTAGGTTTTCAAGTCCTAATTAGTCATACTTTTAAACACACACACATCAGCAACAGTGAATAAAAGCAAAGGTTATATTTATATATGCACATATTCATATATATATATATATATGTAAGAATAATAATTTAAAAAGAAGAGGCCGTGCATTTGGGAGGGAATGGAGGGCCAAGGGAAGAGGAAAGGTAGAAATAATTTGAATACAGCATTCATTTATAATGTTCTTAAAATTTTTGAATAAGAAATCCACTTCTTTCTAATGATGGACAGGGGGAGTAGGAGAAAATAAGTAACAGGACATGAGCCTACTGCAGAGGGCTTCTGAAAGACTCTACCTAGCAGTATATCAAAGCGGATGCTGACACTCTGACCAAACCTTGGGCAGAGTGCAGGGAATCATATGAAAGAAGGGGGAGTTAGCATAACCTAGAGAGGACAGGAGCTCCACAAAGACAAAATATATCAAGGTACTGGGGCCCTCTTTGAGACTGTTTCTCCAACCAAAGACCTGTATGGATAGAACCTAGAACCCCTGTTTGGATGTAGTCCATGGTAGCTCAGTTACCAAGTGGGTACACTAGTAAGGGGAACAGGAACTATTTCTGTCATGAACTCAATGACTGGCTCCTTTACCCCCGCCCCCTGAGGGAGGAACAGTCTTGCTAGGCCACAGAGGAGGACATGGCAGCCAGTCCTTAAGATACCTGATAAGCTAGAGTCAGATGGAAAGGGAGGAGGACCTCCCCTAGCAGTGGACTTGGAAAGGGGCAGGGAGGAGATGAGGGAGAGAAGGTGGGATTGGGAGGGAATGAGGAAGGGGGCTATGGCTGGGATACAAAGTAAATAACCTGTGATTAATATAAATTAAGAAAAAGAAATCCACTTCTTCTGGAGGAAGAATAAAAATCACTGCTTTGGTCTTGCCAGAAATTAAGTATATATGGCTGTGAATTATCTCATCTGTAAAACAGACATAAAATATGTCACTTCAAAAAAATATGTCACGGGGCTGGAGAGATGGCTCAGTGGTTAAGAGCACTGTCTGCTCTTCCAAAGGTCATGAGTTCAATTCCCAGCAACCACATGGTGGCTCAAAACCATCTATAATGTGAACTGATTCCCTCTTCTGGCAGGTGTAAATGCAGATAGAACAGTCATATACATAAAATAAATAAATCTTTAAAAAAAAAGAATTAAAAAAAATATGTCACTTCAATAGAAAGAAATATAAAATAAAGCCTAGGTGATTATGAAAGATCTATTCTGCTTGATACGTATGATTCACCCTACATGATACCTACAATTCATCCTGCATAATAACCATGATTCAGGGTCAAGTTATTTTATTTTTTAATTACCGAAACAAAATACCTGAAAGTGGGTAACTTTATAAATAAGAGAGAGTTATTATTCCTCAATGTTCTGGAGAACTGAAGTTCAGGGACATTTATGTATTGATTGGCTTCTTTTTGGCATATCATGAAATCATATAATTTTAATTAATTCACATAAGACCCACAGCAAACATCAAAGTTATATTGAGTTTACAAGTCTCTTAACATTTTCCAATGGGAAATCTCAACATATGGCCCCTGGAGGACATCCTCCACACAAATGCATGCCACAACAGTGGGTGTTCAACGTGCTTGGAAATTGTGATCTCTTTTAGATGTAGTAAATCATATGAAAATTAACTTTCATTATTTGAAACACTCCAATTTATAAATCCTGAAATATATTTGTCTAGGATTATATCAGGTAAAAGTATTTTATATTTAGAGTATATTGTATATCTTTATTTTTGAAAAAAATTAAAGCATAAAAATAATATTTAATAAATTGTTGATTAGTTTGTGCATCAGTAGTAAAATGTATCTTAATTCAATCTTATTCTTTTTTTGAGAAAACTGGTTTTCAAAAATCCTCCTGTTTCCTTAGGACAGGGTCAGGCCAGTTTATTCAGAATCACAGTTGGTGTTGGGAAGGGAAAGGGTGAGTCAGGAGCTTGAATGTAATGTATTAGTGCAGTTGTTATGGTTCCTGGTCTTCTCTTTTATTGGTCTAGAGCTAGAGAGTATTTTTTCCTCCTTTACTCACTGTTGTTCGATTGTATTTCTTTATTCCTCACCTCCACAATATGTTGAAAGGTATTGCTTCATAATTACACAATATTAAACTATATTCTTACCTTCTCCATCCTCTAATATATCACTGAACAATATCAAACGAGAAAAAGAAAAGTATTAGTCATCAACCACTACAGAGTTGGAGGTCATAACTGTATTTATTTTATACACATTTTCAGAAAGTTTAGGGAAACAGAAGGGCAATACAGAATTGCAATTGACTTATGTGCACAGATGTCACAATCTAAACGCCTGCATAAGGTTGACACCTTCTACACAGGGCCAAGTGGCCTCGAATTACCTCTGAGGGGCAGACTTTAGAAGGAAGAGGACAGAACCAACTTAGACCTAGGAGCTGTCCCTCGGAGGCTATTTCAGGTCACACCAGTTCCCATCCCCACCCCTTGCAGGCAGGCGATTACCTACCTACCTGAGCTAGTTCCACCCACACAACATGCCAGCGGCTTGTTTTCTGGAAATGTGGGACACACGGGTAGCTGAGGGTAGGGGTGAGGCAAAGAGCTGACACCAGAAGGATTAAGTGGAAGTCTGAACTCTGACTACTGAATCCTGTCTTGCTTTTTCACAGGTATCAGCTAAGCATGAAGCCCAGGGAGAGAAGATAAATACAGACTCTTTGCCAGAGCAGTGGAACACCTCGGTGACAAGTCAGGACAAAGGGATGCGAGGAGTCCAGTGAAGGGCTCATTAGCAAGCTGGACAGAAGGACAGGAGTCAACGACTTCCACTCTCTCCTACAGAATTCTAAGAAACCAGAGTTATTTTACTTACTAAATTTTATCTATCTATCTATCTATCTATCTATCTATCTATCTATCTATCTATCTATCTATCTATCTATCTATCATTACAATTCAATCACTTCATATCCCCGTTGTAGCCCTCTCCCTTGCCTCCTCCCAGTCCCACTCACTCTCCCTCTTCTCCATATGCCCTTTCCCTAATCCCTTGATAGGGGTGGATCTCCTCCCCTTTATCTGACCCTAGCCTGTCAGGTCAGGTCTCATCAAGGCTGGCTGCATCATCTTCCTCTATGGCCTGGTAAGGCTGCATCCCCTCAGGGAGAGGCGATAAAGAGCCAGCCACAGAGCTCATATTGAAGGCAGCCCCTGCACCACTTACTAAGGAACCCGCTTGGAAATTGAGCAGCCTATGGGCTTCCACTAAACAGTGGGTCTAGGTCCTCTCCATGCATGGTCCTTGGTTGGAGTATTGGTCTCTGCAGTCCCCTCTGGGCCCAAGTTGTTTTGGGCTCTGTTGTTCTCCTTGTGGAGTTCCTGTCCCCTCCAAACTAACTGTTAAATGAATGTAAGCAACAATAGTGTACTATATTATTTTAATACATATATCCCATTGTACTTTGCTCACTCCTAATTATAAACAGAGTTGAAGCCTCCAGGTACTTAAGGAAAACTTCTTAAATAAGAACTAATAAAGTACATAAAGAATAAAAGTAAGAAAGTGAGATGGGTGTGTGTGATATGGACAGAAACATTTAAAAATAATACAAAAACTAAATGACTAAAAATGAATCCACTGGAAAAAAAATAAAGCTGTGCTAAGAGAAGACAAACCAGAGAAATAGAATTTAAGTCCCTTTCCACTAAATCTTAGAAATTAAAAATTTAAAACAAAATAAGAAATAACTAAAAATTCTTTATAAGGTCAATGATATAAAGGATATGATGTGAGAAGTAGAACAAAAATCCAAGCATTGTCAGAAAACAAGCCATAAAAGAATTGCAGTGGAATCTGAGGACACAAAACGGTAAGAGCATCTATTACCTGACACCTGTGAGTAGTCATGAAATCCCCAAAAGGGATGTGATGTATGTGAGAATATGGGAACGCAAGTATACACACTGGAGATCCAAGCAAATTAAGGAAACCGGGCAAAGGAAAATTATAAGAATAAAGAAGTACAGAATAGGACATGTGTGTGTGTGTGTGTGTGTGTGTGTATGAGAGATAGAGAAATAAATAGAGAAGAATCAGTCTGAGGCTTCATGCATACTATATAAACATTCTTCAGCTGTGTCCCAGACTAATTCACCTTTGAAAGTGGAACAAAATTTGTTTCCTAGCATATGGCAACATGGAGGGGAAGACGCATAAGAAGGTGCTAAATGGTGAAAAGTTCTAAAACTTTAATTATGTAAACTAAGAAATAAAATCATAAATTAATGAAAACACACACACCCACTCACGTACACACTGTATACCTCCTGTCTGCCTGCATATCTTGGAAATTACAAAACAGCATAAATAAATGCAAATATTGTGGATTATGCAGACTCACCACCCAGGAGTGTAGTGACCAATGGAGGGAAAAGGCTGTGTAGCCTCCACTGGTCGTTCCCCACAGTTCTTCTGTCCTTCGTGCAAAGATCACACTACACATACCACAATGTTGGGTTTTCTTTTTCTTTGAAGCTCATCTGCCCTGGAGACTAAATTTGAGCACTGACAATGTTGATCTGGGACCTAGGGCCCAACACTTTGAAGGATAAGCATTCATTTTTGTCTTGTGGAAAGGTTCCCTTAGGGAACGAGTTAATATGGCATAAAAAAATCCATGGCAAGAGAAAGTACCTAACCTGTGACTGATATAAAAATAAATAAATTACATTAAAAAAAGAGAATGACACCAAGAACAAGAACACCTTTAGTTAGCACTTCAGCTGATCTTACCAGGAGACTAGTCACTTGGATAGCCACAGCTGAGCTTCTTCTGGAATTTCCATCTATGCAGAGCCCCAGTAGATACTGTGGGAAGTGAAAGAATTATGCAGTCAGCTTCAAGAATATATTTCGAAAGGATTGCTTATGTAGCAATAGGTAATCAGAGCAAGGATCTAAAAGCCTAAATAAGTGTGCTTGGTGATACAATTTTCTTGAATTTATAATCATTTCAATAAGATACACATTTTAAATTGATAAATATGATATACAAACATAATAATTGAAAATATCTAGGTAAATATGCACTGGAATATAGGAAGCCACAGCTACTATGAATTTTAGACACTTAAAAATACAGGCTCAACAGGGCACAGGGGTCTTGTAAGAGACGGTTTCTACAATCAAGGACCATGTGTGGTTGTGGACTGGAACCCCCGCACGGATGGGGCCCATGATAACTTGGTGTAGGGCTGAAGACCCTATTCAGGGAAACAGGAACTGTTTT
>CM053744.1:69451287-69477861 GCA_028658305.1 Pachyuromys duprasi
GCCCTGAGGAGACAGGATAAGCTGGGGTTGGATGGAAGGGAAGGAGGTCCTCCCCTGTTGGTGGACTTGGAGGGGGCGGGGAAGAAGGAGATGAGGGAGGGAGTGGGAGGGTAGGAGGGAATGGGGGAGGGGGCTACGCCTGGGATTCAAAGTACCTAACCTGTGATTGAGATAAAAATAAATAAATTAAAAAATATATAGGCTCAAAATAATTAAGCCGAAAACTGGTAAAACTATAAGGAGAAATAGCACATTCCATACTCAGATCTAGCAGTTAAAAAAACAATTTTAGTGAATATGTACTATGTGTGTCTGCTTCTGGGATACCTCACTCAGGATGATCTTTTCTAGATCCCACCATTTGCCTGCAAATTTCATGATTTCTTTGTTTTTAATTGCTGAGTAGTATTCCATTGTGTAAATGTACCATGATTTCTGTATCTATTCCTCAACTGAGGGCACCTGGGTTGTTTCCAGTTTCTGGCTATTACAAATAAATCTGCTAAGAACATGGTTGAACAAATGTCCTTGTTGTGTATTTGAGCAACTTTTGGATATATGCCTAGGAGTGGTATAGCTGGGTCTTGAGGTAGCACTATTCCTAATTGTCTGAGAAAGCGCCAGATTGATTTCCAAAGTGGTTGTACAAATTTATATTCTCACCAGCAATGGAGTAGGGTTCCTCTTTCTTCACATCCTCTCCAGCATGTATTGCCACTTGAGTTTTTTATCTTAGCCATTTTGATGAGAGTAAGGTGAAATCTCAGAGTTGTTTTGATTTGCAGCTCCCTGATGACTAAGGATGTTGAGCATTTCTTTAAGTCTTTCTCTGCCATTCGATGTTCCTCTTTTGAGAATTCTCTGTTTATCTCTGTACCCCGTTTTCTAATTGGATGACTTGATTTGTTGCTGTTTAACTTTTTAAGTTCTTTATATATTTTGGATATTAGCCCTCTGTCAGATATAGGGTTGGTGAAGATCCATTCCCAGTCTGTAGGCTGAAAGTACACTCTAGAGAAGATTTTCTTTTTAAATGAAAGCATACCTATTTTTTTTTTTTTTACAGAAAAAGTCAAGGAGATTTTTTTTTATTAATTACACTCTGTTCACTTTGTATCCCCCCATAAATCCCTCTCCCCTCCCTTCCCAATCCCACTTTCCTTCCCCCCTTCTTCACACATGCCCCTCCCCAAGTCCACTAATAGAGGAGGTATTCCTCTCCTTCCTTCTGATACTAGTCTATCAGCTCTCATCAGGAGTAGCTGCATTGTCTTCCTCTGTGGCCTGGTAAGGCTGCTCCCCCATCGGGGTGAGGTAATCAAAGAGCAGGCCAATCAGTTCATGTCAGAGGCAGTCCTTGTTCCCATTACTATGGAACCCACTTGGACACCGAACTGCCATGGGCTACATCTGTGCAGGGGTTCAACAGGAAAGATTTATTTAACCAATAAGGCTGTGTGAAAGAATACATCCTTTAAAAATCAAGTGAATAAAAGCTGGGGTACATAGGCTGCATGGGCTCTGTGTTTGACTTCTGATTTGACATTCTTCAAGTGTGCATGTCTTTGCGTGCATGTTATGAAAGAATATTTAAATTTTTCCTATCCAGAATGGTATCTCAGATGCTTAAACTTGTATTTCTTTTTTTAAAGTAATTTATTTATTTTCATATTAATCACAGGTTATGTACTTTGTATCCCAGCCATAGCCTTCTCCCTCTTTCCCTCCCACTCTCCCCCTCCCTCCCTCATCTTCTCCCTGTCCCCCTCCAAGTCCACTTATAGGGGAGGACCTTCCCCCTTCCATCTGACCCTAGCTTAGCATGTCTCTTCAGGGTTGGCTGCAATATCCTATTTTTTAAAGTTGGAAAACTGTTGAGAACAGTCCCAAAAGAGAATGGATGAGCACACTGTGGTATGACCAGACAGTGAATGTTCTTGAGCAATAAAAGATCAACCTCCTGATAGCACAGAAGAAAATAGATAAAATTCCAAAACAGTATCCAAAGGTTCTAAATATTGCATAAATATGCAAGATACGGAACAAACTGAAGAAAATGGTGATTGGTAAACAGGAACAGTAGTCACCTCAGAGATGGGGCGAAATAGAGGCGGGGCAATGTGGGCAGCTGTACAAGAGATGTTCTGGAACAATAGCACTACCCTAAGACTTTAGAGGCATCTTCGTGACTCTGCTGTGTACTTTTCTCAAGTACATGTAATCATAATTTTTGAGTTTAATTTTGATATGAATATTTTATAGATAGTGAGTTCTCTCTAGATATGGTGAAGAATGTATGAGAGAAATTCTAGGGGTCTAGGACCTAACTGAAATGCGTAAAGATGCTATGAGTAGTCAGTAGGTGCCTGGGTGAACAAAGTACATGACATCAAATATGAAAGTCTAGTTGATGGATTACTCAGCATGATATTATTCAAATGTAGTTATACAGCTGATGAACATTTTCTTAATGGACTGTGGAAGATAGTTTGAAGGCAGTTTACTGTCCATAAAGGTGCTTTAGGAAAAATTAAACACACGGTGTTAAGAATGGTTTGATAATTTTAGGGTAGACTATTAATTTTAGGGTTGCTTTTGATCTCCATAAAAGTTGAAAAGATAGCAAAATATTCCAGCAAATTTATCATGAGTTCCTCATTGCATTACTATGGTAAATCTATTACAATTACCAAGCAATATGCTCAAATCCATGCTTTATTCAGAGTTTTTTGGTTGTATATATATTTTTTGGAATGAAATAATATAAAGTTTTGATAAAATGCTTGTGATAACACACGGAGAAAAAAAAGGCTTATTTCTTCTTTACTTCATTTATATACTTCACATAAATAACCACTTTCATAGTTGAAATGAAATAAAAAGTTAAAATTTTGTCTAAGTTATTTAGTTACAATGATTTTAAAGCTAAAATTGGTATTTTAACTTAGATGTAACTATCCAAATAATTATGAGCAATGTATTCCCAAGGAAAATAAGTATGTAAAATAATGTTCTCACAATCTAGCATTATTAATATGAAGTATAGTAAATGAAAGTCACCTGGAGGAAAGTGTGTACAGTATGTCACAATGTTAGAAAACAGGGTGCAGACCGACCCTTAATGACACCCATCAAAATGTAGGAGGAAACTAGAAACAGATAGTGTGCTGTGGAGGAAGGGCTGTGCTCTTGTTATGTGGTGTGATTTGAAGACTGTGCCTGAAATGGGATGCGTAGGTCTTCTGTCCCTGGATCACAACTGCTGTGCTGGTGATTTATGTCAACTTGGGTCATTCTGTAATGTACTCCCTTCATAAAAATCATCCTTAGCCAGCTGGGTGATGTTAGCTAGGAATTAATCATAAACATCTGTTTGGTTTACAGGCACACTGCCTTTTCCTCCATATACTTTTTTTTTTTTTTTTTGGTTTGAGGAATCTGGTCACCTTTAACATATTATTTTAGTTTTCTTTATTTTCTAATAAAGGTAAAGAAAAATGTCACTTTTTGGTTTGGTTTGCTATCACAAGGCTTGTTTCTCTTTGAAACAAAGTCGTTTCTTAATATTGAAAAGAGTCTCTAATACTTTCTATTCAACTTAGTGGTACTTTTTATCTTACAAAATAATGGTCCAGAATAGTGTTTTACTAGAGGGACACTGCTGGGTTTTCAAATTTTCTTCTGGGAGTTCACTTGAAGTGATATTCAGTTTCTGAACAGTAGCAAACACCTTCACCTACTCATCTCCCAGCCTTGGACTCTGCCTCACTTTTGTTCATTCCTTTTTTTCTCTTTCTGCCCCCTACTCCTTTGAGTCTATCTACTTATATTTACAGATTTTTTACATCCCCCTTTTATGTGTGTGTGCACATGCAAACGCAGGTGTCATAATGTCTGTGTGGAGGTTAGAGGACAACTTGCAAGAATTAGTTAGCTCCTAGTGCAGTTGGAGAGTGGTTCTCAAACGTTCTAATGCTGTGACCTTTTAATAAAGTTCCTCAGGTTGTGGTGACCCCTGATCATATAATTATTTCATTACTACTTCGTAACTGTAGTTTTCCTACTGTAATGAATCTGAATGTAAATATCTGATATGCATTCCATACTTTCATAGGAGTCATGACCCACAGGTGGGGAACACTGTCCTAGTGTGTTCCAGAGCTAGAACACAGGTACCCAAGTCTTAGTATCAAACTCTTCACTGCTGAGTGGTCTCATAGCCCTCTTCTTTCTTTGTACACACAATCCTCTCATAGTTGTTATTCCTCTTCCCATCTACCATTTTGGCTTCCACAGATAAGAGAACGTGGTTCTTATCTTTCTGTGTCTGACTTATTCCCTTAACATAGTGTCTTCCAGTTCCATGTATTTGACTATATACATGACAGACTATTGGATAGTGTTCCATTGTGTATTTATATGTATACTAAGTCATTCTTTGAATGAACATCTAGCTGAATCCATCTCTCACTAATGTAAATGATACAGCAGTGGTTATGGGTGCTTGAATCTCTATTTTGACATTGTGGATTTATGTTCTTTGAGAACAGAATGCTGAAATTTGTTTAATTAAAAAAAACTGATTTCTTTGTTTCTACCACTTGATTATAGATGCTAGAGAAATAAACTTTTTCCAGGAAAGGTTTACATTTTCTGACTGCAAATTATTTTAAAGAGGAAAAGGACAAGGATCCATATTTGATAATGGGAAAGTGATATGCAAGTATGACTCCTGTCTTTTCCAGAGTTAGTAAAAAAAAGAATGGTTTGGCAATAGAAAAACCACACAAACAGGCCCTGTGCTTCTAAAAACAGGCTATTGGTCTTATTATTTATCATTATTCCAGCACTGGGAATGAAAACCAAGGCTGCTCATATGCTAAGGCAGCCTAGATCTCAAAATCATATTCCATAGCCTTGAAAATACTTAAATGATTTATGTATTTGAGTAGAAATTTTAAAGAACAACTTTTTATTATTGAGGCTTTTATAGCTGTATACAGTGAAATATCCACCCTCATTTCTCTTTTCAGCTTTCTTCATATGCTTCTAAGAGTCCCTCTTCCACCTCTGTCTTTCCTGATAACCCTCTGAGTCCTGAGTGATGTCCATATGTGCCTGGATGCAGACCACCCATCACAGCATGAGAACCTACCAGTGGTTACACCCTCAACAAAGAATGATTCGCCATCCCGCTGTCAACTCTCAGTAGATCCACAATAAGGCCTAGAACCTGAAGAGCCCTTCCATCTCTGATGGAATTTTGGCTGGCTCAGTATTGTGCAGATTTTGTACAGGAACCCACAGCTGCTAAGAGTTCATGGGTGCACTCGCCATGCCCTGTCCAGAAGACAGCATTTTACACTATTCCTCTGCATTCTCTGTCTCTCTCTCTCTCTTTTTTTTTTCCAAAATGTTCCGTGAACTCTAGTGGAGGGCTGGACAGAGCAGGAAGATACAGTATTAATAATGATGGCCGGTTCTTCACATAAGAAAACGAGCCTCTGTAAAGAAATCATTAGAAACCAAAACAGAACCCCTGACAGTACAACCTGTCATCTCCACCAGTCTTCATGTGGATCCCTAAGTTGAGAATGAGGGTCTCAAAGCCTGGAAAGTTGATGGACTTAGTGTTCCACACAACAACATGTGAGAGAGACAGAGCAAAAGCTGATGAGTGCTCATGTTCTGTGCAACCATGAACCTTACTGATAAGTTTTCTAGTGCATATACCTTCTTTTTCTTTCTAAAGATTATTCAAGTAAAGTGAGCCTTCAATATTTTTATTTCCATTTCCTAGCTCTCGGCCAACAAGAAATTATGTCCTCACCCTTGGAAAGTTCAAGCATTTGTCAAGAAAGCTTTATAAAATAGATCAAGCCTTCTAGACAAATAGACAGATCTTCTATACACACACAAGTTAAGGAATGGGTACACTATTGTGAAGCTGGTAAAACATTAAAATCCAGCCAGAGAGAGAAACAGAAGAAAAAGATCATGTATCATAGTGTTACTTGTTTTCTGAACTCTGCATGAGGGGTTTCAGTGTTAGATCAGATTCCTCAAGTTGCAAAATTTGATTCCAACGTAGAGCAAGATCAATGTGTGCTAGCGATGCGATGGCTCAAAACAACGACTCTTAGTGAGTTTAGAGAAGCCGGGAAGTTGTCACATGAAGTGAAAAGTTGACAAGTACCCATGGCTCCAAGTCCAGAGTCTCAGTGACTGTGTTTCGGAAGTGTGACTAATAACTTCAGGTATTTTTCTTGACAGAGGAAAAAAACCATGCTGAGGCTAGCATGGTTCACTGTTAGCCAGATGCCTCCATATCGGCTTCCTGCATTATAGAATCTTTAGTTACTTTTTCTGTCATTTGGGGACTGTATGAAATTTCTACTAATGGTAGACTATTATTGCTTTCATTAATTATGAGTCAAAACACCATTTCATCCTTTTAAGTCATGAACAGAAATGATCTTAGAAATGACATATGCTTATTCATAAATTACGTAGTAATGAGTATCAATGAGGGTGTGTTGGTAGTTTTTAATACAGAAAAAATTAATTAGAAATTTGTCTTGTCTTATAGCACACCTTCTTCTATGTGACTTTTTTTTTTGCCTCAGCATCTCCTCCAGCTGCTGTTGTTAATGAAAGATACAGGTACCTAAGGATTTTCTCATCCCAGCAAAGCAGAGAGCAGAGAGATAGATAGCTGCAGATCCTAAAGGGAAAAACAGTTCATTGCACAAATTGAGTTTATGTACTGCAGAAAGACTGCACTAACCACAAGGGGGTTCAAACCAAATGTCCAAAGGAGTCTCAAAATGTCGAACCTGATACTTCAGCCATGAACCATTCTATTTTGTGTTTGTCCAGTGTGATTCTTACACTGACCCCTGGATATTAGAAGGGCCCTATGCCCTTGTGGAAACCTTTCCACATGCTTCCATTAAAAAATGAGTTTGTTTAGCTCTGACTTCAATTGCGATAGTAAATAGTATATCCCACGTTTAGAAGTGAGTATGATCTCAGGGTGGGAGTAGGAATTGTCTCCAGTGACTTTCCGGTTTGAGAAAGGAGTGTGAATTTCACAACTCACTGCCTTACGGAGCACAAGGTTTTAAAACTCCCTCACGCATAACTTAGGGGCATGGTTCATTTTACTGGTGCCCTTTAGTTTTTATTTTTATTTTATTTTTTAACAAATTCTCCGGAGTCTATTTCACGGGATTTTTCATTTGTTTTCTCTTTAAAAAGTCATTTCTTCCAGGAGGAATCCTCAAACGCGTGAAAAATTTGTATTCAATTCGCCCTCCAAGCTTTGTGTGGAACAACACTTCAGAGACCACTCGGAAGCTTTAGACCCTGAAAATGGTGTGGTCCGCTTGCTTAACTAGATTGGCTACACGGAACATGTTCCACCTGTGCTCTGCCGTCTGCGCTGATTGCCTTTTAGCTTCTGAGTGCAATTCAAGGTGATCATTTTAATCTCTCAGGCCCTGTATGGCTTGGGACCCAGTTATCTGATAAATTGCTTCTTTCCCTGGGCATGACAATTAATATCAGCCCGAGTGCTGCTACAAGCGGTTCCTGTTCTTAAGCTGAGGGACTGAAGGCAGGAGAATGAGTGTATATACAGAACGGCAGGAGCGTGTGAGAGCCACACCATCGGCTGTTGGCACTTCCCACCCTTTTTCAGGTGAACATGAACACAGCGTATGTGTGTGCATGTACGTGTGAACACATAATGGTAATGGCTTTTCCCCCAGCTTGTCTGCTCAGCACTCAGTTTTCTGTAATCTAATTTTTACATCATTTCACATTGTTTTAGCCCGCGTTTCTGATTTTCCTTTTTAAAGTGATGAACATATTCCTTTGAGACTATATATTTAAAATTTTGGTGGGTGACATATTTTTAAAGCTGAAACCTTCTCCAGTACATATTTTCTAAGACACATAAATCATAGTTGGAATGAATGAAAAGGTATAGTATTCCTTTAATGTTAAGTATGAAGACACCCACAAATTCAAGAGTTATCAGCTGTTTCATGACTAGGAGGACAGCTATACAATACACCTTCAGGAAAAAAAAATTGCTATCTAAGAATATCTGCCAAACAAATTTGAAAAGACATTTAACAATATTAACATTACTCTGCAGGATCATACTTTAGTACATATTCTCTCAACTATGACACTGATGTTCATTACTCTACCCTGTGTGTTAGGACTATGCAGAAATTAGTGACCTTGACACAGATCTAATTTCTTTAGCAGAGTTAAAAAAATTCAATATTGTAAGAAAAAAAAATCAGCTCATACAATTAGAGTAAGATTTTTTTTTTGTTTCAGAAGACTAGGCATTTGAAAAATTTAATATCTAAGAGCTGATTATGAGGAAGACTTCTAGTTGCTTCTTTTATGGAAAAAGCATGATAGTTGTTCTGAGGCACCATGCCATTTTATTTGAATTTCAGATATTTGACAGCAAGACAAAAGAAACGCCAAAACATTGACAGAAGCATACAGACACAAGACACCACGATCCATCCACTTAAAATTTGGCAGATGGAGGCTTCTTCTACTGGTCTCCTGTATATCCACTCATGTCATGGTGACTGATTCTACTATTTCTCAGCTTTTGCGTGGGCTCAAACCAAACCTTGCAGTTGGGAAGAATATTAGTCACTTTTCTGTTGCTTGATAAGATACCATGACCAAGGAAACTTATGCAAGAAGGAGTTTATTTGGGTTTATGGTGCCAGAGGGTTAGAGTCCATGATGGTGGAATGGAGGTAACAGGCAGCAGGAACCGAATGCTTTCAGAAGCTAAAGTCTCACATCTTGAACCACAAGCCTGAAGCAGAGAGAATCAATTGGGGATAGCACCAGCATTTGAAACCTCAAATGCCACTTCCATTGATATATTCCCTTACCTTCCAGACGCTCAGAGCGTTGATATTGTAATCCGTGGCAAAGCTTCTGAAGGAAGAGCCTATTTTGTTTCACAGTCTGATTCACGTTCGTCGTGGTGGGGGAAATGTGGCAACAAGAGTGACTTCAGCGGAGTCAAGAGGTAGAAAGAATTACACTGGCACTCTCGGCCCACTTTCTCCCTTTTAATTCTGGGGCCTCAGCCCATGGAACAGTGCACACTCATGGTGCCTTTTCCTTTCCCAGTTAAACCACCGTGAGAACACCAAAGTCTGTTTTCTAGATGCTTCTAAATCCCATTACATTGACACCTATTAATATTTCTACATTTTCGTTAATTGGTTGTCTTTTGTGTGAAAGGACAGCAAGAGTTGAGCGTTGCTCTTGTTTGGCTTTGGTTGGTTGGTAGAACTCACCCCGTGTCTCCTGCACACTCTGTTTATTAATTAATTATTTAAAGATTCAATTCTTAGCTTCTCACACACAGATACCCACATCTTTCCAATTTAGTTTTCCCTCGAGTGCATGCGTTTTTGTAAAAACAGCCATCTTATCACTCCAGATTGGCTAGTCTGTCAAAGTTTAGAGCTGACGTTTACCTTTCTGGTGTTTCCAAGGAAGTGAGGCCCAAAGTGGACCATGGAGTGAGTTCCTGTTTGTATCTTCCCTATCATATTAATGCCTTTTAGTGGGTGTGATGCCAAACATTACAGTGTGCTACTCAATGGATTCCTAGTGGAGGGTAGGTCTACTATGATGATATTGTTACTGATTTATGGTTCTTCCAGATCTGGATAACTTTAGTTTTCCCATCTGTGAAGTTGAGATACTAGGAATATCTGTCTGATGCTGTCAGGAGGACTTCATTAGTAAATCTCCTAGAGGATTACAAGAGTTATTGAAGCATATTGAACACTCCTTAAGTCTTGTTTTGCCCACCTTGCTTTCTGCTCCCTCTTCCTCTTCATCTGATCATCTTTCTCTCCTTATTACATTAGTACTGAATTAGACATAAAATAGTATACTAATTGGCAATCTCTTGGATCTTAACCCTTTAATAAATCTCATAAACAATATTAATATGTCTATAAGATAACCACTAAAATACACAGGACTATTAATTGTTTTCTTTCCCAACAATGTTATTCAGCATCAGTGATAGTTAGTACTGAAGACTCAAACTGACTTAATTAAAAAAAATAATATATGGCCTCTAAATGTTACATATTTATCCTCAATCAAATAAGTGAAAAGCGTGTTTGAAATGTTAACAGAGAAATATGTATTTTATATTAATACAGCATTGCAATGAGGTTATGAGCCCCTAGAAATTGAAAAGGAGACATGACAGTCACCAGAAAAGGGGCTAGATGAGGATAGATCAGAGCAATGGATCTGAATTGGGCTAGGTAGTGCTGAGTGTAAGGGCATTCTAGAAGCAGGAAACAGGCCCAAGTTCATGGGCAGTTGAAAAACAACAAAAGGATCTTTCTAAAATTTTTAATTTATTTTTTTATTTATTACAATTTATTCAGTTTTTATCCCAGCTGTAGCCCCCTCCCTCTTCCCCTCCCGGCCCCCATCTTCCCTCCCTCCCTTTTCTTCCCCCATACCTCTCCTACAGTCCACTGATAGGGGAGATCCTTCATCCCTCCCGTCTGACCCTAGCCTATCAGGTCTCTATATGACCATAGTTTATGGGTTAAGAGAAAAAGAAGATTGCCAGATCTAGCCAGTCTTTGATTAGCAATGATTTGAATATTATGCATAAAACTCAAAGCTAAATGTCAAATCTAAATTAGTTTATTTTGAATTTTAAGAAGTATTTTTTTCTTTTTTATTATTATCATTTATTACAATTTATTCACTTTGAATCCTGGCTGTGGCCTCCTCCCTTGTCTCCTCCCAATCCCACCCTTCCCCACTCTTTTCCCTCTATGCCCCACCCCTAGTCTACTGATAGTGGAGGTCCTCCTCCCCTTCTATTTGACCCTAGCCTAACAGGTCTCATCAGGACTGGCTGGATTATCTTCCTCTGTGTCTTGGCAAGGCTGCACCCCACCACCAGGGGGAGGTGATCAGAGAGCCTCCCACTGAGTTCAGGCTAGAGAAAGCTTCCTTTACCAAGGACCCCACTAAGATACTGAGTCTATGCATTACATCTGAGCTGGAGTTTTAGGTCCTCTCCATGCACTGTCCTTGGGTGGGGTGTCACTTTCTTCAAGGCCTCCAGGGCTCAGTTTGTTGTTTTGTTTTATTTTATCTATTTATTTATCTATTTATTTATTTATTTATTTATTCATTCATTTATTTATTTATTTATTTGTTTGTTTGTTTGTTTGTTTTGGCTCTTTGGTCTCCTTATACCCATGAGAATGGCTAAGATCAAAAACTCAAGTGACAACACATGCTCAAGAGGATGTGGAGAAAGGAGAATCCTCCTCCATTGCTGGTGGGAATGTAAATTTATACAACCACTTTGGAAATCAATCTGGTGCTTTCTCCGACAATTAGGAATAGTGCTACCTCAAGATCCAGCTATACCACTCCTAGGCATATATCAAAAATATGCTCAACTACACAATAAGGACATTTACTCAACCATGTTCGTAGCAGCTCTGTTCATAATAGTCAGAAGATGGAAACAACCCAGATGTCCCTCAATTGAGGAATGGATACAGAAATTGTGGTACATTTACACAGTGGAATACTGCTCAGCAATTAAAAACAAGGAAATCATGAAATTTGCAGGCAAATTCTGGGAACTAGAAAAGAGCATCCTCAGTGAGGTATCCCAGAAGCAGAAAGACATACACGGTATACAGTATACACACACACTCACTTATAAGTGGATGTTAGACATATAATATAGGACAATCATACTAAAATCTGTACAGCTAAAGAAGTGTGTCTGGTTTTATGTTGAGGTCTTTGATCCACTTGGACTTTAGTTTTGTGCAGGGTGATAAGTATGGATCTATTTGCATTCTTCAACATGTATCAGTTATCCAGTTAGCCCAGCACCATTTGTTCAAGATGCTGTCTTTTTTTCCATTGTATGGTTTTGGCATCTTTGTGAAAAATCAGGTGTTTATAGTGTGTGGGTTTGTTTCTGGGTCTTATGTTTGATTCCAGTGATCCATCAGTCTGTTTCCATGCCAGTACCATGCAGTTTTTATTACTGTTGCTCTATAGTACAGCTTGAGATCAGGGATGGAGATACCTCCAGAAGATTTTTTATTATAGAAGACTGTTTTAGCAATTCTGGGTTTCTTGTTATTCTATATGGAGTTGAGAATTTTTCTTTCAAGGTCTATAAAGAATTGTGTTGGTAATCTGATGGGAGTTGCATTGAATCTGTAGATTCCTTTTAGTAAGATGGCCATTTTTACAATGTTAACCCTGCCAAGCCATGTGCATGGGAGCTCTTTCCATCTTCTGATATCTTCTTTTATTTCTTTCTTTAGAGACTTGAAGTTTTTTTTTCACACAAATCTGGGCCCAGGAGTCTTTTCTGAGACTGATACTCCAACTAAGGACTATTCATGGAGATAACCTAGAACAGATGTAGTCCATAGCAGCTTAGTACCCAAGTGGGTTCCCTAGTAAGGGGAAAAGGGGCTGTCTCTGATATGAACTCAATGGATGGCTCTTTGATAACTTCCCCCTTAGGGGGTGGGAGCAGCATCACCAGGCCACAGAGGAAGACAATCCAGCCAGTCCTGTTGAGATCTGGTAGGCTAGGATCAGATGGAAGGGGAAGAGGACCTCCCCTGTCAGTGGACTGGGGGAGGGACATGTAAGGAGAAGAGGGAGGGAAGACAGGATTGGGAGGGGACAGAGAGGCAGCTACAGCTGGGATATGAAGTAAATAATTTGTAATAAATAAAAAATAAATTAAAAAAGAAAAAAAGGTCCCCATAGTCTTTCACAGTCTCAACACTTCCTAAAAAGTCCAAGATTTCTTTTGGGACTCAAGGCAATCTCTTAATTGTAACCTCATGTAATCAAATAGCGAATTACATACTTCCACCATACTGTGACACAGAATATACATTACTATTCCAAAAGGAAGGAAAGGGGCCATAGTGAGAAAATATTAGACCAATGAAAGACTATGCCTCAGCATCAAATTCCAAGATCTACATCTTTACATCTGATGTCAAATCACTCTTCAGATCTCCCACTCCTTCATGTTTTATTGACTGTAGCATTTGTCTCTCTCTTGGGATGGTACAATGCCTGATAAAAAACATTCCTTGGCAGGTATCCAACCAAGGATGGCTCTGGCATCTCCAACATCTTAGGGTCTCCAGTGCAATCCAGATTTCACCTTCACATCTTCATACAAAAGTTTCTCAGACTCCACCTAGCTAAGTCCCTGCTACTTGTCTGGCCTCAGTGGTTTCCTACCAAAGCAGAAGATTCAACAACCTCTTTCCTGTATCCTTTTTGATTCTAAATCCAGAACAATGTGGCTGAAACTGCCAAGTTCTTCTGCTTGCTGGGACTGGAAACTGGCCCCCTCCTTGAATTACGTTTACAAAAGATTCCCATTGTTGTTTAGGCCTAGGAAATCCCTCCAGACTTTTCCTTTCACAGGTTGCAGGATGAGCTGTGTGAGGTCTTGCCCTGAGGTTACCACTTCCTTTATTTCATTTAGCACCAGGCTTTCCTTTAAACTTTTTATCTCCTTAAGCACAAGACATGGGTCCAACATTACATTTCTTGGTACTGTGTCTCTCCTCAAACTGTACATTTTGCATTTCTTCTGCCCGGCTTGCTCTTTCTTCCTTGTAGATCTGCATTAGTGTGATCGCTAATAAAAGTGATAACTGGACACTGTCAATACTAGGTTGCCTTGAAATCCCCTCTGCTGATAATATTAGTCTCAAACATTTTACTTTACTCTCCAGCAGGTTTTTAGGACAAGGGAGGTCAGAAAGCAACTATATTCTTTGCCAAAAAAATATCACAAGAGTGGTCTGTAGGCAACTTAATAATGAAACCTCTTGAGTTGGGCCTGTATGAGTCACGGTTATTACTACTATCTTCCATGCTCCTATTAGGATAGCCCATTGAGCTATGTGTAAAGCCTTCAACTGCTTTTCCAGTCCAAAGTTCCAAAGTCTTCCATATTTCTTCAACAAACAGCATGGTCAAGCCTATTGCAGTAATATCTTGCTCTTGTTACCAAGTTCTATCTCACTTACAGCTCTAATGTTGAAAAGAGACACCATGACCGTTTCTTATAAAAGAAAGCATTTAATTGGAGGTTTGCTTACAGTTTTAGAGGAAAACAAATATACATGGAGCTGAAATAATACATTCTGAGCTGCATGCACCAGGCAGAAAGAGAAAGAGAGAGAGAGAGAGAGAGAGAGAGAGAGAGAGAGAGAGAGAGAGAGAGAGAGAGAGACTAGGCCTAGTGGCACGGGCTTTTGAAACCTCAAAATTCACCTCAGGTGACACACCTCTTACAACAAGATCATCCTTCCTAAACATTTCCACCAACTGGATAACAGACGCTCAAATATATGAGTCTATGGGGGCCATTCCCATTTAAATCCCCATTTAAATCCCCTACAGTATCATGGGAACATAATAAAAGGATTCCTCCTAGAGGAGATATACAGAACAAACACAGAAACTGGAGAATAATCAGGCCGTGTGCCACCCTCACCGATCTCTGTGTAAGCTCCCAAAACATACTAGATGAGTTTGTAGGAAAAGGAAAAATGGAGATCAGAACCAGCCAAAAGACTTTGGAAGCAATTCTAAGAATGACTGAGAGAACAATGACTGTGTCCAAAGCAGAAGGTTCTCTTAGGTGCAGGGTGGAGAGAAGTGACAAGGATATTTGGATGGTAGCAAGAAAGTGGGGAGGGTGTGTGGGTGAGTCATGTGAGGAGCAAGGTAAAGCAAAGGTCTAGATCACAAAGGAGAAAATGATATAGAAACTCCAGAATTAGGCTGCAAAACAGCCCCATAAAGCTAGCTTGTTTTTAGCCTGGTTATTGAAAGGTTTTGTTTTCGATTATGAAATCTGAATTATCAAGACACATCAAGAAAACAATGCTTTCAGAGGCCCTCAGTGGTAGGCTCCTGTCCTGTTGCTTGTTTTCTCCTACATCCAATATCCATCCCATTTGTCTTTCTAAGTGAGGGTTCATCATCTTACCCAGGGTCCTCTTTCTTGTTTATCTTCTTTAGGTGTACGGATTTCAGTATGTTTATCCTATCTTATAGGTCTAGTACCCACTTATAAGTGAGTATATACCATGTGTGTCTTTCTCTTAGCAGTGTATCAAAACAGATACTGAGACTCATAACCAAATCTTCAGCAGAGTACAGGGGGGAAACATATGAAAGAAGGGGTAGTTAGTATGACCTGGAGAGGACAGGAGCTCCACAAGGACCAAATATATCAGGGCACAGGGATCTTTTGTGAGACTGTATCTCCAACCAAGGACCATGCATGGATATAACCTAAAACACCTGCTCAGATGCAGACCATGGTAGCTCAGTATCCAAGTGGATACCCTAGTAAGGGGAACAGGGACTATTTCTGACATGAACTCAATGGCTGGCTCTTTGACACCCCCCACCCCTTAGGGAGGAGCAGCCCTGCTAGGCCACAGAGGAGGACTCTGCAGCCAGGCATGAAGATACTTGATAAGCTAGGGTCAGATGAAAGGGGAGGAGGTCCTCCCCTATCAGTGGACTTGGAAAGGGGTAGGGAGAAGATGAGGGAGGGAGGGTGGAATTAGGAGGGAATGAGGGAGCGGGATACAGCTGGGATACAAAGTTAATAAACTGTAGCTAATATTAAAAAATAAAAAATAATTAAAAATAAAATAAAATAAACTGTTATTTTTGCCACTTTGGTTTAAATAAAATATTATTAAGAGAAAACAATGCTTTTTCCTGACTTTAGAGAAGGCTTTCCATATTTCCATGGTATTTGGAGGTGGATCGGTTACTTTTTCATCACTGTGATAAAACCTTATGACCATAGATTCGTATGAAAGGTTTGAGTCTAGAAGGATGATTCCCTAGGCTGCAGTGGTGTCATGGAGGCAGGACCAGGATGATGATGAGAACTCACATTCTGAACCTCAAGCGTGAAGCAGGGAAAGCAAGTGTAAGTGCTGGGAGATTTTAAACTCTGTAAGTCCACCTGTAGTGGTATACGTCCTCCAAAAAGTACACACCTTCTACACGTTGTCAAACAGCATTACCACCTGGGTAGTAAGTGTTTAAATGACTAAGCCTGTGGAGGACACTGCCATTTAAAATCACCACAAGGGATGTACACACAAGAGAGAACAGGGAAAGAGAAAAAATTTCAAATTTCAAAATGAATAAAACAGACACATACATGCATATGATGTCCTAAATGCTACATGTGTAATATGTGTATATATATTTGTGTGTGAACAACCATAAATGACCATTTTATTAAATAGTATGAACTGACATACACACATGGACATATGTACATATATACGGTGTCTTAATTAGTACATAAGTATTTTGTGTATATATGTGTGTGTAAACAAATATCTGACATTTTTATTAAATATTATGAGCCGATACATACACAAATGTGATGTCCTTAATATTGTATCTGTTTATATAATTGTGTGCATATGTTCATATGTATGTATGTATGTAAACTATATTCATTTAGTTCTCATAACAGTCCTGAGATAAAAATACCGTCTTTATTTTTATATATTTGAAATCAGAGACATAGTTGCCCCAAATCACACTGTAATTAAATTGCTAAAATACAGTTGAAACCTCTTAACTATGGAATATGGTATAATTATACTAACATTTCCTTTTGTGCATGAAAAAGCCATAAAATATTTCATTTAGAAAGTTTAGAATGAATTACAAGTTTCATATTCTATTTTCAACTTTATTTTACTTATTCCACATTTTGCTCTATTAAGCAACCATTAAGTGATGTAAGATGTTCAATGATTTCAACAATGTACAATATGGAACACTTACAGGATAATCAAATTTAATTTTCAACCAAATACTGTACTACATTTTCTTTCAAAGACATTGAAGTTTGTGTTTTTCAACTCATGGTGTAGATAATGTTAACATAGGTAACAACATCACACTTAATTTGAGAAGAACAAAATAAGACTCTATCAGAGACATGAATAAGAATATTGTGTGATTCATTTCTGGACTGGTTTTGAGAGAGAAAGTTTTAGCCCTATCTCCCATATCTGATGCAAATTAACAGAAAGGCCACATTTTTATCTCCTGTATTTCTGGTTAGCATTATTCACTGAAAAGAGAGAAGTACGAGGTGCTTATTACAAACCATTGTTCTATCAGTTCCTTAACCAAGGAGGGCTGTCTAGAATCTGACAACTGCTGGGTGCTGTTCGCAATCCTGGTGCCTCTGAATGTATATGGGCATGCAGAGAGCACAAGCTCCGCCCAGATCTGCCTTTGACTGAGACAGAAAGATGGCTTCTGGAAGACTCCATTCTCTCCAGAGCGTGAAAGTGTCTGAATTCTCAGTTGTTAGTGAAAACTTTGGGGCAGACGCTGACTTACTTAACCCTGAAATGACATTCTTTTTTGAAAAGCATAAATTTCACCATTTTTTTTTACAATGCTGTTTTCCCCAACATGGAATAATTTTTGAAACATTGTTTGATAAGTGTAAATGAATCAGACCACACAAATCAGATTTCTTTTAAAATGGACCAGGATTTAAACTGTGCGTGAGTATGCGTGCATGTGCATGTGTGCGCGTGAGTGTGTGCCTGTGTGATTGGCCCCAAATCATTTGGGATTTTATTGACTCCAGAACATTGGAAAGTCAAATTGGGCTTCGGAGACCACTGGAATGCAGCTATTGTTCCATGAGGGCAACTGATCCTTCAAGAATATAATTCTAGTTCTTCCTAATCTTAAAAATCATTTTGCAGTCAGTTAATAATAGGTTATTATATAAGACAACAAAGCAAGCATTTTTCCTTGAAAAAATTTTTAAACAAAATCCTGTGCTAACTTTATCCGGTGATCAACATAATTGGCTTCTCTTCATTTTTTTTGTTAAATTCTGCTTCTCAATTAAAATCAACTCGCTTTTGCAGAACGGTTTGGAGTCAAGGGTGATGAGATCCGTGGGGAAGTGTGCAGGTGGAGAAGCAGAAGTTTATACCCTTGAGAAGGCCTGCGGTTTTAATCATGGAGATCTGACCCAGAATGACTGATGAAAACATCCTGCCTTTCACTGGTGACTGGCAGATGGTGGGGCTGTTTAAACTCATTGGGACATCTTTTTCCTGCATGTTTCAAACATGTGCCTCTATGAATGTAGGTATATGATTATGAATTTAGGTGGGTAATAAAAGCCCAATTTCAAACTGATGTATAAGGTATAATTTTTTCCATTCATTAGATTATCCTACAAATGCCTCTCACATAATTATAAAATCTTAAGCTTATCTTCCTTTATTCAGTATAGTGACACATGTATAGTGACACACGCGCACGCGCGCGCGCGCGCACACACACACACACACACACACACACACACACAGTTTCCTCTAAAGCCTGTCAAGTACTCATTAGTCTTAGCTTGCTAATAAAATAGTAAACTTTCTTGCACCTCAAATGCCTACATATATGCAAAAAGAATGCCTGTGGGAACATTTATATATGCCTGAGGACACAAGGGATCAGACTAATATAAGACACATAAATTTAAACTCTAGCTGGCATTTAGTATGTTCTAATATGATTTGTAAGGTGTTTGTGTGTGCAGCTGATGATAGAAGAGACACAGACCAGGCAAGCTGAGAGTGTTCAGAACACCCTTTTTATGTTCTCCCACATTATGTAATCTGTATTTATATAATTCGTTTTCAGTTTGAGAAGGCAGCAAATCCTATTCTTATTTTCCTGTTGAGTTTTTTTTATTTCAGTTTATTTACTTTACATCCAAAGGGTGTCCCCTCCTTCCTTCCCTCCCAGTCTGCCCTTCTCTTCCTTCTCCCTTTACCCCAGAAAAGGAGAGCTCCCCATATCAACCCTCCCAAGCACATCAAGTCACATCAGAACTGAGCATTTCCTCATCCTCTGAGGTCAGGCAAGGTAGCATTGCTGGCAGAAGTGATCCAAAAACAATAGAATCCGTGGTAGAAACAGCATCCCTCCCCCTTTCCAGGCACCCCATATGAAGACCAAGCTGACCATTGGCTACGTGTGTGCAGAGGACCTTGGTCAAGACCATGCATGTTCCATAGTTGATGTCTCAGTCTCTGTAAGCCCCTATGGGACTAGGCTAGTATTTTGTGTTGGTCTTCTTGTGAGGTTCCTGGCTTCTCCAGGTTCTTTCTCCCCCCCCCCCCAGTGTTTCCACAGGACCCCTGGAGCTCTGCCTCATGCTTGGATGCAAGTCACAGAATCTGTCTCAATCTGCTGCTGGCTGGAGCCTCCCAGATGACAGTTAAGTTAGGCTCGTGTCTGTAAGCATAGCAGAGTATCATTATTAGTGTCAGGAGCTGGCTCTTGGTGTGAGGTGGGTCTCAGGTTGGGCCAATTATTGGCCCTCTTTAACCCTGTACTTCTCGTAATAGGGTAATTTTTGAATCAAAGGTTTTGTAGGTGGGGTGTTGTTCCCATCCTTCCACTAATCCTCCTGACTAGGAGGTGGTCACTTCAGTCTTCATGTCCCCACGCCCCAAAGGAGTCTCAGCTAGAGGCACACCCATGTCCTTCTGGGAGCCTATCCTGTAAAAGGCCTCCAGCCTTTTACAACCTGAGATATCCCACCTCAGGTTCCCTTCTTGTTCCCATCCCTCTCACTTCCTAACCCCATTCTCCCCACATCTGATACCACCCTTGTTTTCCTCCCCACTCCATCTCCTATCCAGTTCTCTCTCTTCATCTGCTTCTGCTATCTATTCTATTTCCCCTTCTGAGTGACATTCCAGCACACCCCCTTTGGCTCTCCTTGTTACTTCCTTCTTTGGGTCTGTGGATTGTACTACGGTTATTCTGTACTATGGGTCTAATATCTGTTTATAAGTGAGTAGATACCATGTGCACTTTTCTAGGTCTGGGTTGCCTCATTTAGAATGATCTTTTCTAGTTCCATCCATTTGCCTGAAAATTTCATTATTTCTTTACTTTTTAATAGCAGAGTAATATTTCATTGTATACATGTACCACACTGTCTGTATCCATTCTACAGTTAAGAGACATGTAGATTGTTTCCAGTTTTGGACTATTACAAATAAAGCTGCTATGAACATACCTGAGCAAATGCCCTTGTTGTGTGGTGGAACATCTTTTGAATATATGCCCAAGAGTAGTATATCTAGGTCTTGTGACAGAATTATTCCCTAATTTCTGAGAAAGTGCTAGATTAATTTCCAGAGAGTTTGTACAAGTTTGCACCCCCACCAGCAATGGAGGAGGGTTCCCCCTTTTCCACATCACCTTCAGCATGTGTTGTTGCTTGAGTTTTTGATCTTAGCCATTCTGACTGGTATGAGATGTAATCTTAGAGTTGTTTTGATTTACATTTCTCTGATGGCTAAAGTCATTGAGCATTTCTTTAAGCGCTTCTCAGCCATTCGAGATTCCTTTGTTGTGCATTCTCGATTTAGCTCTGTACCCCATTTAAATTAGATTGTTTGATTTAATTAGCTCTCTGTCTGATGTAGAGTTTATGAAGATCTTTTTCAATCTGTCAGTTGATGTTTTGTTAAATTGATAGTGTCCTTTGACTTACAGTAGCTTCTCAGTTTCATGAGATCCCATTTATTAATTATTAATATCAGGGCCTGTGCTGTTGGTGTTCTGTTCAGGAAGTTGTCTCCTATGCCAATGAGATCCAGACTTTTCCACACTTTGTCTTCTACTAGATTTAGTCTCTGGTTCTATGTTAAGGTCTTTAATCCCTTGGACTTGAGTTTTGTGCAGGTTGATAAATTGGGATCCATTTGTTTTTCTACATGCAGACATCCAATTAGATCAGCACCATTTGTTGAAGATGCTTTCTTTTTCCCATTGTATAGTTTTGGTTTCTTTGTCCAAAATCAAGTGCTCATAGGAGTGTGGGTTATTATTTGGGTCTTCAATTTGGTTATGTTGACCAAACTGTCTGTTTCTATGTCAATACCATGCAGTTTTAAATACTATTGCACTGTAGTATAGTTCGAGATCAGGGATGTTGGTATAACCAGAAGTTCTTTTATTATACAGAATTGTTTTGGCTATCTTGTGTCTTTTATTTTTCCATACGAAATTAATGGTGCTCTTTCCAGGTCTGTAAATAATTGTGTTGGAATTTTGATGGAAACTGCATTGAATTTTTTAGAGAGTGTTTGACAGGATGGCCGTTTTTACTCTGTTAATCCTACCAATTCACAAGCATTAGATCTTTCAATCTTCTAAAATCTTCAGTTTCTTCAAAAACCTGAAGTTCTTGTCATATAGGTCTTTCACTTTCTTGTTTAGAGTCACACCAAGACATTTTATATTATTTGTGACTATTGTGAAGGGTGTTGTTTCTGACTTTTTTGAGTTAATTTTGTATTCAGACCCTTTGCTGAAGATGTTTATGAGCTGTAGGAGTTCTATGGAGTTCTCTGGTGGAATCTTGGGGGTCATTTATGTATATTATATCATCTGTGAATAGAGATACTTGGACTTCTCTTTCAATTTGTGTTTCCTTGATCTCTTTTACTTGTCTTATTGCTCTAGCTAGAATCTTAAGTACTGTATTGCTCTAGCTAGAATCCTAAGTACTGTATTAATGAGATATGGTGAGAGTGGGAAGCCTTGTCTTGTCCCTGATTTTATTGGGAACACATTAAGTTTCTATCCATTTTACTTGGCATTGGCTATTGGCTTACTGTATACTGCCTTTATTGTGTTTAGGTTATATGTCTGGAATCCATTATCTCCTCAAGACTTTAATCATGAAAGGGTGTTGGATTTTGTCAAAGGCCTTTTCAGCATCTAAAGAGATGATCATGTTTTTTTTTTCTTTCAGTTGATTTTATGGTGAATTATGTTGATGAGTTTTCATATGTTTAACTGTCCCTGCATTCCTGGGATGAAGCCTACTTGATCATGGTGGATGATATTTTTGATGTGTTCCTGAATTCAGTTTGCAAGTATTGAGTATTTCTGCATCAATGTTTATAAAGGAGATTGGTTTGAAATCCAATTCTTTGTTGTGTCATTGCATGATTTAAGTATCAGGGTGACTGTGGCCTCATAGAATACGTTTGTTAACATTCCTTCTATTTATATTTTGTGGAATAGTTTGAGGAGGATTGGTATTTCTTCTTTGAAAGTCTGGTAGAATTCTGTGCTAAACCCATCTGGCCTAGGCCTCTTCTTGGTCAGGAAGCTTTTGATGTCTGCTTCTATTCCCTTAGTGGTTATAAGTTTATTTAAATTGTTAACCTGATCTTGATTTTACTTTATTAAGTGGAATATATCAAGAAAATCATCCATTTCATTTAGATTTTCCAATTACGTGGCAAAGAGTTTTTGAAGTACAATCTAATGATTCTTTGGATTTCCTCACTGTCTGTTGTAATAACCCCTTTTCATGTCTGCTTTTATTAATTTGAATCCCTTCCCTTTCATGCAGAGGACCTAGACCCCTTGTTCAAATGAAGCCCATTGGCTGCTCAGTTTCCAAGTGTGTTTCCTAGTAAGTGGCTATCTCTGATATGAACTCAGTGGTTGGTCCTTTGATCACCTCCCCCTGAGGGGGGAGCATCCTTGCCAGGCCACAGAGGAAGATAATGCAGACAGTCCTGATGAGACCTGATAGACTAGGGTCAGCTAGAATGGAAGGAAGTCCTCCCCTATCAGGGGAGTAGGGAAAGGGGATAGGGGGACAAGAGGGAGGCTGGGTGTGACTGGTAGGAGACAAGGGAGGGTGGGTAGGACTGGGAGGAGATGAGAGAGTGGGCTGCAGGGGGATACAAATTAAATAAATTATAATAAATAAATAAAATAAAATTTAAAAATAAAAGAAACTCCTCTAGGTCTTTGTAATTAATAAGATACTTTATACCAAATCAATTCAAACAATATTATCAGAAACATCACTAAAATAATACATTAATATAGATGATATTAATATATCTTTTATTTTACTCATTATAAAACAAGTTAGCCTTGGTTAATTCATTATTGCAATCAGTCTTTGTGGAAGAAAATATTTGAATATGGTTCTTAATCATGTCAATATTTTTAGTCAGTTGTGAAGAAAATTAAATGACTTACGTTAGAACCAGACAAATAAAAAAAAAGTTGTCTTGAAACAAATTAGCATGATTATTATGAAACACAATGTTATTTTGCCTTTATTTATTTCTGGGTGTACACACACACACACACACACTTAAAGTGTACACACACATATGTGTGTGTATACACACATATGTGTATATATATACATATATATACATATACATATATACATATATATAAATATATATATATATATACGTATGAAATCTCTGGTTTTTCTGTTTTTGTTTTATACACCAGCAACTTGTCATCTCTCCCTAGATTCAATATAGCAGCTGGCTGCAAGGCACATGTCATCATAAGGACATGCTCTGGATTTGCTAATGACTAGAATAATCACCTTATAGTAACATGCTTCTGTGTTATTCCTACCTAAAGTTCCCCTTCATCTAGTATGTACATAGCCCACTGATTGACCACATAAACAGGTATTAACCCATCACAGTCTGAACAGCAGTTGAGTGGCGTTACCACCGGGAAAATGTTACATGTTTCAGACTCTATTGCATATCAAAAGAAGCCCTAATGCTCTTCAATTCAAAACAGATCAGGCATTTCTCTTAATAGCTTCATTCTATTATTGACTTCCTACATTTTCTCCCATGCAATTCCTAATCTATAAAAACTGCACTTCTCTGTTTTATATGGCGTTTTCACTCAACTTTATGGAATGTCTTTTTGATTGGGTATAAACTTCTCAGAATCAGCTATTTGGTAATTAAAAGGTATAGTTTCTTGTATAGTTTCTTTTATTTTCAGTGAAGGTCACTTTGGTCATGTCTAAGCTGAGCAGTAACTTAATCAAGTTTTCCTTAATTTCTGCTGGTTTCTGAGTGGTGTTGAAAGCCAGAGGGCGAATTAGACTAAGGGCATGGACCCTGTAAGCAGGAGTGTATTTTTTAAATATATTTTTGTTGTTATCATTTTTTTCATTTATTTAGGAGTGTGTTTAAAATACATTTTTCACTGAAAGAAATTACATCACAACCACTTTCCTTCCTTTAGAATTTCCCAAGTGCTTTCAAATCATCTTCCCTCTGCCCATACACATGTGTCTTAAAACTGGAATGTGTCTTGAAATTGCTGATAACGTAATCACAGTAAACTTAGAGTGCTGTGTAGGAGAGAAGCCTCAGTTGCAACCTTCCACAGGCCTGGGTGGAAAAGATGCAGAATCCCAAAAGCCAGTGAGCTTGCCTGGGACTACAAAAATACCAACTTATTCTCTCTTCTCAAATAATCTGGATTGTTTTAATTTCTTGTACCAGGTCTTTCCACATCACAGTAGTCCACTGGCGAGGCCAATAATCCCAAAGCGTTGGCCAATGTTTATTCCCCATCTGGTTGTAAAAGTCTTTTTATTCCTTGGAGATAGACCAGAACCAGGGGTCCAACTTACTGGCTTAGGTGGTCCAATACCTCTTCAGCTGTGTGGTCTCTATGAGATGCAGCCGATTAATTTTGTGGTTTATTTATTTTGCAAGGACCTCATCACAGCAATATGTGCCCTCTTGGCCACACAGTTTAATTACCATCAGGACCTCCTTCCAGGGCTTCTCAGCTCACAGCCTGAGTGGAGTGCAGAGGTCGGGGCACAGCCTCTCTGTGGAGTGAGTCACTAGGATCAGATTTTGTGTCTCTCCTCCTAGTTTGATTTGAGCTGCTGTTGGGTGGACTGACTGTCAGTTGGCTTCACAGTTTTAATGAGGAGCAAACATTGTTTTGGAGTGGCGCAGCTGAGGAACGGGGCATTGGTGGAAGATGTTGTTTTTGGCAGAGAGAGTGGTATGATCAGGCCCGACAGCTGGTAAGAGGACACTTACTGTGAAAAAAAAGTATCTACTAACTAGAAACCTCCCCCTGGTTGCTGAAATTTCAGGGGAACATTGTGAATATTTCTGAATATGTAATTGTTAATCCTAAGAATCCAAGAAGGGAGGAAAAGCAGCTGTAACTTTGCAAATTAAATGTGTGTGCGTAGAATGTACTAGAAAATTTCAGAAGGATTTTTTTTTTATTTAAGAAGATTAAGAGTGAGATAGTATCTGAAATTATATTTGAATGATGAGTCAAATTTGGATAATCTTAGTTGGAATGCCCAGCGCAAACCAAGGCAGGGACAGCACAGTAGGGTCTAGTTCTGAACTTTCTCTAGAGTCTAAAGGTGGATAATAGGAAGTCAAAAGGCAGGTACTTTAGGCATCTAGAGGACCCACAAAGCTCTTTGAGAAATAGCTTGTTCTTTAGACCAAGAGAAGTCTCATTTTTCTAAAACAAAACAGATTTAGTAAGCTCAATCCTGTGAAGAGAAACACTTTTTAATTATCCATTAACCCTGTTACGTATTCAGCTTATTATTGAACGTATTCACAGTCTGCATATATATATATATATATATATATATATATATATATATATATATATATATATATAGGCACACAATGTAATAAACATTATTTAAAATCAGGCCCCAAAGTGGAGTTAAGATTATATAGCGCTTCCTCAAGATCCACTATACCACTCCTAGGCATATGTCCAAAAGGCACTCAAGTATACAAGGACATCTGCTCAACCATGTTTGTAGCAGCTTTATTTGTAATAGCCAGAAGTTGGAAACAGCCCAGATGCCCCTCAGTTGAGGAATGGATACAGAAATTTTGGTACATCTACAGAATGGAATATTACTCAGCAATAAAAAAAAAAAACAAGGAAATCATGAAATTTTCAGGTAAATGATGGGACCTGGAAATGATCATCCTGAGTGAGGCATCCCAAAAGCAGAAAGACACACAGGGCATATACTCACTCATAAGCGGATATTAGACATATAATATAGGATAAACATACTAAAATCTGTACACCTAAGGAAACTAATCAGGAAGGAGGACTCTGGTTAAGATGCTCAATCCCCATTCAGGAAGGCAAAGAAGATGGACATCAAAGGAGGGAGAAAACAGGGAACAGGACAGGAGCCTACCACAGAAAGCCTCTGAAAGGCTCTACTCTGCGGGGTATCAAGACAGATGTTGAGACTCATAGCCAACGTTGGGCAGAGTACAGGGAATCTTATGAAAGAAGTGGGAAATAGTAAGACCTGGAGAGGACAGGAGCTCCACAGGGACCTCCACAGATCCTAAAAGTCTGGGCACAGGGGTCTTTTCTAAGACTGATACTCCAGCCAAGGACCACTCATGGAGATGACCTGGAAACCCTGCACAGGGGTATCCCATAGCAGTTCAATATCCAAGTCGCCTCCATAGTAACGGGAACAAGGACTATCTCTGACATAAACTGATTGGCCTGCTCTTT
>CM053744.1:69478361-69497833 GCA_028658305.1 Pachyuromys duprasi
TGGCTTGCTTGCATTGCTTGATGAAGATTTCTGTGAACTATATACCTTTGGAATGTGGTCATTGAATGGCAAAACTGAAGGAAGACTAGAATACTCTTACAGAGTTCCAATACCTGCATCATTTACATCTACTCTTGTAGCCAAATAGTTTAATTATCATATCTATTGCTTCTAGTTCTGGAACCATGCATCTATAGAATGTTATTTCTCATTACTTCTTAAATCAAATTTAGGTGTTGTCTAATGACTTCACATTTTGATAGATTATGATTTACCATTTTATATACCTCCAGACCTTTTCTTAATACTTTTATTAACTAATCCTGAGGTTAATAATCATCATACTAATATTGTTTGTTTAGTTTCACATGTTCTTGTCAATATTTATTTCCAAAGTCTCGTGTACATTTACCAAGTGCTTATTACCTACTAGTAATCATACAAAGTGCTCAAATTCTCTATTGATTCAGTTAAGTCGGTAGCAGTTGGAGCATTGGGGTGAATATGATCAAATACATTGCATGAAATCCTCCAAAGAAACAATGAAAAATGAGAAAGAACAGGAGATAAGAATGCTTGGCGAGCAAATCTTACGAAACTCTGCATGATGCTAAAGGCCAGGGTTCAGGTAATGTTTCACACTAGGCTTCTGATCGGTTCTTACATTGTAAATATCATCATAACGTACAGGGGGCATAACAATCTTTTTTCTCACAGCTGTAAGCCAGAGAACAGAGGGACTGCTCTGGGTCACTGGGGCCTCTCCACCCACAACTTTGGATTTAGAATGTGTTCAGGTGAGAAATGAACTGGAGACCTGCATGTGACACTTCTGGGAGGCTTTGGCTTTTGAATAGTTTCTTATATTATGGGTACCTTGAAACTTTAAAACTGATAGCTAGATACAGATACTCTAGGGGGAAAAAATATCTACATCCTAGAGTTTGAAGTCACTTCATGAGACTCCAATCTGGCAGTTAATAATTTTTAGTTTTCTTCTAACCCCATCTATGCAATTTCCATGTTTAATTTTCTCTTTGATTAACTTCTAATATTTCTATCAAATGCAGGCATGTGTTTTAATTTGGTCTTCTAATTATATTTTCTCCTCCCGTTACTATTTTGTTCTACTTTGCAGACTTTCTAAACATTGTATCATAGTTCTTGCAGGCCTTTGAAGGAAGATCCATACCCTAAAACCTAATCCTAGTGTGCTAACATTAGTAGGTGGGGTACTTGGGACATGCTTGGATAATGAAATTGATGGGGTTGTGAAAGAGACCCCAGAGAGCATCTTCCATGTGAGGAAATGGTTAGAAGGCACTGTCCAGTCTTTGCTGTCTTCTTGTCAACTAGAGCAGCCCTCTGCCTGATCTTTACAGGTTGAAGTCACATTCGCAACAGATCGTGTGGAGTCTTGCAGAGATGTGTGAGCTGACAGAGAGCACATGCATGATTAGTCACGTGCTCAGCCTTATGTGGAAAGCTGGAAAATAGCTTGTATTTTTATGTATCATACTATCCTGGGATATGCTCCCTTTCGCAAAAAAAGAAAAAAGTCTGATAAAGTTAAAATTTTGTGACCTTTAATTTTTTTTAAAGCTGCTAACATTCTTCCAGATAGGGAGCAATTGAATTAAAAATCAGCCATCTAGATAACTAGAAAAAAGAGGGACCAAGCTATTAGAAAAGGGTGTAGAAATGTATCAATCATTCGTGAGTGTAGAACTCCATCTTGATTTTATTGACAATTCAAAATTGAGTCAGCGTGGCACCCCTTTCCCTGTAAGTATTATTTTTTTTCTGTTTGTGTGTGTGTAAACGGGTGGGTAGGTAGATTACTACAGATTGAACAAGAACTTTGTACTGTATATCTTTCAAGTTATATTTCTTTTACAGCATTTGGGTTTTTGTCAGTCTCTTCCCAGCTATTCCACAAATTTTTAATGTTCTTCTCTCAGTCTCTTAAGTAGTCCCCCTCCTATATCTCCTTAACATCGTTTTATGTGTGTTGCAACTTCTTTAAAAGCAAACACATTATTTTTAGAGTGGATATAAAGCTGATGATATTGACTATAAAATACAATAATATCAGGTTTCTCAAGCCAAGCTTTGGTAACTTTAACCTATAAGCTGTTCTGTAAAATTTCTCTAACATGTAATTTAATTGTCACAAGGTATTGTTCCCAATCTCCTGAATCTATGATCTTTTTCACATATATCCCAAAGCCCACCAACACATCTAATTGTCCCTCTAGCCTCTTTGTGTTTGCTCCTGACAGCTTTTGAACAGGCTGACATGGTTTTAGAAATAATTAACTGCTCTGAAGTTTGAATGTGAATCTGACCTTGCTGGTCTCTCTATCTTTTCTGGCAGCTTCTTCCTGCTGTATGTTGGCTGCAGGCCATTTCCATGTCAGCCAGTCCATGGTCCATAGTAGAGTTTGTGATTGTGCAGCCTAGGTGAGCATGTAGGTAGTCACATTAGTCTACTATTACAAAGTCATGCTGTCTAGTGTTTCTGTCCTAAAGCACCCTCTGTAAGTCAATTCTCTTCTCCTGACTACTCTCTGTTATTACTCTGTTTATTAGCTCCAAAATTCTAACTTGTTTACAGTACTGTGGAGCTGGAATCATATTGTCTGTAATTTCTGTAAAGTTTTCTTTGACTTGGTAATACACATTGTAAATTATTCTGTGCCTTTTCGTGGTGTGATATCTCATTTTTTGTGCTGATCGAAGTCACAGTCTATGTAAACTATCACTTGAACAGTCTTTGAGGGAAGAATCAGGGGAGGGGGACATAAGGGTGGGACTAAGAGAAGAGGAGAGAGGTGCTGGGATCAGGCTGTAAAGAGAGTAAGTAAATAAAGAAACAAACAAACAAATGAATGAAAAAGTTTGTGTTTTATATAACTTCACTTTTCTTTTTTAAATATGAATTTCTAATATATTTTCTTCTACTCTTGCCTCCGAATCTTTCACTTGATTATTACATTTTTTAACTGCAATTTCTGTTCTGATTATGAAACTAAATAATCTAATCTAGCAGTCTAGACACACCTGTGCCATGACAAAGGTTTTTGTGCAAATAAATTCTCAAAACAAAGTATAGGCAGAGTGCCTTCATAAGTAAAAAGATAACAGTGTAAGAAACAAAACATATCTGTATGGATAATTGCCATTAAGAAGTAAAACATGTTTGGTGCTTTAAAATTATATTTTGAAATGATATGAAAAACTGTTAAATCTCTACAAGGCTAAAAATATAAAAATAAATACTTAAATTACCTAGGTTTATAATTATCATCAGTGGTTAAACTAGACCTATTTGCATTTGCATTCCAAAGTTCTCTGTAAATCTGAGATACAATTATTTTACTCAAACAAGTATTCTCAAAAGACTTTTAAAAATATGATTGATTTTTAAATTAAAAAGACAAAACTTCTAAATCATATCTTACCTTCAAAAGTATATAAAATTTCAAGCTACTTCCTGCACAAACAAAAGCAAAAGCAAAACAAAACAGAAAATACACTGCACACATACATACACATACACACACTCACTTTGATGGAATAAGTAACTTTATTATTGAGATTACGGCAACACTGATGATGAGGATGAGATGTTGAAGGCAGAATCTTAGTGCAAGGCAGCCCTTGTAAATTATTAAATAGACATTCCATTTCTTCTTTTGCTTGATGAAAATTTACTCATCTTTGACCAAAGGTCAAATAGAATGCATCCTTGTTACTCTCAGAGCAGCAAGTTAATGAGCCTATTTAAACATTACCACATTTCACTTGGTTACATGTTCACTAGTTAACTCAGGGCAGAAACACTCCTTATTGATAGTTTGAAGGAGAGCAAATGGCACATATGGGCTAACATATTGAGTAAATTTCTGACAGTTTAACAATTAAACACTTTTAATGTTTTCTTTAAATTAGCACATCACTTTGTACTTAATACTGAATGCTCATACTTTCCTCCCAATTATTTATCTTATTTTTTTTGCATTTCTGAATTACCAGAGTGCCACCTTAACTTGCACGCTTTGCCCTTCCAGCATATGTGATCTCTACCTTATAAGTAATTACCATTTGTGATATTAGCATCCTAATTTAGGAAGTGTGTAACCAAATATAAACATTTATGCCAAGTATTTTGCCACTAAAAGACACCAGGACTCAGATATATATATATATATATATAGAGAGAGAGAGAGAGAGAGAGAGAGATACACATAATTTTGCCATTTTTTGCTATATTGTAAAATCTATTTGCTGAATGCAAATAATTGGCTTACAGAGGCCCGGGCTCAGCTTCAGCCTGACCCTGGCTCACCATGAGTTGGCCAGTGGTCTCACTCTCACCTCACTGTGAGTTGGGCTACTTTGTGTAAAATTGTTATCCTAAATTTCACCAAGAACTTACGCCGGCTCAGCAGCTTCTTCAGGTCTCTGTACTGCTCCTAATGGAAAATGAGTGCCCGTGGTTTGATGAATCCTCTCACTGTTAGAAAATTGATGGATTCAGACTTGTGACACATTGAGCAAGAGATGAATGGGCTTGAGCAAGTTAGCTATGTTCCAGAGATGGAAAATCTGCAGGGGAACAATAGAGAAAGACGCGAATTTTTATGGAATTTCTACATTGGATAGGACATTGTACAAATTATCAAAAAGCTAGTTAAAAATGAGAAAAAAATGACAAGCAGAGGCCAAGGCAGCACACTACAAGGTCAATATTCTTCCCCAGCGCTCATCACTTCCCTCAAATGATAGTGAGTGCTCTAAGCTGCACATATCAATTCATGTAATGAATAAATTTGATGTAGTAGAAATGTCAATGGATAGAGAAATAAGGAAAAAGAGATTCAGGAGACACAAAGTAAGGTGACTGGATCTAGTGACTAAATAGGCATGGAGCTAAGAAAAGGGTAAAGTTGAAAGTGTTATTTTTGCTGCCTGGGAATTCTATGACTATTTCCAGAAAGAGAGAGGATGAAATTGTGAAAAGGATGCATATTTAGAAAAAAATAACTACTTTTATTCCCTGTCTATTTGTGAAATTACTTATTCCAAATTACTATGAATTTAATAAAGTATACACATATGTGTATCAGTAGTACATATCTTCAGTGATTATAGTACTGAATTTACTTGATGTGTTTTTATTAAATGCATTCTACTTCAGAAGCACTATGTCGCATGAGGCCCTATCTTAACCTTAAAGATAAAGACCTAAATATTTCCTAAATAAGAAAATCAGAAAAAATGGAAAGGTAAAGACACTGCACCCAAACTTACACTATATAACTTACACTAGATCTAAATAAACACCAATGGCATCAAGAACATGGGATCTGGTTGTGACCTGGGTAGTGTTTTCACTGAGCCATTACTCTGCTACAGTCTCACATTTACCTCACATTCAAAAGCTGAGGAGGTAATTTAGCATTGCTTCCGTAGGGAAGAAAACAACAGCATGCACTGGGCACAGTCCGTCAGTGAATCACATAGGTGCCATTCCCTCAAAGTGAACTCACAGTTGCAAGCTTTGGATAAAAAGAGGCATTCTGAAGAAGACAAAGAGTAGTAACAAAGTTGAATGTGATCGTAGCTTTATGAACAAGCTATTTCTTAAATGTGTGTTCAACCACAGAACAAAATGTGAAAGATGACTCCAAAGCATTTTCTGCCGTTAAGAGAAAGCAATATGACATACAAAGAGTTTAGGGACTGTCATTCATGAGATTTCATGATAGCTAGTTTGGTTGAGACCTAAGTATATGGTTGGAAGTTTGTGTCAATAGAATTAATAGTTTCAAAAGAGCTGAAATGTTAACCTTATTCTAATATACAGAAAGATATAAGTAGTTGACATTCTAACATCGTAAAAACATGTACCAGATTTCTGTGTTATTATTTATTTAATTGTCTATGAACCTCTAGATTTAGGGGTAGGCTCTATTAACACAGGATTGATTTGTTTGGAGTGTTTAGGGAGTAACATAGAATATAGTTAAGGGTGAATAAATATTTTTAAATGAATCAATGAATCAACATATAATTATTTAGCTGTACAAACAAAGTAAAATAAATTCTTATTAAACTTGGCAAATACGAATAATCAATCATATTCCAACATAATTTTGCATTTCAATCTGTCAATAGAAAGGGAGAAAAAAAGGATAAAAGTCAAGTAATGCTATTAAGCATTAAAATTAATCAATTAAGCAAAATTGCATATGGCTTTCCCTAGGAACAGTGTGTTCTATTAACGAACTCTACAAATCTGCTCTGACCTCTCTTGTGAGTCCTGGATACCAGTTCAATGTTGCTAATCTATAGATAATGGCACCTACTTTGTGGTAAGTGCACACCACCACCCATTCTATTAATGGGTTTTGAGGTTAGGGATACACTCCTGGATTCTCAATCCCCTTGTGTTCTCAATATCACTATCACATGTGCTTAGAACACATCAAAAGGAATGCTTTCAAATTAATATACATATATATATATATTAAAAACTGATGATTGTAACAATAAAAGACATTAGTATTTGTAAAGATATTGGAGC
This sequence comes from Pachyuromys duprasi, assembly GCA_028658305.1. Taxonomy (NCBI): domain Eukaryota; kingdom Metazoa; phylum Chordata; class Mammalia; order Rodentia; family Muridae; genus Pachyuromys; species Pachyuromys duprasi. The sequence goes on from CM053744.1 coordinate 69,484,954, forward strand.
CATAAAGCCATTAGGTTACTTAATGTCACAATTCCATAACTTAGATTTTTATCATTATTCACATTTTCTGTAAGAAAATAGAAATAGAGAGACAGATGAAGTAACAAATCCAAAGTTGGGTGCTGGTGAACAGTGGGCCTACCCATCAAACCAGAAGACAGAGGGAACATTTGCAACGTCAAGAGAGAGGGCACACCAAGAACAGAGGACTTGGAAAAGAGGTATTCAAGACTGATGAGATACAGGAGCCTGCTATCAGCCCTTCAGTTCCTGTAGGTCCATGGCCTTGTGCTAGAACACAGAAGTGTTAGCTGCCACTGCCACCACAACCTGATGTCTCTCCCAATTAACTCACTCTTCTCATGGGGTATCTTGCTGGCTATTCATTAACTCTCTTCCCAGAAGCAGGAAAAAGAAAGAGAAGGGAGAAAGAGGGTGGAAGATAACAGAAGTTTTAAAAAGGAAGAAACATTTGACATGCTGCTGGGGAAGGAGGATTGAAGACTCTGCTTGGGGCAGGAAGATGCTCAGATGACAGAGTTCATCCCTCATAAGTGAAATCCTGTGATCCCCTGTATAAATAATCCGAAGCCATGTGAAAAGGAAAGCCTGGAGGCACATGCCTATACTTTTAGCACTGAGACAAAGACAGGAGGATCCCTGGAGCTGGCCGGCCAGAGCACTGAACCTGGAGGCTCTGGGTCCAATTGAGACTCTGTCTCATTATATAAGTGATCAAACATTGACCTCTAGTCATCACGTGTATGCATTTGTGTATTTGATTTGTACATGTGCATTGACACACAGACCTCCACAACAACAATACACTGGAACATGCACACATGCGTGTACTGAACACATACAAAATAATTCTAAAATTATGATCTTCATCAATAGAGACCTTAACTTGTATTCTCGCTCCTCTTCGTTAGTGTTTCCTTTGAAGATCATGAGAACAATATTCTGTATGGAGCCCTGAAATTTTTGAAATGGTCCCTGGGTCTGTTCTCTACATAACCCCCTCATATATGTAGAAAAGCCTGTGTCTCTTTCAGTAATGTATTATCTAATTTCCAAAAACTTTATTTAGTGTAGGAGCCATAACCTTGTAAGTGCATCAGTCCTGCCCATCATCTTCAAGGACTCTGCATCCTGGTTTAGAATTGGTTTCAATTTCTATTCTCTAGCATCTTGAACTAAGAAGAGGCCATTTCAGAGAGATGCCGAACTACCGCTGAAATGAGATGATCATCTTCTCTCTTAGGCTCTACCAGGGTTTGCAAGAACAATCCCATTAGTTCTCCAGCTTCTTTGTGTCTTGACCTTCCCCTTGGGACCCTCTATAGTGCTGACAAATCCTCCCTTCCCTGATGTCAGCTCAGTGAGAACTCGGATAAAGCAGCCTTTATCTGGCAAGCAGAGAACTTCTCCCACATCTGCCTGGCAATAATCCAACACAAATCCAAGCCTCCAAGTTGTCCAGACTATATTAAATGGCCTTTGGAAACTGCATTGAAAGCTTTGGGATTTCATTTGTTTTCCCTTTTGTGTCACAGAACTAAACTGTAATGCTGACTTCTTCAAGGCAGCAAGCAGTCAGGTGACACTGTCAGCAGCCATTACTTGAGGCTTCAGAGTACCTCATGGTAAGGGTGGGAGACCCCAGTGCTGAACAATAAAACTAGAGGTCATTCCAGGTTGACCCCTTCAAGCCTCAAATTAAATGTCAGTTACTTAGAGAAACTGTCCCTGACCTTTGACAGTACCACATTTCCAACGAAGCTTCAGACCCTCCATGGAAGTTGTTAAGTTTTAATTGTTATTTCTAAAACTGTGCTAATGCTTTCTCACAGTTCCTGAACTAATAAAGTCTAGCCTGATCTTCTTTAATACTTCAATCTATACTCTCATAACTGTATACTCACTTCCCTTTATTCTGCTCTGTTTGTTTTTTCTTTGCTTACTACATATGTCATCAAGTGGCAATGAATTCAACATGACAGAATTTGGAATACTTACGTGTGCATGTGTGTCCAAAAGGCCAAAAGAGAGAGAGCAAAAGAGTGGCAGAGTTAGAAATAGAGAAGAGCCCAAGTGAGTAGGGTTTTCCTGTGCCACTACAGAAATTGAAATGCAAGAGACTCATTGTATGGTAATCTTGAATGACTTACTATGTTCCTTTCTTTCATCTTGGCCTCTGGATAAGAATTTCACAGAATGCATGTCATGCATGTCATATTAAAAAAGAATTTGAATTCATTCATATCAAAGTATGCTTTGGTATGCAGAACCAGAACTGACAGTTTAGTTCAATTTTGGTGCCTGCATGTATTTTCATGAACATTTTATTCTGTATAAGAAGATTAAATAATTTCACTCTTGAGGTATCAGATAATTTGACAGTTTTTCACAGGTCATAAAATATTTTTCATACACTTACTTCCAAAATATGTCTTCTGCCACACTATTTTAGAAGAATTTACCTAATATGAAACATTCACTTTCAGTGACCTTTATCTGTGGTTGTTTAGGTTTTGTGGTACTTCATGGCCTAAGAGGTTTACTTTTCTTTTGAGAACCAAGAACCATTCATTAGAAAAACTACCTTGAAAATAATGAATTTTAGAATCTGTTTGCTGCTTATGTCATCAAATGGCAATGGGTTCAATATGGTGATGCCTGGAATATTTACACCCTTGAAAATGGGTTATAACATGATAGATTACACATGATGTCTCCTATCACCCAATATCACTTATCTGTCATCTTTCTCCTCCGTTGCGATGACCATTCTAATGGCAATTCCAAAAAGTCTTTTGTATTTTGTTCACTGATTCCAAGATGTCAATGTAGATGCCAAGTGCATCTCTGTGATATTTTGGGAGATCTCAAGTACACTTCCCGGTGCACATGGTACCAAGTGACAGATTCAAAATAGCAGTGCATGAGACATTTGAAAAGCTAACAATGCATTGCAAAAATAACCCCTGCTCACTTTAATATTTGAATTCAGAATGGGGATTGCGGTTTGCCTGTTAGATTACCTGCAGCCTTGCATGTCATGGTAGTTTAAATATATCATAATGACTATACTATAATTGTCCCTGTATTTTGCCTTAAATTGTGTCACTAAAATAAGAGATTTTATTTTGCCCATTTTCACTTAAAAAGGTTAAGTGCAATGTACAAATAAAATGGAGAGGAACTTTCATCTTTGCAACTGATTGTTGAATTAAAATTATTCTCCCAGCATATTTCTGTAACATAGCTTTGTAAGATTCTGTTTCTAGGTTGCACTAATCCAGGATCTCTGAGCTCCAGAAAATCAAATGAGTGCCGGACTAAATTCCACATTAAACTCTCTTGTACCTAGTTCTTACTGGTAAGTAAAACAGCAATACAACCATGAATATAATTATAGTCAAATTAATACTATAAAGTAAGTGTTCAGCCCATTATTGTGGAATAAATGTTTAAGGACTGAACTGGGTCATCTGCCTCTTCTTCCTATCAGGTCACTATCCCCATTGTAATATTTAAAAGTTTTGTGCATATAGTGAGAATAATTGGTAGAAAATACAGTCATTTCCAATCAGTGAATATTCTGGTTTGCCAGCAAGATATACTAAATATCCACGTTTTCCACTAGCAACTCCAATTCCCCACATGAAATGTGAATCTACCAAGCTGAAATAAACACATGGAAACTATAAGCCAACATATTCTCTCCATATCATTAAGAAAAGAATGCTTTCATTCCAAAAGTTTCTGCCCTTTTAGTTACATAAGAAACATTCTATTTAGTGCTGCCTACTTTATTTGGATAATGGTTGCTAAAATGGCTGAATAATGGATTGCTTTCTGCTGCTGTTTCTCGATGCATGGGCTGACTGTGGAGGGCTCTGCACTGTGCGATCTCCTGCTTTGGTAAATAATACCTTAATATTTTTAATAACTTCTGAGTTTATTAGAAAGTGCTAGCAGTGTTCCATATCAAAATTTAACTATGTTTTCAAAGACTTTGATGATTATAATTAGAAGAGATTTTTTTGAGGGTGAAATCTAGGTCATAAATCCTATTTGTCTCCTTGAAGGTTTCAAAGCTTCAGAACTGTACACTTCTCAGGGGCGTTAAACCTTCTACTCTTTCTAGATTTTCAAAGTAATGTGCTAAAATAACCTATCACGAATACTCCAACAATTATAAGTAGACCATGAGGAATCCTAGGCTCACTTAGCCACACCCCCTTCCCATCTTTTCTCAGTAGTGGATCTCACTTTTCAAACATGGCTTAAACCAGGTTTGCATGAAATATATATGATCAGAATTCTCAGTCTTTATGCTAGGTTAGGTACATGTTCACCTTTTCTTTGACTAGAAATAAAAGCAGATATGCTCCAATAACTTTAACAAAAATCAAAATGGCAGAACACAGAGAGTATCATGAATGTTAGGAGTTACATTTAGCTCCTGCTTAAATATTTAAAAATGAAGATTTCAATTAAATTTATTCAAATTTCTTTCACAAATGGCCACTTTGTATAATTCACAGATTGAGAGAACAAAAATAATGTATGTTTTTTTCATTCTCTGGATTTATGCCAGAATGTATAATATAAGCAAGTTGAATCAAAATCCTAAGAATTGATTTTTGAAACACCTAAGGTGCTCTCTAGTTAATCACATATTCTCAGTAATAACATCTTTCTAGACTCCTGAAGATGAAATTAACTATGTTAACTATATATGTGTAGTCAATTTTATTTATAATTTTATATGTAGCACATTTTGACAGATGTCTTCATTGACTGATAGACACAATCAAGTGATTAACATATTTGTAACTCCCAAAGTTACTATAGTTAAATATCTAGAGAGAGAATTTGATAATGAGAACACTTGAGATATACTCGTTAAAAAATTATAAATATAAATTACACTATCTAGCACATTGCATTAGAAAATAATATCTTCTTTAATGTGCATGTATGTGTTTGTGTGTAGGTACATGTGAGCTTAAGGGCTGATTCTCACAGAAGCCAGAGGTGGAAGATGTTCCGGTAGCTGGAGTTACAGGCAGTTGTGAACCAGCTGATAGTGCTGAAAACCAGACTCTTGTACTCTGCAAGAGCAGTATGTGGTCTCAGTCACTGAGCCATCTACTGCCATTTGAAGGGTGATGTGTCAATATAAAACTCTTGGCCTTTTATATTTCATGTGCACACATGAATACAATCTGTCACGACTATGAATTTCTAGGATCAGAATTACAAAACCCAGTAGGAAGTGAGAGATTTTTTAATGCCAAATAGCCTCTAAAGAGACTTTGTTACTATAAACAAAAATAAGTCCGATTCCTCTCCATGCAGTGTTCTAAAACATTAAAACATGATACATCTTGTTGGATAGTAGCACCATTAATTTCTGTGGAATTTTGCAGACCTTTCCCAGAGTTAATCTTTCAAATCTCTGTGGCAAATAAGCTTCCTATCCCTGATTCTTCCGACTTCATCTCTTCCTTGCAAGTGTAATCTAGCTGTGTCATGGAAGTATGAAAAATATACTTACCAATGATGGCTCTCTAAATACTTAGATAGTTTATCTCTAATTATCTCAATTTTAAATACATGATTCATGCCAGTAACATTTACAGAAATAAAGATCACTTTACTAATAAGTGCCATTTGCAGAGAATAAACAGGAAAAAAGGGGTGTACTGATGTCAGAATGGTTTGTGCATATCATGACTAGCTTGGAGGATGGGCTATTTGTTCTGCACTTTCTCTCATACAGTGTTCTAGGACAAGCCTGCCTGAGCACTGAATTATGTAGTTCTGTCTTCAGGTATCTTGTTCTAAATTAATATCTTCTTTGGGGGACATGAAATCTTATTTCCATGAGCCATTTATTTCTATTGCCAGCCATCACTGTGTCTGTCATTAATGAAGCACATCGCAGAAAGCCAGAGATGGAATCTGCCAAAACAAGTCTAAGTCTTCACAGTTGTCAGGAAGTTAATTACTATGCACAGTGATGAGATCAGTCACATTCCCAAATCATTCTGGAAGAGTCCCTTTACAATATTGCTCCTAGAGAATTCTTCTGACTAATGACAATATTTCAACTGAGATTTCTGCCATCCAAAAACCTGAAGACATTAAGACAAACCTGTTAAATTCTAGTTTAGGCCACTCCTATTATTTCTAACCACGAAGAGCTCTGTTCTCACCTTTAGCCCAAGAAGATTCCCTTTATTTTCCTGTCTCTTACCAGGAGTCAGGCACTACTCTCTATCCAGGGCAGAGGCAACTCTCCTTTTAATGAGGAATTACTGCCATCTTGTGGCTGTCATAATGGAAGGCATCTGTCCCTAAAGCACCATGGAAGAAAAGAAAGAAAAAAAATAGACAACTGTACCTTCTTCTTCCCAAAGTGTGCGACTACTGATAACTGTTACATCCATGTTGCGGTAGATTCATTCACTGTAGATGAATAGTTACTCCCCAAAAAAATATTCTCTATATCCTCCAAGTAGCCACTAGCTGCCAAATGATTCTCAACTAGATAATCTTCGATAGGTACAAAGAAAATTCCACTCCCCAAATTCTGGCATCCATTCCTCTCCACCAAAGAAACCATTTCATTCTTTAACCCCATATCATTAAGAAGCACCACAATCCACATTATTTTAGTACTGGCATCATGTTGGTGCCATAACATTCAAGAAGAGAAACTCTGTTCTATATGCTTCATTAAAATGAAGTTGTTAACATAAAATGTTAACAGAATCTAGTCTAAAACAGAGCTTTGAGTCTACAAAAGACAGACAATTAAACAAGTTAGTGGAGGCACTAAGAAAATTTTTACTGTCTATTCCTCACTTCAAACCCCACCCCCATCTTCAGTGTCAAGAATTTGTAGATCATTAACTCGTTAGGTTCAGATATTTCTAAATCTGAGGTGTCGTGTTTGCCACTCATCTCCACAGCCCATGTCAGCACCGGAAATTGGCCAAGACCCACTAATAACCAGAAACAGATTCAGAGTGAACACTTCTCTAAGATCTGTGTGGCACATGTTGTCTTCAGTATTCTTTCCCTTGACATGTGACAAATTTGCAAATTCTGCATTTTTACGATTCAGATGGCTGGCGCAGCAAGTGAAACAATGGTGACGATATAAAATAAACACATGTAGGAACAGTTTTCTCTGATCTATAAAGCAAAAACATTATTCTGTTTCTCTGTCAAGATGTGTGTCATTCAAATGAGTCATTTGAAGCATAACTTTGTTTTTGACCAGAAGTTTCAAGGAAGAATTATCTGTCTGTTTTTTATTGAGAAAGTCAGCGTTCTAAAAGCCGATGATTTAAATAATTGGAGAGGGTAATAGAACATTTTCTCCCCATATGATGCCTTGCTCTGAAACATAAAATCTTAAGTGCTAAGCAGAGAATGCTCCACCTGGTGGTAGAAGAAACCGGGTAATGGCTTTCTGCAAAGGACCCTCAGGAGAAAAAGATGGAGTGAATCAACAGAACACTCAAGGAGGCGAGAGTTAGAAACTAAGACACCCCATGGTAGTTGGCAAGCATCTTTAAAGCAAAACCCAGACAGAATCTGCCTCTCCATAAATCTTTCCACCCCTTTCCATTACTAGTTAGGTATTGTTGGCTCTAAGCCATCTGATTTTACTATGATTTATTAACTGCTATGCATTATATATGAGATTCGGGTTTGCTGGAGAGTTGCCCTTATGGTCATTGTTGCATACAAATCAGCTACTGTTAGAGACGTCTTATGCTGCTGGCACACTTCTGTGAGGTGGTAGTATAATGTATAACTGGAAAAGAAAGCCCTCCCTGTTATATTTTCCCATAAATGTTACTAGCACGCACACAGTTGCAGACTAAGAACAATGGTCCTTTGTTTTGATTTTAAAAGGAGGGGGGAAAAGTACCCAGAACAATAGTGGGGAGAAATCAAAACCTGTTGTCTCAATCAAGGCATTGGAATTCTCCAAACCGTAGCTACAACATTGAGCCTTTTTCTCTGGTGAGACTCGCTGAAACGTGAGAAAGAGCATTGATGTGAGCAAACCCAGTTACTCTTGGTAGGAAAATGCTAACAAGCCAGTAGCTCCGGGATCTAAGCAGATCTGTCTCTGAAACGACAAAACAGTGTTGCACTCTCCGGCTTTTTGCATTGAGACATTTGATTAACTAAGCAATTCAACTCTAATCTCTCCCCCAGCTGGGAGTGCAATGACCCCTAGACTTCCCCTTAATACCTATGTTTGCCCTAACCCAGGGGTTCTGAGACTTCCTAATGCCCTTTAACACCATTCTTCATGTTGTGTTGGACCCCCAAAATAAAATTATTCTCACAGCTACTTCATAACTGTAATTTGGCTCCTCTTATGATTCATAATGTAAATATTTTTTGAGATAGAGGATTGCCATTAGGGATCATGACCCACAGTTTGGGAACTGCTGTCCTAATCTGACATTAAAAAAAAAAGCAGCACATATCCAGAATGGCCTTGATTTTCCTGTGACTGATAGAGAGCTGATATTGACTTTCATGTCCCACAGAAAGACAAACCTGCGTCTGATTACATTACCCTTTCAAAGGCGGGAAGTTCTATTTCACTCCTCATCTTATGCCATGCACTGCAGTCAGCATCAGTGTGGCTGATTATGAAGTGTTAGCTAATACCATTATGTGCATGGAAAGGGCATAAAATATTCCGTATTCTTAGGTTTGGTAAAAACTCCAGGTGAACTGGAATGACATCTACCGAGACTTCATAAAATGATTTTAGAATCTGACATATGGACGCATAGACCAATAATCAATTACTTGTATATCTTTACTGAAATTTTTGTATTTGAGTCATTCATACCCATGTTCCCTAAATTTCTGAGCAGTTGGAGCTGTCTCTTAACAAATGGAATAGTGAAGATCACAGGAATATTCAGTTGCTTTAGAAACGTTTCTTTTGAATTTGGTATTTAGGCCATTCTCTGGACATCCATTATGAACTACTCATAACTTCTAAGCATAACAGAAATGGAGGGATTTTTAGTTGAAAATAGAGATTATTTCTACAAGATTATGCAATATATAACCAGTCATGCTTCCAAGACACCTTGAACTTTGAAGATGACAGACACAAGGATCTCAGAGGGTAAGCTGTCTTTATGCATAGTAACTTTGAAAGTGCTTAATAATGGGTCATGATAAATAAGACATCTGTATTCTCCGATGGCATTAACACACCGACTTTTCCAGTTTCTAAGACAATGGCTTGAAAAGGCAGAAATACAGGTGTGCAATCTTGTATCAAAAGCTACCCTCAGTCTTTCAGGAAGAGGAAGTATTGTTTGCCTTCCCTCAAAGAATATCATTTAGAAATGTCGAAAATTCAGCTATGGGAAAGGAAGTACTTGTCACCCATACAACCATCCGATCATTGTCACCATGCTTTGACTCCCTTTATGAAAGTCAAAGGGTGGGGAGGAAGAACCTAAAATAAATGGATTGCCTGTTTCTGAAAGGTCTTCAGGCTAACTAAATTGAAAGAGCTCAGAAACCAACCTAAGCAGTTGCTCCTGTGTCTTCCAAGTGTGTATAAATATCTTTTTTAAGGATTTAGTATGTGGTGTTTATTATTAAGGTGATGAAAATGTCTTAAAATGAACTGCATCATTAGAGTCAAGTGCGCAATCCAGTGTTCTTTCTCCCAATGACCCTGTTTAGAATGATAAACATCACTGAGCCTTGGCAATGTAGACCCTCATGTCTGGAACAAACTCTAATTAAGGGAAGTGGAACCTCTTCTGGGGACATCTGCTACCAAAAGTCTCAAGTACCCACAACAAAGTATAATATTTCAGTTTTCAGAAACATAATTAATATAGAGGGTTTTTTTCCAAAGGTGTAATTACAAATTGAGATATTGTTTTTAGAACCCTCAAATAACAAAACTTCCAGTCCAACCCCCACCATTTTCATTTCATTTCTTCAGTTCTTTGAATGCTTTAACTGTGCAGGCTTAGTAATTAGAAGTCCCACTAGACAGTCAGGTAGGAAAACATTATCATAGGCTTGAGCTTGGCAAGAACTCTAAGAGTTATTTCCTGTTTGGTGAGGAAGTGCCTTAAATTTCCATCCGTTTTCTCTCAATCTGTCACACACTTCCTCTAAAATGGCATCTCCACAAACTGAAAGGAAGTGAATGGTTTCCTAACCAATTTGCCTGGTGTACACAATGCATGAGTTCTATGGATGCATATTTGGGTGTTGGAGGCAAGAGCCTGTTCTATTCTTGACAAATGGCCCACACTCTCATCTTTAGAAAGCTCATCTGCAAACTATAACATAAGTCACATGGGCTTGCACAGACCTCCTACTCTGAGAAGAAAAAGCGTATGTGTGTGTTCTGTGTGAATAAAGGTAAGAGGGACACATACATGACCAGTGTGACGCCATCATCATCAGAAATTATTTTCATTTGGATTTACACTAAGGTTGCTAGAATTCCAAATAAGATTACTTGAGTTCCCTTACTATAATTAATAAACAATTTTTATATCTATAAATACAATAAAGAAATTTGCTCTCATTTGTTTTTACAATGGGATGCTAATATATATTTACTCATATTTAGCCCAATAGTTTTCAACAGTCTGAATGAACATGAATTTTCCTACTTTTTGAAAATATGATTTGTAGAAAACCATGTTTAAATGCCTATATGGGCAAAAGTAAGTTGGAGTTTGTATCAAACTATTTAAACACTCTTCAGTCACCCATGATAAACTGATGCAAAAGCTGTGCATTTATCTGGTTCAGCTTCCATCCAGTCATCAGTTTTAACAGAATGCAGGACTTGAATGGTACAGAGAAGGATAAGTATTTTTAAATCATTGTGGGGAGAGGTAACTCACCAAGTCTTTAAAATTTTATGGCAATGTTTGACCTTTCTTGCTTTATGAAAACGATCAGCTTTAACTTACACAGATGTGCTCTCTCGAGCTGTGCTTCAGCAGCAGGGCCCTGCTTTAGAACATAACTCAATTTAATGCATCTCATATATGTTACGCTATATTACAATGCTGCTTCCCCATATTCAAAACAATTGCCAGCCTAAAGCTTTGCCCCATTTTTGCATTATTTACAGTCACTTTAAATCCCAAAAAACACAGGGAGAGAAATCAAAGCCAGGCAGGAGGTAGAGACAGTTTTAATGTGATTATATTGGCATCTGATATGATGGTGCTTTGGACCATATTGACATGAGTGAGGCTTCTAGGTAGCAACTGTTCAATACCATCCGTTGGACTTGTCTGATAGACCACTTAACTATCTCAGCTTTTCCAGTGATCATCTCATTTATCTAGGATTATTGCACTGAATTTACTGTTTGGTTTTCTTCCAGAACTGAAATGTCAAGTCCAGTGTCATGTATGCAGTAGCTTTGTGCTGTGAGAGCCTCACAGATCCCCCAAAAGCTGCTAGCAGTTGATCTTTGGATAGAGCTAGAAATAAATAAATCCTCTTTAGCAGATCAATATTCATCCCATTTAATGCTTGATGTGAAACTTGTGGATTTGGGGTGGTAATGCTGATGTACAGCTAATCGTTGAAAATGGGCAACAGGGCTTTTATAGCATGGCACACATTGTCAGGCAAGAAGGGAAGAAGCAGCGAGCATAGCCTCGACCAGAATATGGTGAGTGCGTATAAACTAGCTGCACATTTGGAAACCGAATGGGCTGTTTCATTATGCATACTGGAAAATAAGCATGTGGGCAGCTAAGAATTCTTTCCCAAGAGGAATACCTGTGGCCTTCTCTTGATTTACCGATTTCTCTTGATTCACAGACATAAATAAAGCATCTCACTCACTTGGGAAATCTGGTATCAGATGAACTGTTGTTAGAGTTTTTGTTTTGTTTTGTTTTGTTTTGTTTTACACACACCAGAAACTCATTCTAAAAATGAGGTGTCTGAAAGATTGGAGAGCAAATCTATATCCTGAACAATTAACTTGAACACAAACAATGCTAGTAGTGAGGTGGGATTTAAAATAGTTAGTGCCTGTAGTGACTTTTTTCTTTCCACAGTCGATGGTAAGAGCTATGAATCAGACTTAGCTTAGACAGCAAGGGTTAAGCTTATTCCTTTGGATTGAACAATTTCATTTTTTGCTGCAGATGTGGTAATTCACTGTCGAGGGTGTTGGGAAAACTAGTCGAGGCTGAACATTCTTTGTATGCAATAGCTGTCAGCCCAACCACATGAGCTGTAAGGCGGCCTTCTGTGGTCATCAATGCTAAACATATTTTCAGCCAGATCACTTGATTATTAGTTTCATATAGTGTGAGCAAAATGTGCACATGATCTCTGTGTGAAAGCCTTGCCTTCACAATGTTCTTAGAGAGTCAGGCTGTCCCAGACTAAATTTTAGTGAGCATTGAAATTTATTTGTTAAAGCATGAGAAGTATGCTTTTCCGTAAGGGTTGAAACAAGAGAACGGGTGTTGATTTGTTTTCCCTGGGCAAGCCATATTCTTTCCGAAATAATGGCTTTTCACTTAAGTTCACTGAGAAATGAAACATTATCATCTTTGCACGGTGGGAGACATCATTAAGCTCAGGCGGCAAGCGGCAACATCTGCTGGCTCGAGAAATCCAGTGGACTGCTCACAAGTGTCACTTTCCCCTCTGCAGCGTCTCAGCTTTGCCACTGACAAATGATATGTTCCCCGAGATGGGGATTTCGAGCAGTCACTGGTTCTTAGGTTGGCAAGGGCAGGCAGGATGAGAGGGGCAGGACATGGTCACAGGATCATGTTTGTCAGGTGAGGAGTGA
>CM053744.1:69506147-69520172 GCA_028658305.1 Pachyuromys duprasi
TGGGGAGGGTGGGAGGGAATGAGGGAGGGGGCTACGCATGGGATGCAAAAAACCTAACCTGTGATTTATACAAAAATAAATAAATTAATAAAAAAATAAAAAAACAAATATATGTTTTTTAAAATTCTGTGTATTTTGTATTTTCAATTTTCAGGATTCTTACAGTAAAAAATATAGGACAGAAACTTAACTACACATGTACACATTAAAAGACACAATAAGAGGAACAACAACTAGAAAGTAAATAAATATTGTATATATGAGGAGTTAGTATTTGATAATTACAGCTAAGTGACTTAGCTAAGACAAAATTAATTTTGAGTGTGCAAGAATAACACTGTGTTATTATGACATGAGAGTGTTCTTTCTAAGCCTTCATCTAGAAACTGTTGTAAACGGAGCTAAGGTTTTTTCAAAGAAATAGACATTAAAGATAACTGTTAAGAAATACTGCATTTGATTTTGTAGACATTGCCATGCCTTGAACGTGAAATGTCTCTTATACTTCTGTTTTGAATACTGCACCCTGATGAGCAGGACTGTTTAAAGTTTTGGAGCCCTTAAGGAGAGTGGGGCCTGGTTGGCTGAAGCAGATCACTATTCCGGTCTTTGAAGGTTAGCCCAGCCCTGGTTCTCACCTGCACTTCTTGCTTCCTGCTCTGGGACTGGTGAACCAGTGCCATGGCACATGTCAGACATTTCTGATGTAGTCACCTTGCCTTTTTCATCATGGTAGAATGAAATTCCCTGAAAGCAGTGATCTGGAACCAAACTCCTTTTCACTTTCATTTTTTTCTGTCATGTATTTTGCCACAGAGATGCCAAAGAAATTAACATGTTTTTTTAGGAAAGTTCTACCCATGACTATCATTCATGAATGAAACTGACACTTAGTTTAAGATGTGCTCCCATGACTATGTATGGCAGATATTACAAGATAGTGGAAAAAAAAAAACTACCTCATCTTCAGAATTTCTGAAGGCTGACAAGATAGCCAAAGACCAATTTTCATTAAAAGTTCAACTCAGGACCTAACATGATCACTCACTACTCCCAGCATAACTAAGCAATGTCAACTCTTTCACTTGCATTAATTTATTCATCCTTTCTTCAAACTGCTAAAGGTTATTAGCCTGCTCTTTCCAGACAAGGAAATTGAAGGACAACTTAAAAAAAAAAAAGGAACCTTTCCCAAGTGTAACCAAATCCCAGTCAGGCTCCAGAGCCATTCCACCATGCATAAGGATTCACCATCATGCTTGCTGTTAAGAAATACCTATCATTTAGTTTTCATCTCAAAAATTCTTTTGAGCTTTAAACCACAGTAAAGAAGATTTAGGAAAAGCTATGCTCTGATGTTCCACATATATTACAGGTATCCAAAAGCAGTGCTTCTGGGGTGACTGAGGCTGTAAGTCAAACAATTTTCTCCCTGACAACATCCCGGACTCCATCTGGAATCTGGACAGGAGGCTGCAGTTCCCTCTTGGACTGTCATCATTTGTCAGAGAGAGCTTTCTTATTTGTTTCCTCAGGACAATGTGGAAATTTCTTCAGGTTAGCAGGAAGATGCCATCTCATTATGTGAAAGATGTGGATGGCTGCATTCATGTCAACTTCTCCAAACTTTCTGTTTTCTTTGTTTGTTTGTTTTTTTTGTGATCTTTCTTCTTGCTGTTGCTTGTTCTCTAGTACCTATGCAGATGATTTCTTCTGTAGTGTTCACTTGCAGCTTCCTGCTCACCTCCTTTGTTTCCAAGCTTGAATTGTCTCCCCACTTATCTAGCTCTCTGAGCCTTAAGAAAGATCTCAGTTTCTCCTCACAAGAGTTTCCTTATCTAAGGGGTATAGATAGAAACAGAACACACCTTACAGGATTATCATCAGGGTAGATGCAGCATTTACCAAGTGATCCCTCAATCAATATTAAATATATGTATTTAAATTGGAAAGATCAAGATTAGAAATCTAAAAATAGCCCTGTAGCTGAATACTAACCATTCTTGGAAATATGTCAAATGTGGAAATGCGTTTTCTTTTTTTTTTCCTTTTTTTAATTAATTTATTTATTTTTATATTAATCACAGGTTATGTACTTTGTATCCCAGCCGTAGCCCCCTCCCTCATTCCCTCCCACTCTCCCCATCCCTCCCTCATCTTCTCCCTGCCCCTTTCCAAGTCCACTGATAGGGGAGGACCTCCCCCCCCCTTCCATCTGACCCTAGCTTATCATGTCTCTTCAGGGCTGGCTGCAGTGTCCTCTTCTGGGATCTAGCTAGGCTGCTCCTCCCTCAGGGAGGTGGGGGGGAGGGTCGAAGAGCTAGCCATTGAGTTCATGACAGAAATAGTCCCTGTTCCCCTTACTAGGGTACCCAGCTGGATACTGAGCTACCATGGGCCACATCCGAGCAGGGGTTCTAGGTTATATGCATACATGGTCCTTGGTTGGAGAAACAGTCTCATAAAAGACCCCTGTGCCCTGATCTATTTGGTCTTTATGGAGCTCTTGTCCTCGCCAAGTCTTACTAACTCCCCCTTTTTTCATATGATTCCCTGCACTCTGTTGAAGGCTTGGTTGTGAGTCTTAATATCTGCTTTGATACATTGCTAGTTAGAGTCTTTCAGAGACCCAGGGTGGAATGATCAATCCTCGCTTAGGTGGACAAATGGGACGGACATTGAATGTAGGAGAAAACAAGTAACAGAACAAGCCTACCACAGAGGAACCGTGTTTTCATGCCATTATTTTATTGAAGAGATTTAAAATAAACAACCACCTGAGAGTCAAATGTGGCTTGTGTTTGAAATGTCACCAATGTGCTCATGATCTTTTATTTCCTTTTTAAAATATATATTTCTGTATTTTATGTACATGAGCATTTTGTTTTTGTGTGTGTGTGTCTGTGTGTGTGTGATGTCAGAAGATGGTTTTGGACACTTGAAACTGAAATTATGGCTGGTTGTGAGCTAACATGTGGGTGTTAGGAGTCAAACTTGGGTTTTCTGGAAAAGCAAGGCGTTCTCTAAGTCTCTGAGCCATATCTGAGCCCTGGGATCATTTCTAAACACTTTGCCATGGTATAGGGATGTTTTAGAGCGAAGAAGAAGTTTATAAAGTGAGATATGTTTGGGATGGGACTTTAAAGACTCCATCCTCCCTCCTTCTTTTAACATGCCTTCCTTTCTCATCCACTGAGTATGAGGAGTTTCCTCCATATACTCCTGTATCTGTGTAGTCTGCTATTCATTCCCCAATACAACGGACTGGGAACTTCAGAATCCTTGAGCCAAAATAAATGTCCTCTCCTATATTTGGCTTTTGTCAAAAAAATAATATTGCAGAATACACTGCTTTGGGCTCTATGAGAACTGCAATTTCTACATACTGCTGCTGACTAATAGGTGCTGTGTTTTCCTTCTTCTAATGAGAAATAAATGTCGTATCTTGGGTTGTCTATATTTTGGAGATATCGGTGCCCATCATCATTTTATAGACATTGTTCCCCTTCTTCACAGAAGAAAAGTAAATTTGGACTACCAAATGTAAACACTAACTTTATGAGTATCTTCTATCTGTAGGACAGAAAGTCCACAGAGACTTGACCTTGACAATCTGAGGTACCATAACAACTCCTCCTATTCTGCATACCACTAGAGTCAAAGGGTGTATTAATGTGATGTTATTTGAACTTTCATGATAACAAAGCATGGTCTTTTCCTCACAGGTGTTTCTATAAGTTCTATAACACTCTGAGACAGCCCTGTGTAGTATAGAGAGCTCCATTGTAAAGCCATTTGAGTTGGAGTTCAAAGCTTGAGTCTTCTAGCTCCTGGCTACTCATCTGTCTCTGGGGAAATTGTTTAACTTCCTTGAACCACAGATTGCTTGTTAACAGTCTATACCTCATATGGAGATTAAATCTGAACAAGGATCAAAGACTTCATTCACATAGAGCCAGCAGGTAGTAGCTGTTGGAATTGAAGTTGGTTTAAGCATTCAAGAGCAAGTTTAAGGAGTGCCTTAAACATCCTAAACCCTAGATTCTCTGACTCTAAGACTCACTGAACCCAGGCGCAAGAATTTCTCTTTCAATTCACATTGAAATTCACATTCCAATTCACACTCTAGTCTGTGGGATCTAAGTTCTCTGCTGTGTGTATAAAGCATCCAGCCATGGTCAGTCAATCCTAAGTACTAACTTAGCACTTTCTGCTGAGGAAACTCAGAGGGTTAACCCAAATAGTATATTTTTCAGGTACCCTTTAAGTCTGTCTCTGCTGGCACCTTCCTGTAAGTGAGGCATTCAGACATGTTTCACCACTGAACTGAATCTTGCCAGGTGGACCAAAGTAACAAGTATCTTTTCATGCTAAAATCACATCTTCTAACATAATTGAATTTGCCAAAGTACTTTTGGATGATATGAA
The DNA here is from genome assembly GCA_028658305.1 of Pachyuromys duprasi. Lineage (NCBI taxonomy): Eukaryota > Metazoa > Chordata > Mammalia > Rodentia > Muridae > Pachyuromys > Pachyuromys duprasi. The sequence continues at coordinate 69,510,576 of CM053744.1, forward strand.
AATTGTCAATAATGGTTTGACACACTTTCTGATTAATATATGTGGCCAGAGTAGCAGGAGGAAAGGAGCACTTCAGGAGTGCTTGTGTCTCTTGGGAGTCTACTTGTCATTTTAAAAACCCACAATAGCCAATAGACATAAATCTCTGTTCAATGACACAGAACAAGCTGGTCTGTCGGGACAAAATCCAGGCATTTCTGTCTACTTGTTATCTCTAGAACTTATTTTTTTTTTAATTTAAACTTCGAAGGAAAAAAAAAGTGGAAAGAAAAGGATTTGCTATGCAGGAGAACAATTGAGCATTAGTTGTCAATTTCTTATAGAATTGTTTTCTGAGAATCTCTAATGCTTGATCATTAATTGCTTTTATTATGGAATGTCGCATGGGAGAGCGAAGGGGGTCTTCCTTAATTCCACTGCTGACAGGTTTAGCATTAAGGTAATTGCCTACCCACTACTACTCAGTTCAGTTTTAAATAGTATTAATTCTCAGTTGTATCGATTTTAAAGTTTCTGTCTTCACAATTATGGTAAATATTACGGAAAAGAAGTAGGGAGGAAGAGAAGGAAGGGGCAGGAAGAAAGAAGGCGAGGAAAGAGAATCGCTGCTGCTAAGAGCTCATGAATCTCATTACATTGTTTCAGAGTTCCTTAGCTTAAAATATTTCTTGATATTCTCCATATTTGCATTTTTCCCATTTTGAAGACTAATTTATTCATACCAAGGTTCAGGTGGAAGGCTATTACTCTCGCCTTCATGACTTACTTCTATTGCTTTGTTTTTTTTTCTTTGTTTTTCACGCGGTTGCCTTTTAGGCTGGTCTTACGAGTAGAGGTCTGAATACAGAAACTAGCGTTCAGGAAGTGAATCCAGATAGTGATTCGTCACAGTCCTCCCTGTAAATGGAATGGTGTCGTCATACCATACTCATAAATTATATTTTCCTTCTCTGGAAATAAAGCCTAAAAGAAGTCATGCCTTTGCACAAAGACAGAGTCTCATAAGATGATCAACATCAAACTCCTTTTAGAAATTGGAACAATTTTATACACTCAAGGCAGTATGTTAAGACAATATCTCCCCCAGCAATGTGCCAATTAGATTGGCAAAGACTTTAACTTTCCCGATTTTCATTTAGATTTGAAGCTTCTGAAGCTACAGTTAAAACCTAGCTCTTCTGGAAAATATCAGAGGATTTTTTTTTTTAAATATGGCTACAAAGAACAAGAGAAGATTTGTGTCGCAAGAAAGAGATCTACAGACTGAATATTGCGGAGAAAACCATTTATTCACTTTGTAAAGATGAAAAGGTGGAGAGGCCCTAATGGGTAATAAAGCATCCGCTGGCCGGGGCTCAAGAGGCTGTCTTGTCAGACCCCGTAGTTGGAAAAGTACCTACAATCTCAAAAAAAATTCGAAGTATTTTCTGAGGAAAGTGTTTAAATATATTTTAGAATGACACTGGCTTTTATTATTACTATTCTTTGTGTTTAGGGGAAGCACCCATCCACACCATTTTGCTTAAGAGAAATCCATTCAAAGTTTAAAAACAAAAAAGCTTTACAGACTTTATTCTTTTTACCTTATAACTTATCTTAAAAGCTAATTACAGTGTTAACTACAACGTACTGACGTAGTTAGATAAGATGACGCTGAATCCGGGTAAATGAGCCTATCTGGTCAGCTTCCTCAGGACACTTCTGCTTCTGGGAGTCTCTCCCACTGAGCAATGCTGCCATACAATGCTTTACATCACAAGACAGGACCAATTCAAGAACACTTAAGTGCTAAAGAAAATGGCATACCAACCATTAGAGAGAAAAGAAGAAAGCAAGAAGACTACAACATAGGTGCTGAAGAAACACCATGGATAAGAACCTGGCAGGGGAGGGGGACGAGGGACAAGGACAGGTTTTTTTTGTTTTTGTTTTTTTATTTTGGGGTTTTTTAAAATGAAAAATGAAGAAAAAATATCCATCTCTATTACTATAAAATTTAAGTTATAGTACACTGAAAACAAATTTGTTCTTGCTCTGCATTTTCAAATACTCTGTTTAGTTTAACAAGAAGAGTACAAGGCAAGTGGTCTGATGACCCCGACAGCCATTCACTTATGTCAAGGTTAACATCAATTATGAGGGTATATTGCATACTCAATGGGAACTAGAATGTAATGGTAATTCTGATAAGGAGTTTTCTTTTCACTCACAAAGCTTTAGCTAAGCTAGGAATACTAGCTCACCTATGTGTTAGCCATAATGAAATAATATGACTTTTGGGAACTTAACACTAAGTAAGTTAGCTATTTACAGCTGAAGAGCTTTATCAATAGCCCACTGGGTAAACATCATATATGTTTAGGTATTATAAATATATATATATATATTCACACGAACCATTAATATGGCGATTGTCTCATTAATATCTTCTCATATTCAGATTTATAATCAGAATATTATAACTCTCATCAGTCATTGTCTGAAGTTAGGGGACATGAATGAGCAGAGTAAGGACATAGGAAGTGCAGGTTGTAGAAGCATACAACTAAGTAGATACTATCTTTGCAGAATATTTATTTAGTTAAGCAAGTGTAGGAAATGGTGGGAATGAAAATGACATATTAATGTATAAAAAGTACACAGACACAAATTCTGTAGAAAAGAAGGGAAATTCCCCACAAACACATTTCCAGGCATTCCTGCCCACTGGTTTCATTAGCATTATAAAAACATTGTTACTAAGGAATGCAGTCAATCTGTAGGAGCCAAACAAGGATGTGTATACAGACTCTCTCACTGTCTCTGTCTCTGTCTCTCTCTCTCTCTCTCTCACACACACACACACATGCACACACACACACGCACACATGCATGCACGTACATAGGCATAAAAGTGTATGAAAATGAACATCAAGCATTAAGCCAAGACACTTCCTAAAAGGGGACAGCACTTCACATACCTCAGAATCCGCAGCCAATGCTGCCAATGGGAAATTCTGGATGCTAAAGACTTGGGTGTCACCATCAGTGTTTCAACAGTAAGTGGTCCTCCATTGTTGCTGCACATAGCATCCCAGCATCCAAGATCCCCAGTTAATTGACTGGGGCCCGGAAGTAAGCATTGATATTTCCAGGACTCCAGCACTCTCAAGAGTCACAAAACTGAAAATGTTTGTGGGAATACATTCTGTGACAATGACAATCAGTCCCACAGGCTGTGGTTTGGCCTTTTGTAAAAGGTGTTTGTAATTGATGGCAGCCCCCAAATCCATCCATTCAATGCTAGCTCACCGTCAGTCAGCCTCGCTTTCTTCCCTCCTAATCTGTTCTGCTTTACTTTAATATGTTAGCCCTCCTGTAATGTGCTCTCTATGGGTTCCTGCCCCGCCCCATGTGCATGTCTGCCTTACAGCAAGGAGTCTGAGCACTGCCTCCCTCTCCTTGCTGTCAGGAATAACTCACAGATGAGAGCAGCTTCAGTGGACATGCAGCTGAGGATAATTGGATTTGATGTCACCAACCATCTAAATGCATAGAGGCCAGTAAAAGCTGCTTCGTTCCTTCTTGGATACATCAAAGGCCAGAAATAGCAATTATCACAGTGTGCATTACATTCTGTTGCACGTAGAGCAAGCGCTTCCTCCAACTCTCAAAGCATGCACTCTCTTGCATGGGAGATTTGCTTCCATTCTGGTTGCAATTTAGATAGATAGATAGATAGATAGATAGATAGATAGATAGATGATAAAAAGGTGAAAGATAGATGATAGACAATAAATAGACAAACAATAGATAGAAGAAAGATAGATAGATGATAGATAGACGGATGGATGTTAAACAGATAGACAACTGAAAGATAGATGATAGATTATAAATAGATAGATGATAGATAATAGATAAATAGACAAATAATAGATAAAAGATAGAGAGAAAGATAGATAATAGATGAGTGATTGATTGATAGATGATAAATAGATGGTATATGGTAGATAGATAGATGATTGATTGATAAATACATCATAGATGATAGATAGATAAATGATAGAGAGAAATCCAGAGATAGATAATACATTCCTAATGAATACTACTTGCATAAAACACATAAGCTATAAAGAAAAACTAAACTCTCCTAAATGCTCAGTGAAAGGGACACCCAAGAAAAATGGGCAAAGGAGGAAAGAGCACAAAAAAGAGGGAGGGAACATTCTGGAGAAAGCCTTTACCTGAAATCCTGTTAGTAAATAACTTTACAAGTGCTCTCTTTTTACTCCGTAAGTGCTTCTTTATATGTATGAGGCTTAGAGACTGACAATTTTTCTTAAATCCAAATAAAGTGATTTATTTAAAAGTGCTTCTTTCCAGAAAATCTGCAAAATGCAGTCACGTGTGGTCTCCACCCCCACCATCCATTCTTGTTCTCTGTATCTGCAAGTGGGTGATGTTAATGCTGCTCTTCTTCTGTGTCTGCTCTGTAAGGAAGAAATCTGGTTTTTATCAAGCTCTCACTGACTGTTTTAAAAAACACAATAGGAAAATACCTAAAGAAACTGAGACAACTTTCTTAAATAAAACCATTTCTCTGTATGATGATTTTCTTGACAGAATGAAACCAACCTGCAAATTTAAGGGGTTCAAAGTATACAATCACCTGTTTTAAAACATCTGAAGGACTACTATTACCAGCTGATGTATTTCAGAACCAAATCTGTGTCTCTTAGTTTACTTGGTACTGGCCTGTGAGCCATCACAGAGAGTTCATGATGGCTCTTGTTATGGTTTGAATATGACACGTCATTCCCAAAAGTTATATGTGATAAAGGCTTTCTCTCTAGTTGGTGGAACTATAGAGAGATTTTTCTTATTCTTTTGATAGTATTGTAACTTAGTGAGCTATAAAGATGTCTTGAGTAATTGAAAGGCATTAATTACTGTGGTTGTGCCTTTGGAATGCTTTCTCTATCATCTATCTATCTATCTATCTATCTATCTATCTATCTATCTATCTATCTATCTCTATCTCTCTATATGTGGATATGATTTCCACCATGATACTTAACCTCACAACAAACCCCAAACAATGAGAACAAAGAAACAGGGACACACAAGACAAACTAAACCCTTCTTCACTTGCACTGATTTTGCTCAGATATTTTCTCAGTAGCAAGAAATTAACAGTCGTATACACGCCTTTCACTACTAAAAGGTCTCCTTTTATGTATTTATCACATGGCATAATACACTGTACTCTAGGTCATTCTCCTACCCTAGCCTCTGAGTTCAATTAGCATATTAACCCTGTCATACATCTAAGTAACAGAGTAAAACTCCAAAGGACACCATGCCATTATTATCAACCAAATGAGGAGCTTTTTTGAAATGGGTCTGGTTTTCTCAGAAACATAGGGAGGATGCCATTCCAGTGAAAGAGATCTAAATTACTGCTCAGAGACACTAGAAGGAGCAACAGATGTCTGAAATGCACAAATTGGCTCCTTTATTTACTCTCAGCCATTGATAATGAAACGAAATGCCTTAGAGCAATAGTGGCCTTTGACAGACATGCACAGACTACACCCAACAAAGACTTAGAAAAACCTGATCCAGATGTATGAGAGCAAAGGCATATGATCCTATAGGACCAAAAAGAAGAGGCAGTCAGATCCAGGGATACACAAAGCGCTTTTTATTGATGACTTGTGGAGCAACAGTGTGCCTTTGGTGGCAACAAGACAAACATATGGGCATGCTCCAAAGCAGGAGGCAGAGCTTATACGCTGACTTAGACAACAGAAGATGGTGGACAATCAGAGTGTATCTGGGCTAACCATGAGATTCTTAGCATTTCCAGGATCAGTTAAAAAAAATAGCCTGGGCTATTTTTTGGAGGTTCCTCCTAGGAGATTTGCTGTGTAAAGATGAGGCTGAGCATCTCCTTACCAGCCACTGACTGAAGGAGGCTCATTTGAAGGGGATGATGACTATAAGACTGTACATTACATGAGAAGCTCAGGGCCACAGAAGTAGCTGCTGGTACTCTAGGTGAAGAGTGGAAGGACTATGTGATCAAAATCAGTGGTGGGAACAACAAAAACAACAACAAAACACGAGGTTTTTCCCAGAAAGCAATGTATGTTGACCTGCAGTAGAGTGCATCTGCTGTTGGATTAGGGGAACTGATGTCATAGATCAAGGGGAATTAGAGTGAGGGAGTGAAAGTTTGTTCAGGAATGCATTGTGTATGACAAGTTAAGTTATTGTAAAAATGGAGAGAAGGATATTCGTGAACTGGCAGACTCTAGTGTGCCTGAGATGGTGGGGGCCCAAAGAACTAACAGGATCGGAAATCTTTTATGTCCTCTAAGAAAGATGTTGTCCACCAAAAGGGTTGTTAGGAAGCCCTTTACTAATGACTGTGAGAAGCCCAGGACAAAATCACCCAGGAGCCAGCATCTTAATACTCCATGTGTCCTGCAACACGAATACCATTATATTGTTCTGACCAAACTGTGGAAAATAAAGAGGAGGCAGCAGAATATGCTAAAAGCTGGCCAAGAAAATGAAGGAAGCCAAAGAAATATGGCAGAAACAGATTCCCAAGGGACATTGGGCTGTCTTTGCTGAGAGCTGTCATTTCTTAATCTGAGTCCAGTCAAAACTGTCTTTAAGAGTACCAAATAAATGATCAGATGTTAAAACAAAAGAAAAAATAAAGGTATGGGAAGGAGTGGCCTGTGCAACATGTTATCTAACTGGTTTGTTGACTCTTCAATGGGATTGGGGACAAATTCTAGTGCTATCTGGCAGGCAAGATGGTACCTCTGGCCAAGTTGGCCATAGTCTCATCAAGCTGGATCATCAATGAGATCTAGAAATGATTTTTATTCTAATTGTACCCTGACTTAGACTCCTCTATCTTTACTTGAATAGATATCTCTTGTGCTGTCTCATAACAAATAATGAACACCATATAAGCCCTAATTCTTTTCTTCCTCCCATCTCACCTTCACAATGTGGTAAGAAATTCAGTAACTGCAGGAACATAATAACCTCTAGACTGCTACATTCCCAGTTTCCTTAGCTCAGGTGGTATATATCAAATGAAGTCCTACCCTCACCTCTCCTACTGACCTCTGACATGGGTCTCAAGGTCCAGGTATTGTGTGGTACCAGCCCTTTACTACCCTTTCCTGTTTAGATTTCATGCACCATCACCGAAGAGCTCACAATTGGGCAGGTCCTGTAAGGTGGAACACAGGGTCATCTTACTGTCTAGATGGCCTGAATATAAAATATAATCAAGGCTTTTAAATAACAAATTAACAAGATAATTTTCTTTTGGATGAATAACTTAGGAAGAATGTTTAAATTACTTTTTAAAAAACTGTAAAGAGACTGGTATGAGAGAGAAAATGTAGAATTTTGTTATTGTATGTAGAGATGAAATTCTAAAACGGAGATGAGAAGACAGAAGCGAGTGGGTGAATTGGAATGATCTTTAAGAAAGAAAACACTATGAGAAATTAAACTGACTAGACCTGAATAATAAAAGGTTATAGACATTACAAAGATTGGCAGCAAGAAAAATGTCTCCAAGAAGAGAATGATTTTTTGTTACTAGAAATATAGAACTTTGAGAAGGGAGTCAGTTTTCTGGGAACATGCATGAATTGGATTGTCAACACACTGCATTTTAAGAATAGGAAAGATATTAAAATAAAGGAATTTAACAAGAGCCCAGTGACTCTGAGTAACATGGGTAAAAAGTCAGAACCAGAGCATGAGATGAAGGAGGCAACATGCAAAGGTGGTTCATGGAACTATGGGCTGCTGAACATTCTCAGAGATGATTGCTGAGGGACCCTTAGAGGTAGAGACACAGGAGAAGAAAGGAATCTAGTATGCAGTGGAAGATAAGAATGCAGAATCGGCTAAGTCAGAGACCCACAGAAAGAAGTAGCATGAACATGGAAACAGTGACAGGAAGATGGTTACAGAGTCTGAATTTTGATTCTAGATATATTACTTCTAATAAACCTTCTTGGACATGATATTTTATGTCTTAAATAGTGTTTAGGATAAGATCTGCATTTACCACAAGTTTTTCCATATGCGAGTTTAAATTGTACTCAATGCAAACAAATATGCCCTGTCTCCAAATATACTTAGAAAATGTTTGCTTAGACACAGTTAAACAGATTTCTGTTTATTTCAGAACTTACAATTTTTATAACATTGCTGTGCATCATGAATCTCCAAGAAGGCAGAAAGAGTTCCCAAAGTTTTCCAAGTTATTTTCCAAAGGAATACTGGGTATCTGTGCCTCTGTATGAGTGTGTTTTATGTGTATATGTGTCTACTTATATGTATATTTGTGTGTGTGTGTTCCTGTGATGTGTCCATGTGCCTATGTGTGTCTGTGTATCTATGTTTATGTGAATGTGTGCATATATTTCTGTTTGTGTGTGTTTGTGTGCATTTATGCATGTGCCTCTGTGTTATGTGTGTCATGTGCATGTGTTTATTTCAGGATGTATAGTATGTTTGTGTGTGCTTATATATGTGTGTCTGCATGTGTATACATGTATATTTATGTGCTGTGTGTGTGTACTGTAATCCAGTGGGATAGACCCATATTTATTACTGATATTAACACTGTCAAAATGGCACCTTTCCATAGACCCTAAATGAATTGTGTTCTTATGCCATTTTGGTAGCTTATTTCTAACAAATATAAAATTATTGTACATCTTTGCACAGCGCAAAAATTATCCACTGTTTTTACCCTTTTGAAATTGACAGGGATCTAAAACTACATGTTAATATTACTTTAAGAAGAAAGTCACTTTATATATCACTCAGTGTGTAATTAGTTCTAGGTGTAAATATGAATGTTATCACTCTTGTCTTGACCCACATTGGAGTCTAGGTTGTTTTTTCTGTCTGTTCTAGTTGATGCCACTGTCCCTTCTTTTTCAAAAATTATCTCACTCCTGAGTGGGACTGAAAGGTTCTTCTGTTAGGGTCCATGTTCAGGCCATACACCAATTCTAAATCTCTGGCAAATTCCCAGTAACAAAGTTACAGAATTCCAGAACCAATTCTTTCAATCTTCATTCAAAGATTTTTAATGTAATTTTTTATTTGTTACAATTTATTCACTTTGTTTCCCAGCTGTAGCCCAACACTTATCCCTTCCCAATCCTGTCCTTCCTCCCTCATCTCCTTCCATGCCTCTCTTCAGATCTACTGATAGGGGAGGTCCTGCTCCCCTTCCTTCTGACTCTAGCCTATCAGGTCTCATCAGGACTGGCTGCTTTGTCCTCCTCTGTGGCCTGGCAAGGCTGCCCCCCTCTCAGGGGGAGGTGATCAAAGAGCCAGCAACTGAGTTCATGTCAGAGACAGGCCTTCTTCCCCTTACTAGGGCACTCATTTGGAGACTGAGCTGCCAAGGGCTACATCTGTGCAGGGGTTCTAGGTTATATCTGTGCATGGTCCGTTGGAGTACCAATCTCAGAAAAGACCCTGGGCCCAGATTTTTTTTATTCTGTTGTTCTCCTTGTAGAGCTCCAGACCCTTCTAGTTCTTTCTCCCCCTTTT
>CM053744.1:69520272-69548286 GCA_028658305.1 Pachyuromys duprasi
CTGGCATGGTTGAGCAAATGTCCTTGTAAACTTGAGCGGTTTTTTTAGATATATGCCTAAGAGTAGTATAACTGGGTCTTGAGGAATCACTATTCCTAATTGTCTGAGAAAGTGCCAGGTTGATTTCCAAAGTGGTTGTACAAGTTTACATTTCCACTAGCAATGGAGGAGGGTTGCCCTTTCTCCACATCCTCTCCAGCATGTGTTGTCATTTGCGTTTTTTATCTTAGCCATTCTGATGGGTGTAAGGTGAAATCTCGGGGTTGTTTTGGTTTGCATTGTCCTGATGACTAAGGATGCTAAGCATTTCTTTAATTGTTTCTTTAATTTTTTCCTCTATTGAGAAATCTCTGTTTAGCTCTCTACCCCATTTTTAATTGGATTACATGATTTGTTGTAGTTTAACTTCTTGAATTCTGTATATATTCTGGATAATAGCCCTCTGTCAGATATAGTGTTGATGAAGATCCTTTCCCAGTCTGTAGGCTGTCGTTTTGTTCTGATTTTTTTAAATCATGATATTTAGTTGGTTAGTGAGATAGATAGATAGATAGATAGATAGATAGATAGATAGATAGATAGATAGATAGACAGATATTTTAGAAAGGATTTCACTTTGGAGCCCACTTTGTGTCCTTCTGTCCTTCTAGTATGGAGGTTACAGGCTGGTACTATATCATCCTTGTATAATTGGGTTATTTTAAAAACAAATTATATATGTTCAGCAAAAAAAAGGACCATCAAAGGCTGGAGAATAAACTTGGGGGAAGAGTGCTTGCCTATTAAGTATGTGATCCTAGCTTCAATTCCCAGCTCACATGTAGAATACGGAAACTTTCGGTGTTATTTTTTTTGTATCTGTATCTATCACCATCATTTCCTTTATGAAAATGCACTATTCTATAATTGGAAAAAAACATTACTGGACATTTATAAACAGTTTCTTAAACAGCAACGCAGTGGCAGAGACAAGCTGGAACCTTCCTTGTTTATGTGCATGCATAATTGTATGTGCACCACATGGGTGCAGGGACCTGTAGAAGTTCTCTGGCTTCTACAGGTACCTGGAAGTACCTAGACACCCTGGAATTGGAGTTGCAGGCAGTTGTGAGCCACCTGACATGGGTGCTAGGAACTGGGTCATCATGAGGACAGTAAGAACTCCTGAGGGCTGAACCATCTCTCCAGCTCCTAAAGCCCATAACTGAGATGTGTGACCATCTTCACCCCAAGCAAGGAATGTAAATCCTCAAGAAAATGATTAACTAAAGGACTGTAGCCTGAATGTTAGATGGCACAGACATGCATAATATATTTTAGGAAAGTTTAATCCAGGATAATAAAAATAAATGCATGAAATGATTTGGCATAGAAAAGTATTATTTGGAAATTGGAGTTATTTGAAAATTTTCAGCACACAGAGCACGTTATCTGGGTCTGTATACAGGTGCTAAGCTGTATAACATATGGTCAGATACTTTTTATTGCTTAGTTTTCGTAACACACAAAAAGTTATTGTCAAAGATCGATCAGTTTTGGCTGCCTAAGAGAAAATGGTGAGAAAACACTTTTTCTAAGTGTTTAAGTCATGCTTTCCAACCCGGGAAAATAATGACCTTATCCACCACATTCCAGAGTCTGTGACCACAGCCCAAGCCATGTGGCTGTCTTCTGAGAGCCTCAACCCCAGTGGCCTGTCTCCCATCTTCCCTACAAAGATGTAGAGAATAATTCATATAGAAAACCTGTAATCATGATTTTATTTTTTCTTTAATTCAAAACATTTTAATCAGAGACATTAAATCCCAGAGACACTTCTATTTTCCCTGCTGTCAAAGCACATGCTGTTTGGGAGTCTAGGCGTTTCACCTGTAGAGTACACAGAGACACGGGTCTCCAGGTGTCCTTGCCTCCTGGACAGCACAGACCCTCAGAGTACCAAATAAAACCCTAGCCACATTCTCTCCAGCTTACAGAGGAAGAAAAATTAGTCACATTCAACCATCTCATAAATACATGTTTTATGATGGAGAAAATTATATAAACCAAGTGCCATTTACAGACAATTCATGGACAGTAGTCATTTCTCTCCTTAATTTACCCCATGTGATGATCTGGCCATCATCCTCATTCTGTGAAATGAGTGTATAATGCTACATTCCTCTGTTTTGGATAGCAGCTGTAATCCACCTTCACATCTACACTTGTTTACTCCTGAAATGAAAGCCTGCTTGGTATGCCATTAAGAACACAGAACAATGAGCCACAAGTCTTTATTAGCAGAGAAAAATCTACCTAGGAGAGGAGAAAAGATGGATTTATGATGAGAAGCTGCACACATCAGCTCAGAACAGCTAGGAGATGCTGTTTAAGAAAAGTGCACTACAGTTTCTGAGGTTCTGCTAATGCTTAAATCCAAATGCAACTTTCGCATCTAATCCAAGAGATGGAAACAAATACCCTATGTTTAAAAGCTTCTAATGTAGTGGCATCTTCCCAGTTGGTTTTCTGAAATTTTGAGCTGAGCCCTGTCCTCTATTTTCTTCCTACAAACATGTTAAAGCCTTCCTAATCTCTCCCAAGGCCTAACATTCTCCATGAGCTGCACTTTTTGTGATTAAATAAGCATTCCTCTTTTCTATCTGGAGATGGGCTCTGAGCGTGAATGACCTACTGTCTTGGCAGACTAAGCCCTACACTTCATTCAGGGGAAAGTTACACAGCAATCAAGAGTATGTGAGTGGAAACTGTTTGGGGTGCACACTATTCTTCACAAGAGCACGTAAAATCCTCATTGTGAATAAAGAAGAAAAATATCATTTCTGAAACCTCGTTTTCCTAGTACTTGGCAAAGAAATGTTTGTAATTCTCTATATGCTCAACTCTCTTCTTATAATGAATTTGGATATTTGGCAAATTATAAGTATGTACTTTTTGTGACAGCAAGAAAAACATCCTACCACTTAATTGTGCTGTATTACATATGACTTACATAAGTGAGGGAAAGAAAGCAATTCCTGCACACAGTATTCAGAGTGCACACTTACCCTTAAGTATGGCCGTTTCTGCAACAAATAAGAATCTAGTCAATATGGATACACCATGGAGGTGTCTCATATCAAGGAGTTTTGAATTCTGAAAAGAAGCATGAGAAAACTTCTCATTGCTTTGATTGAGTAGGGTTTATATGAGTTGTTAAAACAGTCTTTATTTGTTTCTTGCCACACTATTCTATTTTTGTCATTATAATTATCTGCTCCATTACCCTTCTCCCATCAGTCATATAGTCTAATATTTGAATTTCTCTTTTCTGGATCCATACGTCTACTGCTACTCAATTACACAAACCGGATATCCCTAAAGCACTTTTTACAATTAATTAGTCAATATGAATAAATTAAGTGGACTGAAGCCAGAGTAGTAAAATTGATAAAGTCATTAATAGTGATTATCAAGTTAAACCAAGTCACGCCTGGTTTTGTATTCCAGTGTTACACAGTTTGTTCTTCAGGGCCTACAATGTGATATCTCACCCTTGTTCATGGGGATAATTTGGAGATGAAGTAAATGGAATTATATGGAGCACTTGGCACTATGCATGGCAGTGCTCAATAAAGACTATAAATACAGCAACAGTACCGAGGTGTGCTGACCAGCAAGGCCAGTGATAACCACTGTGATTGCTGTCAGGGGAGTGTCATGGTTCGACAGCCAGTAGCACTGCCTAAACAGAATCTGCCAGCTTTCCTGTGGAGTTCCTTTCCAATCTAACAACACAAAAGTACTGAGAATTCACTATTTACCCTGTGCAGGATACTGGAAAATAAATAATGAAAAGAAAAAGAAAAAATAATAATCTTTACTAAATATCTGAAAGGCGTCAAAGCTCAGGGTTTTAAACCTTGTAAAGCCAAGGCACTGAAAGACTTGAACATGAGTCCTGATTCTGGCTCATGTTCCTTGAGAAGAAAACCTCGCCATGAGGCCATAGAGAGACTTGAATAAGATGGGAGATAGAGAAGAGAAATGAATTCCAATTTGACAAAATTAGATCATACAAGGTAGACAGGGACTGAGAAACTCTGAAGTGTTTGACTCTGAATGGGACATCTACATCAAACACTGCCTCCTCACCCCTCAGGGATCTATGCAGAAGAGGGAGCAGGCAGAGCTGAAGAGCCAGAGGTAGTAGAAGACTTCAAAGACACAGTGTTTTCCAGTCACAATAGGCCAGATGAGCATGAGTTCCAGTGATTGTGACAGCATGGACAAGAGCCGGACCAGCTCAGGCCAGGTCAAACTGTAGCATAATTTCGCTTAAACAATACATACTCAAATTATTATATACACAATTTTAGGTAAATAAAAATAATGCTTCTTCATAGCTTTTGCAAGCATCCTTGGTGATTTTTATCCTTCTTTCTCTCTTTTTTCATATTGGCATCTCTCCCCATTTCCCATTCTACTCACCATTTTTTTCCTAACTCCCTTCATATCCCGTCTATCCTGCTATTTGCCTTATAACTCACTGACGCCACTGTTCCCATTTCCCATGGCGCCTCTTTACTTTCTTGATCTCTACAGTGAGTCCAGGTCATATACTCAAAGTCAAGGTTTTGGACCTAGGAAACACAGATGAGAAAGAACGTACCGTGTTTTTCTTTCTGGGTCTGGGTTACTTCACTCAACATAATATTTTCTAGCTGTATAAATCTACCTGAAATTTTCATGATTTCATTTTTCTTACAGCTGAATAACATTTCATTGTATCTAGGCACGTTTGCATTACCCAGTTACCAGTTTAAGAGTATTTAGGTGGTTTTAATTTTCTTAACTATTGTGAACAGAGTCCCAGTTCAGATCATCGAACTGGTATCTGTCAGGGAACTTCAAGAGACTTCAAAAACAATGAAAGTTATTGCTGACACCCTTGGTTCCCTCCCAAGAGTTGAAATAATATGTAAGTCGCTATTGCTGAAGATAATACGTACATGAAAATTGAGTTGGTTCTGATCAAACGCCTCCTCCATAAGGACTAACTTCCATAACACCGGAAGGTGCTCTGCCAGCTGCCAAGGGAGAAGAAGCATTAACAGCCCTACCCGGCTGTGACGCTGAGGACAACAACCATGAGCGCAGCGAGATATCCCAAGAGGCACAATAGTGGCACACGCTGGTGGTAACCAACAGCTCTCTAATTGAACATCAGGCCTGCTGAACAGAAGGGAAGACACACCTGGGACGGAAAACCTAGACCAGTGGCTTGGGAGGTCATAAATCTCAGGTGAAGACCTACCACAGGCATTTCCCCAAACAGCATAATTCCCTAACTGCTTTCTAAATACTTGTCCTTATACACCCATACATGTGTAGCTCTCACCCTTCATCAAATACACTTCTTTTCCCAGAAGATGGAGGCCAGTACAGAAATCTACAACCAGGCAAGCTGCAGAGTATAGCGGACTTATGGGGGCAACCAGGCCCAACTGATATATCTGCAAGTAACTCCCACACTGAAGGATTAGAAAATTTCTCAGAAGAGGGGACCAAAGACTGTAAGAGCCAGGGGAGCAGAAGTCTGCTGCAAGACTGAGTCTTCTAAATATAATGAGGAATCTACACCCATAAAAATCTCAACAATATGCCTTTTTTTAAAAAAAGTATTAAACAATGACAACACCAGTTTACATGCCAATGTGGACCAGGGCAATTGTACGGTGTTCCAAGCCTAGATGAAGAGCTACAGGCAATTGAAAGAAGGAGAATTAGTTTTACCCAGGGATGGCTAACTTAAATGGTTATCCAATCTCAAGAATTAAAACTATACATATAAACTCAAAAACATATATACAAAGCCTACATGCGTACATACAAGCAATGCAAAAGGGACTCAGCAGTTTACATTTATGCACTTATTTTCACATTACAATAATAACTTAATAGTAGGGGGCCATGTTTTGAAAGAAAAAAAATGGGGTGAATTGGGGAAGGCTTTGAAGGAAAATTGTATAATTGTATTTTAATTAATTTTTTAAAAGAGAGAAAAAAAGAAATAGAAGAAACTGGAATGGTTAAAAATGGGAGCATGAATAGAACTAGGCCAAACAGTCCTTAAAAATATCTTACTATAACATTTTTGGAGAAGTTGTGGCATGCAACTGGGTAATCATCCTAAGGTCATGAGACAGGTCTTCAAGATACTCTGGTCTTGCTGCCTTTCCATTTTTAGAAATGCATACTGTCACTCCAAAGAGAGGAGAAAGAACTAGAGCCAGTGACAGATGATAAATAGCTGACAGGTCATCAGCAGAGTTCAAAGTAGTACCTCCATTATGTATTAATAATTTATCTTATACAAATGCACATTCTATAAAGTAAAATAGAGTACAAGCATTTCTCCTACATAAAAATATATGAAACGTGACACCAAAGTAATTCATTTTTAGAAGGACAAGGATTTCTTTTTAATAGGAAAGAAAATGAAACAGTAGAAAGATAGAGCTTTGGAAATTTATCTTCTCATAAGGGACAAGTAGGGACAGGAACCACTGCAGGACACCGGGGTCTTCAGACAGAGAAATCAAGAGACAAGACCAGTAAAAAGGGAGAGGACTGCAAGGATGCACGCACAGTCTCCAGCCAGGCAGGCACATTTGACCAGGATGGCGACCAGGAAGAGGCTACTGAGCAGGCTGTCTGAGAGAACAGAGGCTGGAGGTCAATAGCAAGTAGTGCATGCAGGAGGAAACAATGTGTGTAGGAGGAAAAAAGCCAAAGGAAGGATGCGTTTGTAATATGTCCTAATATGAAACTATAGAGCAAGATCTGAAGGAAATGAAATGGGCCTTAACACAGCAGGAGAGAGGATGAAGAAGCAGAAGAGGACTCCATCTGATATCAGCAGAGGGAAACTGAGTGAAGATGGAGGTTACCATGAGCTACAGGGAGGAGGAAAGCCGATGGGATTTTTAATTGTATTAGGACTGGGCTGGGAGAAAAGCAGATGGAACACATTAGTTTATGTTATAGCAAATAATGTAGATAAAGTCATACTAATAGCAGGAAAGTAAGTTAGGATACAGGTTAACAGGGGCAATAAAATTGACAGAGTTATCACTTGGGAGACAAGAGAACTCTGTTGCCTAGAGATAAAGCTGCCATATGAACAATCCAAAAGGTCCATTTCAAATGCAGGCCGTCCAATTCACAGAGATTAAGTTCTGGAACAAGCCAGGATTCAAGGCTTGGCATTGTTTTAGATAAAAGGACAAACAGACAAAAGAGCCCAGAATGGTGTTAGCAGCGTTCTTAGAATAGCTGAACCAAGAGTCTGTGTCAAGGAATCCTGAAGAGAGAAGGATGGACATAAGCACTTTAACCCTTTATATTCTTGGGAGGCTAAGCCACCACCTACCTCCTAACTCAAGGCCTACCTCACATGCATTCTCCCTCTTTCAGTGCACTTTCTTTGTAAACCCATTTGTATTTAGCACATCCTTCTCAGTACACAGGGGCAATTTGTTCCCACTTCTGTAATTCACATTCTGGCTGGCTCTGGTCCAGCCCTAGAATATTCAGCTCATCATCTTCATTCATGATTTACGAAGTCGGCAGGACTTGAAAATAAAATCCTGGTGGATGTTCTGTTGTTTCAAAAACCCAAACCAAAGGGTTCAGTAATCCTTTAAATCTGCAATCACTAAAAGAAAGCCATTGTCACTAAGTCAGAGGGAGTTTAGAAACCACAGAAAGCAGAGCTTCCCCAAGCATGATTATCATTAAATGTAATGATGAAAAGGTACTGGTAGATGACAAGGCCACTTACACATGAGTAACATTTGATTTGACATTACTGAGGCTTTTATTCTCATTTAGAATTGAGGTTCTGTGGGAAAAAAATAATCTAATCACATTCATGAAGTTATCAGAGGCAGACAAACAACCCTCTAGTGTGGCAAGTGTGAATGTTCACCAATGCTCACAAACAAGTGTAGACAAGGGATAAAGGCTTGCCTGCACACCAACGGGTCGGTTCATTTAATGCTTGTTGCATTACAAACACAAAATACACATTGAGTCTCCATGTTTGCTATTAGAAGTATAGATATATTATGTTGCTTTTATAATTTATATATTTCACTCTGACCCTCAGAGAAATTTGACTTTAGAACAACTACTAATGATAGTTTAAAATAAACATTATTGGAAACTACAATGTTTCTAATACAAATAGAAGCTACAGTTAGAAAATATAATGCTTCTAATTATACCTGTTCATATTTTTTAACGGTTCCTCCTCCCACACTCTACAGCTCTTCCTGTTCCATTTTTGCACTATGAGACTATTTTGTAACCTGAATTCTCTCAGTAGAGTTTGTAGTTTATTTTGGTTTTTTGTTTGTTTGGTTGGTTTAATTCTTTGTTTTTAATTGAAAAATATTTGGAAGACTTATATTTTGATTTTCAACACTAAATTTTCCAAGGAAAGATTCTACTCAGATTTTTTATAATACAGTTTGACCTTCAATAACAAATAGTGTTTCCACTGTATTTTATCATCTTGCTACTAACAGTATTTTCATTTTCATAGAATCAGGAAAAAAAAACTAAGGAAGAAGTTAGGGCACAGAAAGATAAATTAACCTGCCCAGACTTGCAGAGCAACTCTGACTCACAATCAATGCTTACATTTCCATCCCCATCTCCCTAAAATCCCTGTCCCCTTAAGGGCATTTTTTTTCTTTGTGGGTATGTACTTGCAGCTCTGGGGAATACGAATGGTCATAGCAGAGAAGGTCTTCAGGTACAGACATCTCTGTAACAGACATGGTCTCCAGAACATGGGTGTCTTTCACCTTCAGGCTGCTGTTCTGTGCTAACATAAATTCCTCAGGGTAAACCCAGTAGAACTGAAGACAGCAGTGAGAAGAATGTGAGACAGGAAGATTCCTCCAGACAGGCGTTCCCAAACAGACTGATAGCACTTAAGGGTTTAAGTGACATCTCTTCTCTAAAATCCCCAGAACAAAAACCTGAAAAAGCCTTGGGATCTCATGGCATCAGGTGTGAACTGCAAGGCATTCATCCCTGGAATTACACCACATCGCCCACTAAGCCCCTGTTAACAAATCATAGAACAGGACTCCACTTCTCTTCCTCTGGAAAGTGATTAGGAAAAACAAAATCACTAGCTGCCAAAACCTTCCCATGAGATATTTAGCAGCAGAAAAAAAAAACGCCTTTCTTTCTATTTCAATTAAAATATAGTATTTCACAATAACTTTTCACATCTATATTTAATTGAAATGACAATGAGACATGTGCTATTAGAGATAATTAATAATAGTCTAATAATACCAGATGATTTTTGGAACTTGTCACTACACTGACTCTGCATGTGTGAGAGACAGGCAGACAGACAGTAGGAGAGAGAGAGACAGAGACAGAGAAGTGCGGGGAGGGAATGGTGTATTATGCTGGTGTGGCAGCCAGAGGACAGCTAGTGTCCTACTCTTTACCAATACATTCCCTTGTGAGAGGGTTGCTCATTAAACCTGGAGCTTGGGTGGCAGTGAACCAAGGATCCCCATATCTCTACCTCTCAAAGCACCAGGGCTACAGGCACGCTCATGGCCACTCCTGACTTTATAAGAGGGTGCTAGAGATTTGAACTCAGCCCCTCATGATTTAGCAGCAAGTTTTCCTCCCTACTGAGTTATCTATTTGGCTATGCACTGACTCTCAAAGAACGAAGATGAGATCAGATTCTGTTGAAATGGGGGACCTGAGCACAAATTCCTATCTCTCCTCCTGAAGGCCTTCCAGACTTCAGCGTTCCCTTTAGTTCTTGTGTGTTTAATATTGACCGTGAAGAGCTAAATGATTTTACTCCCTGTGTCGTATATGCAGAGATAGCATTCCTGAGTCTTAATATGCACCCAGCTGTGGAGGGAGGAACTGCCTTGGCACCCAGCTGAACTGGTATGTGGCCAGACTCTTGGCCAAATAACCTCTGGCCATATGGAAATTTTATGAACAAGTCATCTTGCCTTTTTCCTTATTCAAATGTCTCAAGGGATTTCTTCCAGGTGTCCTACCCCTAAATCCAGAACATCAGAGTCCTTTTCACTTGGCAAACTCCATCTTGACTTTGGTATCAGGTTCTTTCTATAATAAATGCAGCTGGGTCTATTGAGCTGGGTTGGGTATTTTAAAAATGATGAGAGTGACTTCCCGATAAGATGGCAGACTAGAATCTTTCCTCAAATGAACATTCAAGGACAAGAGTCAGGATAATAAAGACAGACTCTGCTCCAAAGAGAAAAAGAGGCAATTCACAAATGTGGTGAGGGAACAGCTGAGGATAAGACAGGCAATAATACACCAGGAAGAAATTAGCTAAGCTGGACACACCGCCAGCCACAGAACAGGGATGGAGGAGGCAGAAGCGTTGTGCAGAAGGTGTGGAGGCCAACCTGGTTAAAAGACACTGGCTGTCCTACTCTGTGGGCAAGCCACATCCCTCATACACCTCAAATCTAGTTGTGAGGACTGGAGAAACAGATGATCAAAAGAAAGCCACAAAAGCAGGTAGAACTCTTGCAGACACCACATTATTGTATAATGCAGACAAAACAATAGTGTAATTGGATTAAAAAAAAAACAAGACACAGTGCACAAGTTTATTCTGCGCCCGCAACTATGCATATAATTGGCCATCTCCAAAAAAAAAAAACAAACAACAACAACAAAAAGAACAAGAGACAATTATGTTTCAAGAAAAGTATAAATTGAGGTGTTTCAGAGCATCCAAGACATCAGTGGAGAAGATAGTGAAAAGAATACTATACCAACAGGAAGAACAAGCAGCTTCAGTAGGTTTCTTTTATCACCTCCCACTTGGAGGTGCAGCCTAACCAGGCCACAGAGGAAGAAAATTCAGCAAGCCCTGACAAGACCTGATAGGCTAGGGTCAGATGGAGGGGAGGAGGACCTCTCCTATCAGTGGGCTAGAAGAGGGGCATGGGAGGAAAAGAGGGAAGGAGGGCGTCAGGACTGGGAAGAGATGAGGCAGGGGGATACAGCTGGGATACAAAGTGAATAAATTGTAATAAATGATAATAAAATAAACAAATAAACATGTAGATAAATAAATACATAGATAAAAAATAAAGAATAGTTTTAATGAGACAGACAGGTGAACAATGGAGAAATAAGAAGGAGCCTGCTGTGCACAGGATCATAAACTAGAAAGTTATTGTTGTTCAGATAGAAAGAATAAACAATCATCCAAAGAACCAGAAAAAAAGATTTAAAAAGTTACAGGAATTAGTAAACATCTCCTAATGATACCCTCCAGTGCAACCTGAGTGCATGTGACCTCAATTCACTAATAAAGAGACTGATATGCTGACAGGATTAGAAACGAGATTTAACTACCCACTGTCTCCAAGGAACACACCTCACTAGAAAGGGAACACAGAAACTGAGAGTCAAAGGATGTTGTATGTGGAACACTTGGACTGTGCCACCGGGGAAGCCGGCATGGAGCTAGAGTGAGGTGGTCCAAATCTCGAAAATATTAATCATGGGACAGGCAGGAATCAGGACTGCCCCTCCCCCATTCTGTACCTGCATGCCCTGGTGCATGTGGCCCTGAGACCGCACCTTCAGTATAGATCTGAAATCAAAATGATCAGTATAGATGCATAAATGCTTAGTAAAAGAACACATCAAGGAAATCATACACTTGCCTTTCCTCCCTCCAAACCTTCCCATATACCCCTTTCCAGTATGTTTTTCAAATTTGTAGCCTCTTTTTATTAACTTTTATTGCATGCATGCATATATATATATATATCCATAAGTATAATTTGCTAAGTCCATATAATCTAAGTTGTTCGACATTAAATAACTAATTGGTGTGCTCTTCTCTAGGGAAGACTTTCTTGCCTGCTCCTGGCTTTCCTCAGTTGTCTATAGCTTCTTAAGGAATAAAAGATAACATAACCAAAGAAGTAAAAAAATATTTGCAATGAAAACATTAAGACATTAAAGAAAGAAACTGAAGAAAAAAGAGATAGATAAAACACTCCTCTTCGTGGATTTGTAGAAAAAAAATATTGTAAAACCCAATGTGTCACCAACAGTGACAAAATCAAAACAGTCCCATCAAAATTCTAATGGCATTCTTCATAGAAGTAGAATACAACAATCTGAAATTCATATGAACCATATAGGATCCCAAACAGCCAAGCAACTCTATGGAAAAAGGGCAATGTTTATCACGATGTCTGATCTCAAATTGTACTACAGAGCTATAACAACAACAACAAAAACCTAAGTTCTATTAGCACAAAAACGATATATAGAAAAATAAATGAAGGATTTATAAATAAACCAACATACATGCAGCTAAATAATTTTCTACAAAGGTGCAAAAATTATACATTATTGGAAAAGATAGCCTTTCTCTATAACATGATGCTGGGACAACGTAACATCCACCTATAGAGAAAAGGAAGAAAGAAAGAAAGAAAGAAAGAAAGAAAGAAAGAAAGAAAGAAAGAAAGAAAGAAAGAAAGAAAAGAAGAAAGACATACCAATGAGGCCAGTAAATATGTGAAAAACACCCTTATCAATCCTTGAAATGAAAGTTAAAAAAAAAAAACTGGAAATGCTGCTATGGTGGTCAGTGTGGCTCTTGCTCAAAAGCTTAAAAAAAGAATTACCGCTGGATCCAACTCTACCACTCCTGGACGTACACCTGGAGGGCTCTAGCCAATACCACACATACACACACACACTTTGAACACCTATGTTCTTTGCTGCATCCATTACAGTAGTTAGAAAATGGAAGTAGCCTAGATGTCCATAGACAGATGTTATATGTATAGAATGGAATTTTATTCAGTGCTAAAGGAACTGACACTATGACATTTGCAGGAAATAGGTGGAACCAAAGATAACTATATTCTGTGAAATAAAGCAGAGTCAGAAACACAAATGCCACATGTTTTTTCTTATATGCGGAATCTCAATTAAGTCAGTCTCTATTCCCTACGTGTGTGGGGGGTGGGGGGGAGGATATCTTCAGGGTTGGGGAAGTGGGTAAGGGGAGGTTAGTGCAGCACCTGCGGTAAAAAAAAAAAGAAAGGATATGAATATTTGAGAGGAATGAGGTGACCCACAAGAGAGGCAACAGGAAAGGCAGAGCAAATCAAGCTAAGACACAGAGGATAGGTAATGGGGAATGGCGTACCACTCTGAAATAGCACCCAGCAGCAAATGGTAAGTGCTATGAACAGAAACAGCGGGACCCAACAGCACTGCAACCTCTCAAGTGAGACGGCTTGGGCACAAACTGAGAAGTCAGGTTGTCTTGAGCACGAACGCTGTTTCCACAAAATTTCACTTAATCAGCAAAAGCAAATTACTGAGAATAGTGCCTACCATGGTAAGGGTTCCCTGATTAAGGTTTCCTTTCATTGCTGTAATTGTGATCATGTTGATGGGAAAGATGAATCTTAAAATGATTCGTTGACAAAGGTGTCCTCAAATGACCAAGAGCACAGTATCTGTGACTTTTTATAACCCATTTCATACTAGATGCTGGCTTTCCTTGTGAATTAACCAAGAATCAGATAACTGTTACATCACTCCAGTTTGGGGCCTACAATTACCAAAAAACAAAACAAAAAACAAAAAAACAAGCAATCAAAAAAAAAAAAACCTTGCCATTTCTCTTGCACTTTGGGGAACTCATTAGCCATCATTTTAGAAGTGAGGCTCACCAATTCAAAAGATCAATAAGAGATTATGTGAAAAGCCACCAAGAAGATATAAAACCTTAGAGTCCAAATAAAGAGATCATGAGGCCCGGGCTGCCTATTTTTTTCAGCTGCAAGCTACAACCCTACAACCATTCCTTCTACAATATGAGAAGCCATGAGGATGTTCTGGTCTTAGCTACCATTTACAACAGCTGTAAGAATTACCCCAAGTAAGACTAGCATAAAGTGGCTACCTGAGTCCTAGTCAATCTGTAGAAACACAAGAAGTAATTAGAAATGTTCTTTTTAAGTGTTGACCAATGAGGTGTTACATTGTGCAACAATTAGTTTAAAAAAAAAACCTACTACTAAATATATTAGTTTCAAATACATGTAATCAAAGATAAATTTACTACCCTGCCAATGTCATATATAGCTAATGTCATATGTAGCGCATCCTTATATTTTCCTAATGTAGATTCTTTACTGTACTTCAGCAAGTCGATCTGACAACAGTCTTGTGACCTTTGATAATCTTGCTTCTTAGAGCTGATTTCTTTCTTTTTATCAAGGATGCTCTCTTCAGTTTGACCTCTCTTCCTCCTCAGTTCTGGTAATATATAGTTTATTTGGGATTTGGTATCATTTTTGCTTCCATCCCTCCCCCCTCCACAGGGTTTCTCTGTGTAGCCCTAGATATCCTGGAACTTGCTCTGTAGACCAGGCTGACCTTGAACTCAGAGATCTGCCTCTGCCTCCTGAGTGCTGATATTAAAGGCATGTACCACCACCATGCAGCTCTTCTTTCAAGAGTAGAAATGAATTTTCTTTTTATTCTCACACAATACTTAGTATACTGATTTATCCCATATTTGTCTGCCTCCCACAGGCACATGGATATTGACAGGTTCTGGAAGCAGCTGATTAAAACATTAATCTCAGCTCACTAATCTTTACAGACAATGGCAACTTGCAAGGCTGTTGAAACCTAGACAATAGTCTATACACATAACATTTTAACCTCTAGGCCAATGACATGAAAAGGAAAATTATATTCAAAGTTTGAGGAAAGGGAGGCAGGAGGATCAGGAGTTTAAGGGTAATTGGACTACATGGAGAAGTTTACGCCATTCTGGACCACCTGAGACTGTCTCAACAAATGCTTGATCCGGAGAGACTGTTACCTATAGGATTTGAATGCCTAAAGGAATCTAAGAGAATCTCTTGATCTCTATGCATAACAAAGATCACTAAGTTATGCCTACTACCTAGCCCGAAACATCACAGGTCAGAAATATTCTTTCCCAGATTGTACTAGATAAACCACTCCTTTGTTGAAATTTCATTCATTCAGAAACACTTAAGGATGTACCATGTGAGAGCTATTAGGAATAAAGCCTAGAGGAAGTTACAGTCTAAGAAAGGCTAAAAGCTTGCTGTTAAACACCCTACAATAAATATTTAAAAAGCAAAAGATGGGCCGGAGAGATGGCTCAGAGGTTAAGAGCACTGACTGTTCTTCCTAAAGGTCCTGAGTTCAATTCCCAGCAACCACATGGTGGCTCATAACCATCTATAATGAGACCTAACCTGCAGGCACACATGTAGGCAGGACACTGTATACATGATACATAAATACGTCTTAAAATAAATAAATAAATAAATAGCAAAAGATCTATTCCTAAAGATGTGGATATGAAAAATATAAATTCTTCCCGTCAAATTCTGAACCTGCCACTCCATTAGATACAATCTGAGAGTAAGAACTGTAAATTGCCAAGCATTTAAAATGTTAAGCCATGCATACCACTATTTGAACTCCAAAATATTAGGTCCTTTATGAGTTCAGGAGTCATTACAACCCTGTATTGTAAAAGTGAGTGAATTTTCAAGCACGTCTGGTGTATAACTTTTTCACTGATTCATTTTAGATGAGCATTTATTTCTCTACAACCTCATATCTAAGAAATGAAGGAGAGTTTTATTTTGTATAATGTGATGTGCTGTCTCCATTCCCCATCTGTCAGATCTTCCCAACAGCCTAAGCTTCATCACCACCCAACAGAAAGCAGTATTTGCATTTATTGCATTGGACAATAGAATAGCCAAAGAATGCTTTCTATGAGAGGATAAAATATATAAATTTCACTCTGTTACGAGATACATTACTCTCCCCCATTCCCTGCTCCCCTGAAGTTTAAGTATTTAACCTTCAGATATACAGTTCCAATGACCTGAAAATGGCCATAAACACATTTTCTCCTGCTTATCTAGGGCTCCACTCAGTTCATGGGGATCAATGTTTAGATTATTTCCAGAGAGGAGACGGAACCTCATCAATGCCTGCATAATGTCAAGGGGTCATCTGAGCTTCCATCCAGTGCTGGAGCCTGGAAGGAATGCATTTGCTTTTAACAGGCTGCAGTTTCAGCCTGGGAAAAAAATTAGTATGTCAAGAGATAGCCATTTAAGGGGGAGGGGAGGGAGGAATCGTTGTAAAGTTACTCTACCATTAGACCCATTGAGAGAAAGAGTCAACACTTTAAGGAAGCTTGAGAGAATTAATGGAAAGGAAATGATGACATCGGGGCAAATAGTACTCAAACTACCTGTGACAGTAGACGGGGTAGCAGAACACAGGGAGGAGGGGGTGCAAGGCTGCGAGGCTGGTTACTATCTGTATGAGCTTCCTGAAGCTTCCTCATTGCGATGCCTACGATGTAATGCCTTAGCACCTCCAGAACACAAAGACTAGATTGCCATGCTTCTATTAGCACCCAGGATTTTCTATTTTATTCAAATCTGCAGTATATCTTAATTGTCTTTATTTGCATCTTGATTAGATTCTCAAAGTTTCAGCACAAGGGTAGAACACATTATTTTACTGCTGAAAGTTTTAGCACATGTTTTGATTTTTAGAAGAAGAAAAAAAGAGTAATTGTCTCACCTAGAATAATATTTGCTGAAAAGAAGCACAATAATGCAGTAGGAAGAGGGAAAAATCAGATATTTGTTAGCTATTTCCCAATAGACACATAGTTAACTTCTATTTCCTCATCTACTAAAATAGTAACAGTTACTTCAGAAAGCTGTTAGCAGGTGGAGTGAGTGTGGAAGTTACCAAATCCACAAAGGTCACCCCATGTTTATTAAAAAGTGCATCAAAAGACAAGACATCCCAGCACCATTGAGCAGGAAGATAGTCCTAAGCACCCAAAATATTTCCCGTGCTGATCACCAGTAGCGTGTAAGCTATTTAAATAGTTTCCCTCCTGAAACTGAAAACGTCATGTCATATTTTTTGTGGAGGGCACTATGTCCAGGGGCTAAACAAACAGTAGCTTGATTAAATAATTCTACGGAAATGAGAGCAGAATTTTTACAAAACAAGATGTGAATAAAGGCTTTTATACCTTCAGCCCTTTGGTCCTGTCAGGCAGCTCCTGCAGGCTCCAGTGAGCCTTTCAGGACAGTCTGCCCCGGAAGTGCAGCGTTACAATACAGGCTGAGTTATCTGTGCACATTCCTGGATCTGTGCAGCTAGACAGGACTCAAAGAGGAACTTGAAAGCCGTGAGAAATCTACAGACAAGAGCCAACACTTTTTCAGGGTCGATTTGAGAGTAGGTTTTTGCAAAATTATGGCTGTATTTTATTGGGCTTTTGATGTAATATGAGTGCCTGCTGTTACAGTCCTTTCTTCATTACTTCCATGGAAAGAGAACCCTGAACAGCGAATTTTTCTTAGGAAAGCCTGACCTGAGCAACATCTATCAAGAGGATTAGCAGAGACTTTTCCTAAGAACTTCTCTCCTTCATTCATGGCTCGTGAAGGCCATCTGCATACCCCCACTCTAATCTCAGAATATTTCTTCTTGTATAACATTCTTCTGAAATGTCCAGCCCTTCTCAGGGTCACTCAGCTTATCACAGACATTTTGTCTTATTTTTTTGTTTTGTTTTGTTTTGTTTTGTTTTGTTTCTGTTATGCTTTTTAAAACAGGGTCTCTCTGTAGTCCTGTCTGTCTTGGAGCTTGCTATATAAACCAGGCTGGCCTCAAGCTCACTGAGATTCACCAGCTTTTGCCTTCGTTGAGATGAAAGGTGTATACTGTATATTGCCACATCACACCCCACTCATCAAAGACCTTTTATTTTTTTACAGATTTTTTTTCATGCATCAGTGTCACTTTATTTTTTTAATTTTTATTAATTACACTTTATTCACTTTGTACCCCCCCTATATCTCCCTCTCTCCTCCCCTCTCAATCCCACCCTCCCTCCCTCTTCTCCACACATGCCCCTTCCCAAGTCCACTGATAGGAGAGGTCTTCCTCTCCTTCTCTCTGATCCTAGTCTATCAGGTCTCATCAAAAACTCAAGTGACAACACATGCTGGAGAGGTTGTGGAGAAAGGGGAACCCTCTTCCACTGCTGGTGGGAATGTAAACTTGTACAACCACTCTGGAAATCAATCTGGCACTTTCTTAGACAATTAGGAATAGCTCTTCCACAAGATCCAGCTATACCACTCCTAGGCATATATCCAAAAGATGCTCAAATACACAATAAGAACATTTGCTCAACAATCTTTGTAGCAGCTTTATTTGTAATAGCCAGAAGCTGGAATCAAAGATCTTTTTAAATGCAACCACTTCCTCCAGAATCACTTCTGAGGTGTAGTCAAAACCCCTTCTAAGATTTCTTTAAGTGGAAAATAAAATTGTCATCAAACTCCACTAAAATATAACGGCCAGGATTTAAAGGGTTAGGGTGTTATACATATCACAGCAGACAGTTGTCGTTCCAAGAAATTCAAACCCCTCCACGTCTGGGAAAGTCAGACACATAGAGACAACCACAATTATAAAGGAGGGTATAAACATAAGAGATGAACATCCTTTGAGGAGAAATTGAGAAAAAAAATTCTAAGTACAGCTTTGAAGGAAGATTCAATAGGATGCCACTAAAGTTGATAGGGGAGAATTTAAATGAACAGAACAAACCTAGCAATTGCATGGTTTCCCACATACCTTTTGGTTCATATGAGAGGGTCAAGACTCCCAAAACAAGTCTCATTCAGGGACCTAGTGAGATGCCATATGGAAAGATGAGTTTGAATCAAACCATGGAGCAAATTTCAGACGAGGTCAGGCTAGAAGGAAAAAGTCCCACAAACAGTTTGACAAGATGCCTATAGTACAATCTGAAAAGCCAAGTCTGAGTTCAGAAGACCCTATTAACTTTTCCTGAGAACACTGCTTGTGCTCACCTCTCTAGGTATGAAGCAGGGATTTTAGTATGCCTACCCTAAAATCATGTTCATGTGTGTTAGACAAGGTGTGTGAGGTCACTGCCAACATTACCCAGGTCAGGTACTTTGCTGGCACAGAAGACTTGAGTGAGCAAAACTTATTAGGTTTCTGTCTTCAGGGCTTGAGGGGAAGAACTCTGGGTTTATTTGGTGCTGGGAAAGCCATCCTGTCTCTTTTAAACAGGGAATGTTGTGATGGAAATGACTAGGGAGGTGTCAGTAATGTACTAATTGTGTAATGGAAGATATATATAGGAAGGCAATAATGAATGGAAACAGCAGTATGAATTTTGACTGAAACAGTAAAATGTCATTTTAGCTAAAAATAATTAAAAAAATAAAACATGTACCTCAAAATTCATAGAATTATTTTTCTTAAGCTGAGTGCTGAAGGACTCGCGTGGACTCTGACCCCACACACCATTTTGAATATCCCTAATATCATCTGACACCCTCACTTGGAAAGGAGCCCCAGACTTATAAGGACATGTCTTTTTTTTAAGATTTATTGTATTATTTATTGATGTGTATGTGTCTGTCTGGGTACATGTACACATGCATGTGAGTGCACGCTGAGGATAGAAGCTCTCCCGGAGTCCAAGCTACAGGTGGTTATGAGTCCTGAATGTGGGTGCGACGAACTGAACTCTGATATTCTGGAAGAGCAGCAAATGCTCTTAACCATGGAGCCAGCTCTCTAACCCCGTAGGAGTATATGTTTTGTTTTGTTTTTTAATGTGGGCTTTACATTTTGCTTTGTTTTGTCTTTAGATTTCACAGTCATTATCTTGATTCCCTAAGTAAATTAAAAAATAATAATAAATCGCTCCTTTCTGCATGCCTTAATGCTCCTGGGCTTTGACAATTGATTCTAGCATCTGTAGAGTAGCGAACTTCCTCTGTCAAACAATCTATATGATTCAATTACAGATCCAAAATAAGTCAGTAGAAAGAACACTGAGCAAAGGTCTTGATGAATTGTATAAGTTTTATTGTTGCCATAAATTTTGAAACTAAGATCCTTTTGTTCTACATCTCAGTTTCTTTAAGATACAGATTTTAGGCCAGTTATTCCTACCTCTACATTCTGAATCCTATGACATAATTCAGAGAGGATGCTTTCAGAGAGTCTGCTTCTGTAGACATCGCTATCACTCTAACATCAACTTTTTTTTCAATTACTAAAAATATTTTACTTGGTACTATAAAGACCGCACTTAACAACACAATAAAAATAAAAACAAACATTTGCTATGTTTGTTTATGTTTGTTTGCTATGTTCATTATAGCTTTGTTTGTAATAGCCAGAATCTGGAAACAACCTAGATGTCCCTCAACTAAAGAATGGATAAAGAAATTGTGGTACATTGTACAATGAATATTAATCAATTACTAAAACAAGGAAATCATGAAATCTGCAGGCAAATAGATGAAACTAGAAAAGATCATCATGAGTGAGGTCACCCAGACACAAAAGACAGGTGTGGTATATACTCACTTATATGCAGATTATTAGCTATATAATACAGGATAGCCACACAAAATCACAGACCTAAAGAAGCTAAATAATAAGGAGGACCCTAAGGAGTATGCTTAATTCTCATTCAGAAGAGCAAATACAGTAGGCACCAAATGTGGTTGAAGAGAAGAAACAGGACAGGAGCCTACCATAGATGTACTCCACCACCAGGGGACCTAAGCAGATGCTAAGACTCACAGACAAACTTTGGGAAGAACACAGGGAGTCTTATGGAAAAGTAGGGGGATAGAAGGACCTGGAGGAGACAGGAGCTCCATAAGAAGACCAATAAAGCCAACAAATGTAGGCCCAAGGGATCCTGCAGACACTGATGCATGAACCAAGGACCATGCACAGAGAAGATCTAGACCACCTGCTCAGATGTAGCCAATAGGCAGCTCAATCTTCATGTGGATTCCCTGGTAAGGGGAACAGTGGCTGTCTCTGACATGGACTCAGTTGCCAGCTCTTTGATCACTTCTCCCTGGCAGGGTGGCCTTGCCAGGTCACAGCAGAAGAGAATGCAGGCAATCCTGATGAGACTTGATAGGCTAGGGTCAAATGGTAGAGGAAGAGGGCCCCCCTTCTGTGGAATTGGGGAGGAGGATAGAGTGAGGAGGGAGCCAGAGTGAGAATGGGAGGAGATGAGGGAGGGGGTTACAATCAGGATATGTAGTGAATAAATTATAAAAAATAATACATAATAAAGGAAAAATAAGAACAAACATGCCAGGCATGGTGGTGCACAACTTTAACCATAGCACTTTGGGGGCAGAGTCCGGTAGATCTCTGTGAATTCAAGGCCACCCTTATCAACACAGTGAGTTCCAGGACAGGTAGATTTAGTAGTAAAAACTTGTCTCAGAAACTAACAGACAAATAAACAACAAAATAAAATACATTGGAGTCAGCCAATGGTAGCTAGTCTATTATTAATAAGAATATTAAAAACCAATTGATATCAAACTGTTCAGTTGAAAGTGATCATAATAAAATCATTGTCACCCAGTCAATTTGCAAATGCTATCAAGTATGTAACTGGTTTGTTGTTGTTGTTTTGTTAAGTACTAGTTATTAAAACTTAGTGTCAAACCACTAGTGGTCTTCATGTTGAAAAATCAACTTCAGTCAATTAAGCAACAACAGACTAAGAAGGTTGTTCAGTCAGTAATGTGCTTACCACATAACCTTAAAGACTTGGGTTCGTATCTCCAGCATCCACTTACAAGCCAAGGAGAGCACATCGTAGCCCTAGCACTGAGGAGAGAGGGGAGGACAATCCTGGGCTATGCTGGCCAGCCAACTCATAAAAACCAGTAACCTACAAGACCAGTGATAGACTCCGACTCAGAATTAAGATGGAAAGAGCCTGGGTAAGATGCCCTGTATCAACTTATTACTTCCATAGTCATGTACACACACATACACATGCACATATTAGAGAGAGAGAGACAGAGAGAAAGAAGGAGAATATTAAGCAATAAGGAATGTTTTGGAATGTTTGAATTCTGATTAGCTCAGAAACATATATGCATTACATACTTATTTTATATTATAAATATATTATATATATTAGAACTGGTTTTGAGAGCAAGTCACAACAAATTAAAGCTCATGTAAAATGGTCTATACATTTAATGCGATATACAAGGAGATATCACAAATAACAAAACTTCTACTTTCATATTTTCCCTATAGTCCCAAGATAATTTCAGTTTGCATAAAAGAGAGTGAATAGAGATAGGGGCTTTCATCCCATAGCCCAGCTGGAACTCAACGTCCAGACTCCCAGGCCTTGAGAGAGAATGGCTTGTCCTATGTGCAACGTCCCAGGAAGTACATTAGCTTTGCATTAAATATCACAAGAATAAACAAGAAAATTCACCCGAGGAGCGCTGCCAGCAGTCCAACATCAACCCACAGAAAGAGCTCCAAGCAAGCTTTACTCCTAATAAATGTCCTGATATTGAATCTAAGGGACTCTAAATTTAGTTTGCAAGATTGCCAACACATGTTACAATGCTTCCTGGGGCCCAGCACCACTGCAGAACCATTCTACAGCGAGCCAACAGTAGTGGGTAAGACAAGAACTTTAAATCTGGATTTAATTTCTTATAAATGAAATAAATGTGTCTTTTTAAGGCTTTCCGTGTGCTATTGACAAAAAAAGAAACACTGCAGATTTACAAAGCAAGAGAGCTAAGAGTCTTTGTCACCGAGGAGTGAAGAAATGTTTGAAGCTAATTCATTAACAGTCACCCCCCAGAACATTCCAGATGATAATTAGAATTTACACTGAAAAGCCTAGTTACCAAATGCAGTAATCTGGGGAAGTGTTGGGTCTTTAGAATTTTTTATTTTTCTCAGTGCTTTTTTTTTTTTTATCAAAACGTATTCTACTTAACAGTAAAAATAATACCAAAGATAAGTAAGATTTTAATATTTGACATCTTGTCTGATGAAAAATGTGAATGTAATTTTAATTAATTTGTTCATTTACTTAGGCTTTCTTTTTTTGCTTTTTGTTGCTGTTTGTTGTTTGTTTGTTTGTTTGGAAACAAGTTCTTAACCTACAGCCCAGGCTGGCCTGGAACTTGCTACATAGTCAAGGCAGCCTCATACTTGTGGCAATCCTCCGGTCTCATCCTCCAGAGTGCTAGGATTTGCAATCATGAGTCACCATGCTTGGCTTTGGGGAATAGAATTGTGGAGGGTGGTCATGTGTGGCAAACAGATGTGTGCAGCTTCATGTGTGGGTGCATGTGCACATAGACGACAGGGGTTGACAGGGTGTCTCTTGTAGTTAGTATCCACCTTGCTCTGGGACACAGGGTCTCTCCCTGAACATGGAGCTCATGCAATTTAGCTAGACTGGCAAGCCAGTGAGCTGCCAGGATGTACCTACCTATTTATCTCTCACAGAACACTGGGGCTACAGCGCCTCCTGCTGCACCCCACTCTTACGTGTACCTTGTGAATCTGAACTCAGGTCTCCATATCTACAGGGCAAACTTTACCAAGAGAGGCATCTTCTCACCCACTGTATCATTTTTTAAGGATTTTTTTAAAGAAAAGAAAGGGACCAAAATAAAAATTATAACAAATACCACAAAACTTCTATGTACTCAGAATCATGGACATTTTCTTTTCCCAAGTTGTGTTCAAAGTAAGACATGAATTTCATTTCCACCCAAACAGCAAGCATGTAGCATAAGCCAGTCACTCCTATATGGACTTCTCTATCTAATAATGATTCGAAGTATGGTGTATCCACACTGCACAGTGTGCCCACTTAGACAGCAGGGCATTAGTAGACTAGTCCTATGAGCATGCTCAGGAAATAGGCAAATAGAATATTTTCCCAGTGGAAACAAATTAGCAAAATCTTCATCTCCAAAATTAAAGTCAGTGTCACATGCCTTTGTCCAGTATCTTCTTCTAACAATTATTTCTGCCGGACCCCAAAACTAAACGTTTCCTGAAATAAAATGAAGATATGACCAAAAGCCATGACACATTTTGGGCTGGCATCTGTCTTCCCAACATGACTCTGTTGTCCTTTGGAGTTCGAGCTATTTGTCATTAGCATTTTTTAAATGGTGTCATGCTGTGCTTCTGAGAGATAAACAAATGAGGTTTCTTCTTTGCTGATGTAAAATCGGTACAAAGTATGAAGTTTCCTGTGTCACTCATGAGAGAGAATTATTGTGTACCATGATTCTTATATCTTTTCAAGTAGTTGTGTCTCTGTGTTGGACCAAGTATGTGTGTATGTGTCTGTGAAGTAAGAATGTTCTTTTTGAAATATTCATGCAAATTTAGCAACCAAAAGGAAAACAAAACAAAACAAAACCCTATAAACAGTTTATGTCTAGTGTGGAGGATCCAAGCTGCTGCTACCAAACAAAAGTGCCACACCAAATGCATCATGGGCATCACACTAACCAAGCCTGACAGTGCAGGGATCACGAATCAGACATAATCTTATTATTTGGCTGTAGTTTGGACAGTTTCTCGGCATGACTTTAAAAACAGAATTTAAAAGATTACTTTCTCAGAAAGCATTTTCCCCTTTGCGCTTCTGTTTCTCATTTGTGGTCCCCTTCACAAGCCATTCTCTCCAGGCACCCCTTCTCCACACACCTCTCCCCTGCTGCCTGGCTGCTTGGCCAGCTGTTTGTGGAGTGGTAGGTAACGCACTTCCCTGAGATTTCCTGTTTGCTTCTTATTGAACTA
Source organism: Pachyuromys duprasi (assembly GCA_028658305.1). Lineage (NCBI taxonomy): Eukaryota > Metazoa > Chordata > Mammalia > Rodentia > Muridae > Pachyuromys > Pachyuromys duprasi. The sequence goes on from CM053744.1 coordinate 69,545,113, forward strand.
AATGCAAATTGTCTCAACATTATGCTAACTCTAGAAAGCAGGGCTGGAAATCAGCTTTCACATATGTAAAGTCATTGTTGTTTGGGAAAATGAGGGTGTGGGGCCAAATGTTTCTTAAATGAATTTACCAAAGGCCATTATCAAGGAGCTAGATCTTTGGAAACATTTACACAAAACATGGTGATAGTGAGAACCAGATGCCTCCTTCTCTGCTGTAACACGTTGGGGAGGTGGACCCTCGGTACACCCGTAGTAGAGAGCACAGGTTTGCCGGCTGTATCACAGGAAGATTGCAGTTTGCAGTATCATGCATGCCTCCCATAATCTGTGCCTTTTATTACTATCAATGGAGAAGAGCTATAAATTCCACCCTGACACGGTTTCTGTGGTGTGAACCCCAGATCTTCTCTAATCCCCAGATTAGATACTGAAGTGCAGCTTCAATTGAGCACTATTATCACATCCTATGGCTTGGCCCCGGCTCACACTGCAGCATTTAGTGACAGTGCCTGCTGCGCCGTTGCTAAGTTGTTAGCACTCAACCTTATCTCCTGCTCCCTGAGTCTAACTAGCCAGGTTGTCAGAGGCCCCTCACTGCTAATCATGCCACCAGAGGCAACGGACTTGTTTTGACCCCCTGCCTTTAGTATCAAGCCCTCTCTTCCACCAATAATCATCTATCTATTTACTCAGTTTATTTTTAGAGTGGGAAAGGCTAATCACCTTTGATTTTGGTGTAGGGGATTGGGGTAAGATTCCTTGCTAATTTCAAATTCTTCTATATGATGGAATATATGGACTTTCCTAAAAGTCAAGGGTTGAGAGGATACTTGTTGCTATGCATGCTGTCCTTCCTATAAAGGACGAATTAAGCAGTGTAGTTAATCACCTAGATGCCAGGCCTTGAGTTGTAGGAGACAATAAAGGTAACAAAACTATCTAAAGATGTCTCAATAGACATGCATATCATGATAGCTGAAAATAAATCTTCTCAGGCCTTTTGGAGTTTCACAATTGCATGCACTCAGGCACTGTGCAGTGTTGGATCTAACCTTCATTCCCACTTAGGTGTCTGAGAACCCTAGCACTACTGCTCTCTTCCAAGCCACTAAGTTTTCTCAGTAGTTTTGCACTGTCTTCTCCACTGGTAATTAAGCTTTCATACTTCCTCCTCCAGTTTTCTGTTTCCTTAACAGAGCACTCATCTCCTCAGCAGCAATAAGTAGAGTTATTAAGAAAAAATTTTTTTAAAAAAGACCCAAGGTAGAAATCACACACACACACACACACAATCATAAAATATTTTTCATGAGTTGCACCAGCGTTTCACCTTAGACCCACCCACCAGCCTTCCCTGTCAAATGTCACATAGACCATAGCTGTAGAGCTCAGCCCCTGTTATTGCGCAAGAACAAACAAGTGCCAAAGATGATTTCAGTAGAGTACGGGGTAAGATGATTGCTCTGGATGTAGCCTTTTACATTGTCTTAGTTTCCCTTTCTTCATCTCCTTCCTCCTCTCCTCCTTCCTCCTAATCTTTAGAAATAGCTTCTAAGATTAGAAGTTCTTCTCTGTAACTCAGACTGATAGAGATTCTACCTGGATTTTGACATTTATGTGTAGATATGAACAAGAGGAAAATAGGATAAAGATAATGAAAAAGAGGCCAGAAATAAGATTAGTGTATATAATGCTTACTGAGAGATAGCTAACAAAGTTGGCTCTTAGGGTTTTGTATAACCATTTCAGTGTGGGGATTTAATCAGTTCCAGGATATTTTTTTCAGCCTTTACGTTAACAAAAACATGCTTCTCACCTATCCACAGTAGTGAGAGCAAAAAAAAAAAAAAATGCCTTTTACCTCATTAACAGGATACCCTGAAATGGAGTGATCAGAATTACACAAACAAACAAACAAAACGCCTCCAAAGTACATAAAAATCAGTATAAAAAAAAATCCTTGAGTGTAAGAGCTGCAGTCAGTTAAATAAAACCAGCCTTCTGGGAAACAGTCAAATGCCTGATATTTGCAGCCACTCCAGTAAGTCACAGAGCAATAAAATTCAGCATCAATGGAGGATGTTTTCAGAAATCCAACAAGTCACTACTGTTTCTTTAGCTCTGTGGTTAGTGCAATCACAGGGTGGTCTTCCATGGATAAGTCAACAAAACACCCATGTATCTTCAAACACAGTGTATTAGAACTAACCTCATCAACTTTGGACCCAAACTGCCAAATGCTTTAAAAATATGACATGTAATGAATAATAATATACAATCAGAGATAGTTACTGTGCTTGTCATTGTTCTATCCCTGTGACGATACAACATGACCATGGCAACTCACAAAATAAAGCATTTAATTGGGGGCCTGCTTACAGCATCAGAGGCCTAGTGCATCATCATCATGGCAGATAACATAGTGGTACACATGAAGCCGGAGCAGGAGCTGAGAGCTAGATTCCGATCCACAGGTAGAGAGAGCCTGGGTCTGACATGGGCTTTTGAAACCTCAGAGTTCACCCCAAGTGATACACTTCCTCTAACAAGGCCACACTCCTTAATCCTTCTAATCCTTTCAAAAGGTGCCACTCCCTGATGACTAAGCATTCAAATACATGAGCCTATGGGAGCCATTCTTACTTAACCTGAAAGGAACAGGTTAGCTTTACAGGTTTCTTTATAAATTCTATACCCCATGTTAAACTAAATTCTCCAAGCACTTTTACAAAAAGCAGGAGGAGGAGTGGGTGAATTGAAACAAGACCGGCCACCCCATTGCAAAGGAATGAGAAAGGTCTTCTTCCTGCTGTGGAGGAGTGTCCAGATCTGCAGTAGGAGATAATGTTGCCTAGTAACCAGTCCAGATGTCGCAGCTCCTCCACCCACACTGGGGAGGGACCAGATAGACTTGGCCCTAAAATGAACCAATCATTTTAAAAGTCAACTACCCAATCCAGTGTTGCCAAGCTTGCAACCTCTGAGATCCCCTTGCTCCTTCCTTTAGAACCTCAGCCTTCTGTTTCTCCTGGCTGTTTCTCAATGGTTTTGTGGGGGGCAGCCACATCTCGAAATGGCTCAAATAAAACCTCTTGCTATTGCACCAATTATTAGTCGCCTGAGTTCTCTTCATCCCCCTCAGGAAGTTAGGGTCCTCCTTGGGCCTAACAAAAC
>CM053744.1:69554247-69583494 GCA_028658305.1 Pachyuromys duprasi
CGCCTTTTTACATCATTATATAGTCACCCACATGTGGTACTCCTCGCCACGCGGTGTCCAGCGCCCTCCAGTGACGGCATCAGTGGCCCGCACACCGAGCACCAGGCGAAAGGGCGCATCAGTGTCCCTCCCAACACCGCCCTCACGCCCACCCTCCCAGCACACAGCGTGCCGTGGGTGGAGGCAGTTGACGTCATCCCTGAGAAGCTGTGACACTGAGTGTATATGCTGGCAGGTATCTTGGCGGCCAAACTGCGCTCATTGCTGGTGGGCCGGATCAGACTCCTCTGCGGGCCGCATGTGGCCCGTGGGCCGTAGTTTGAAGACCCCTGTTATAAGAGAACTCAAAGCTCCTCCTCTCTCTCTCTTTCTCTCCTGCCTAGTCCAGAGATGGTCTCTGAGATCCCTTCTCCTTTCCCTTCCCTTTCCCTTCCCATTCCTCTAAGAAACCTCCCATGTGGAACAGGTCCTCGAATGGCGTGATTTGTGAACCCGCCATGTAACTCTCATCCCACACGATTTCTAACATAAATAAAATTAAATTTAAAAAACTGTTTACTAATTCACAGAAAGCCAGGAACCAAGTTCTTACAGATTATTTTTCAATTTAAAAGAAGTCTTACAAACGTAGGGTGCTAGCTATAGTTGGCCAGATGAATTCTTTCTCTACTATTTCAATCTGTATCCTCTTTTGGATATTTTTGAAAATACAAAGTACATAAATATTCTGCCTTTGATTAAATGTGAAATAAGTCTATTTTAATACACCTATCTAATGAGTTTCATTCATATAATTTATGTAATTTGTGCATATTATCAAAATTTTATAAAAACTTTGAGATACTAGAGCATGATCACATTTTATATATAAAGAGAATGAAACATAGAAAGATGAAGTAATTTCTTCAAGTCTGCACAACAAGGAAGCGATAGGGTAAGGGTATAAACCCAGGCCCTCTGGCCTCTTGAACTTTGTCATCACATCCTACAGTCCTTTCCTGAATTTTATGAACTGAAGAAATTTAAATGTCCCTCTGCTGATGTTCAAAAATAAGTGTAAGCTACTTCGTGTTGTATTTAAAACTCAACAAGCTGCCCTTAAATCTAGTCCTGCTCTATATCTTTCTGCTGTGCTTTGTGAACTTTCATCATAGACAGAAGAAATTGGATTAGTTCATTTTCCATACTGAAAGCCCTCATCCATATTATTGTGGGATACTTTTCCTCTGGCTTTCTTCAACAAATATTATAACTACTTTCCCAAATGTGCATATATTTTGTAATTCAATAAATATTGTAGGAATAGGACACACCATTATTAAAATGAAGATATGCAGTTTTTATATTCAATGCAGTTGATTGTCTGGTGTCAAAGACCACATAAATTATGTAAGACTTATTTCAAGCAAAGCCATAAATAAAAAATATAGGGGAGTGTTACAGTTTGAATGTGAAATACACCCCGTAGGCTGATACATTGGAGTCTGATGATGGTCTTCTGGAAAGTGACTAGATCATGAGAGTTGATTTCGTGAATGGCTTAACTATTGACATGACACTGTTGGTAGGCGATGGAAATATTAAGAGATAGGAAGAAGTAGGACACTGGCATGCTCTTCAAGGAAATGTCACCTCCCTGCCCTATTACCTTCTCAGTCATTCTCTTTGTTTTCTGTAACCCATGAAGTAAGCTGATACGCCCAGCCATATGCTCCTCACTGTGATGTTCATCCTTCTCATCACACCCATAGCCAAGGTGCCAGCTGAACATTGACACTTCAGAAACTGTGAGCTAAAATAAAACCTTTGGTCTTTAAATGGTTCCTGCCAGGTATCTGTTATAATAGCTCTTAAAATCCGACCCAAACAAGGTGGAAACATCAAAATAACTGAAGGACAGTGTGTTGACACCTCCCTGCAATCTGGCACTTGGGATTCAGGGTAGGAGGATTATGAGTTTATGGTTACCCTGGATTACAAAGTGATACCTCGTCTCAAAAGAAATCCAGAGGAATTGGTGGGTGCAGACTTCAAAAGAAACTGCTCTGTTACATAACTTATTTTGCCTGGCATGAAGTTCACTATGTAGATGAGGCTAATCTCAAACTCATAGAACTCTGCCTGCCTCTGCCTCCTGCCTTTGTCTCCTGAGCACTTTAAAGTCTTGCTCCACCATGATCAGTTTGATTAGATGATAATCCATACTTTACAGAAAGAGAACTGGCAGGGGATGAGAAGAGAAGAATGAGATCACTAACAAGAACAGCTGGAGGTGAGGAGAGAGGCTGGGGGTGGATAGAGAGGCTGGAGGTGGATAGAGGGGCTGGAGGTGGATAGAGAGGCTGGAGGTGGATAGAGAGGCTGGAGGTGGATAGAGGGGCTGGAGATGGATAGAGAGGCTGGAGGTGGGCTATAGTTTTACTCTCCGCTTCCTCCTCAGTGTGTCCAAGCACTGCCGCACACCAGGCTGGGAAGGATGTAGTGGAGTTGGAAAGGGTGGGTCTACAGCATCCTGGCCCAAGGAGTGCCTCAAGTGCCTCAAGGAGAACTCCTTGCCTGAGGGTTTTAGTGTTACAGCTCTCTTAGACAATACTCAGTGAAGCAGCTTTCTAAGACAATATTCAGTAAAACAACTTGTGTGTCCTTTATGAACCTTGGGCAGTAGGAAGGGTTTTCGGGATTGATGCATATCATTGGCTGGGGCTTTATTTGCATGGAGGGGAATTCCAGGTGCTAGAATTGGAGAGGTATAGGGAGGGAGCTATCCTTACTGCCTGTTTCAGGATTGAGATTTTGGGGGTTTGGACAAGTCTTGACCTCTCTCTAGCTCCATGCTGGTTTCCCTTGTGGCATAGTCCATATGCCCCACAGTGAGGGTGAGAATGTCTGGAGGTGAGGAGATGATGCCACAGAGAGATGAGGACAAGGTCAGCTTTGCACTAGAGCATGGGACAGAAGGAAGAAAGAGCCTGCCTCCTATGTTTAGGACTTGGACCAAAAAAGGTTGGTGCTCTTCATGAAGATAAGGAAACAGAAAAATCTAAGACATCCATTTTAGGTATAAGGAATTTCTAATGAGCATGCAGTTGACAGCACAAAGAAAGTACAATGAGACTGCAGCTCAGGGTCCAACACAGGAAGCATGTGGCCTTTCTTCCCCCTGGGAAGTTGCATGTGTTCTTCAGCTGCTCTCAGGTCTAACAAGTGTTATGCTTTTATTTTGTTACATGTTACATACGTGAAATATTTTAAAAAGTAATTAAAACACATAGGGACTTCTTGAGGTGTGATGTAATACTAAAACCACATAAGATAAAGTTTTCAGGTCTAAATCTTAAACATAATTCCCATCTATAAGTTTTCATTGCACGTTTAAAATGTATCTATGTGGAAATGTTTAGTAATTCAATTATGAGTGCAAATGAATAGCTGTAAAAATTGTTTTGGGTACAACAGTTTTGCTTATTTTTCATAGATTGTTTAATGTTTGATAGCCATCAACCATTAATGATATTCACTAGAAAAGAACCATGATTGACTGTCAAGTTCTAACGATTGCGCACTGTACCATGGAAAGAAAACACAACAACATTCTTGCTACAGGAGTGAAACCCAAAGCCCACAGTACCTCTGTGAGATGAGGTACTCCTGGGGAGCTTCTGGGAAGAGCATTAGTGCAAGAGGCAAATGCTCAAGAAACTACAAAAGTCACAACGGTCTAAGCCACTCTGACACAAAACTAACAGGACACTTTAAATCCATGTGGTGAGGGCCGAGGAAATGGCTCAATGCATTAGGCGCTTGCCATACAAGAATGGGGACATGGACAGGAATCCCAGAGCCCACATAAAGCTAGCTATGGTAGGACAGGTCTGTAATTCCAGCATTCCTGTGGCAAGATGGGAAGTAGAAGCACGAGAAATACAAGAAGTTCACTGGCCATCTGGCCTAGCTGGCACAAACAGCAGGCAACAAGGAAGCCAGCCTCAAACAAGGTGGACGTTAATTACCATTACCAACACCTGGTGCTGTCCTCTGACCTCTACGTGCATGATGTGGCATGTGTGTATACAAACCACACACACACACCACTTCATCATTTCTATATTTTCAAAGCTATCTTTAATAAGATTTTCATGTAGTTAAGTCTATGCATTTCCCCTCTGCTGAATGGTTCCACTTGCACAATCATCTTTCTCTTTCTCTCTGTGTTTGTGTGTGTAATATATTTCAAAGGCAGTCAAGAGGCTGTACTGTTTTGAAGATTATGTGTTGGTCCTGAAATTACAAATTGATTTTAAAGACTGGCAAGCTGTCTCTCTGTGTTCTCAATGCTTGCACAAACTCAACATAAGGCTGAGATGGGGACATTGATAAAATTAAGCTCCTTGCCCTCTCAGGTTAGTACTTTCCAGTGTTGTTCCCAGTTGATTTCCCATGACATTACGTAACAGGATTCTCCAGGGAGATTTATAGTTTTGGCATAGAAAGGTGGGCTGCTGCTTAAGCTCAACTCTTGCCTGCTGTTTTCTATCAGTGGCTATCAAGCATATTTATTATCAATACAGAAAGTGTGCCAAACTGCATTACGTGGTCTCCTTAAGACATTTTGAACAATTTTTACAGACCTATTAGTACAAATAATGCTGATTAACATGAACTGATAAAATAGAAGCAGATTTCTTTTTTAACTATCTCCATCAAGAATGCCCTTTTAAAGCCAGAGCTACACTCCTGCCCTAGCCTTTGCTTCCCAACTAGTGTGAGTGCTAATCCAAAGGTGCTCCTCTGACTGCAGTGATCACCTCTCCTCACTGTGCTCCCAGCCACCCTCCTCCTGAATCAACCCGGATAGCCTCACACGTAGTTACATACATCTATTCCTTTTAAACATGAGAGCGAAGCCAGATGTGGATTACCATGTAATTGTCAGCACCATTCAAAGTGTTTTAAATATGTTACTTTATTAAAAAAATCGTAGGTAATGCGTACGTCAATATTATGCCTGTAAGTCCGTGTATTAGTCATTTGTTGCTGTAACAAAATTCCCGGCAAAAATAACTTAGAGAAAGAAAGGGTCATTTTGGCTCACACTTGGTGAGCCTAGTCCATCATGGCCAGGACTTTAAAGCAGGAGCAGGAAGCAGATAGAGATGTGTGCTTGCTCAGCCCTCTGTCTTCTTTCTATTCAGTCTAGGATCCTGCTCTAGAAATCGTGATGCTCACATTCAGGATGCATCTTCCCACCACAATCAACCCACTATACACAACACCTCGCCATTGTGTCCAGAGACGTGATTCTGGATGATTCTAGATCATGTCAGGTTGACCTGTCATGGTACCTATATAAGATGGCATATGTGTTCTTTCATTCTCTGAAGCATCTGGCAAATCAGCTGCTGTGGCATTTATTTTCCAAGTGAGACAGCCAAAGCTGCTCCCTCCCACCCCCAGGACAGCAGCTAAGGAGTGCTAAAGCCAGACTCCAACCAGGGCTTTTAGATTACAGATATTTTCACTATATAATATTCTAATGTTCTGCTCAAGCTCAGAACTATGAAGCAAAAGGCCTAACTGACACATATCAAAAAGCCGCTGCTATTTAAAGACAATTTGAAGGGTTCACGGCATTAATATAATGTGCAGTGTACAAGTAGAAAACAAATTCTTAAACCTGCAAAAAAGATCAGTTGAAAGAGAGGTAGAAGATGTTTTAAATAATTACAAATATTTCATGAAATTATAAATGCGATATGATTTTGTTTCCTGAACCAAAATCTATTAGCAGCAATCTTGATTTAGAGCACAAAGGGAGCTCACAGGGTTAGAGATATTTAAATATGACACAGGCCAGGGCTGGAGTTTCCAGAATCAATTATATAGGTGAAGGTGGGTTTTCTCCACATACCTCTACATATGACACAATTATCATACAGACAGCGTCAAGCATACATCATTCTCACTTCTGCCCACTTTAATGGCGTTCTTCTCAAGATCTCAGAGTATGCAGTGAGCACATATCTTGTTGAGAACATCCCTTAATCTGGTTGTTGGCGTTATTTTTAAATATGGACAGTTTTCTCACTGACTCAGTTCTCTTACCTTAATGAATGTTTCTTAAATTTATACAATTCACATAAAAAGTTTCATTCAAGTCCAGAGAGCATATAAAATTTTTCTTAAAGCAACAAACGCTGCATGGAGCATATGCAGAGTGAAAGCTCCTTGCTATAAAAGAGAAGTGGAAGCTAATTAAATAGTAAAAAAGTGAAAAAGTAAAAAAAAAAAGTGTCTCACTTCTGCTAATACATTTTATCTTGGAATGATGCCAAATTTAGCAAAATAGAATAATAAAGTAAAAGGACATGGGGTTGGATCTGCTCCAATGACATCTTTATTTATGTGCATACATGGCATGCCTGTATCACATGCATGGATGCCAGAAATGGACTTTAGATGCCTTCCTCAACTGCTCTTTGCCTTATTATTTGAGGCAGAGTCTCTGATTGACCATGAACCTTACAATTTGGCTCAAATTCATGGCCAGCAAGGTCCAGTGTTTCTTCTGTTTTAAGTTCTCCAGCCCTAGGATTACAGGCGTGCACCACTGTGCCCGACTTTAATGTACATCCAGGGAATCTACCCAGGCCCTCACCCATGCACAACAAGCACTTTATCAACTGTGCCATCATTCTGTCTCCCAGTAAAATCTCTGACCATAGCCAGGCGTGGTGGCACAAGCCTTTAATCCCAGCATTCTGGGAGGCAGAGAGATAGGCCGATCACTGTGAGTTCCAGGCCAGCCTGGCCTACAAAGCGAGTCCAGAAGAGCCAAGGCTACACAGAGAAACCCTGACTCAAAAAACAAACAAAAATCTTTGATGATAACAAAACAGCAATCCAGTGTGACCGTGTAGATTATTAGAGTCTTGATTTTGTAAATAAAACTCAAAACTTTAAAACTATAAAAATGTCATACAACTGTTTTCCTCAGCAGTGACTGAAATGAAAAAGCGGGGGGGGGGGCGGGGGTAGATAAAATTCCTGCTGAGCTAAGTCTTCTGCTGTGTTGCAAACCCCTGAGGTTCTTCACGGCCCTCAGACTAGCCACTGTAAAGTAGGATTTCATTTATAGTCACATCACAGAATAAGATTACTTTCGTTGACTGTGAGATTAGGTCCTTTCCCACAAATGTGTATTTTATAGCTACTGTTGGGTGCGAGCAATCATAGCTTAAAACTGGAAGCAAACACACAGAAACCATCCCGTTGATTCAGACAAGAGGCTCTTAGGCAAGTCACTCTTCATTTGCCCAAGTCAGGATAAGCCGTGTTAACATTCTCATTATTCATCAATAAAACAAGAAGGATGAAACGAATGGAGGGTACTGCATGTGATCAATGCCAAATAAAATGTTTGGGAAAAGTGAATGTAGGAGTCAGGTGGGGATTAAAAGCAGCAAATCCCTGGGTCAGTCAGTTAAAAGGCTGAGTACATTCGTCGGGGACTTCTATAGTGTTTGGTGAGTGTGTTAATTATAGACCTAAGGGAATCCTGACATGGCTAATATAAACACCCAACCTTTATCATATATCACCACCAACTATTATAAACTAACCCCAGAATAACTATGTTTTCTTCCCAGCATTAAAAAAAAAATGTGTGAAATTTGGGGTCGTGGTAGCAGTCCTGTAAAGAGATTTTTCAAACTAATAGTAGTCTTGTCAAGTAAGACTTTCAATAAATACTCAGCTGAAGGTATTAATCTAAGAAAATATATTTTATTCCAATATTTCGTAGTGCAGAAGGTGCAGCGCTCATCTCAATAGACCAAGATGGAAATCATCCTGTCAAGAATATAGTGTTGTTCTCTTGGAGCTCAGCTCTCAAATTATACAGTGCTATTGAAGCTAAAGGAAAGTATGACTGCATGCGGCATGTATACATCAGCAACATGCAACACATTTAACTCCATGCATGCTAGTGTGATAAAGTGACCATTTAAACGCTGCATGTTTATCAATAGAAATGCATACTACAGGCAGGGCACTCACCAACATTTTGGCTTACCCATTGCAAGATAATCCAAATTCCCAGAATTAAGAGACATGAAGAAAAACAAATGACCTTTGGGCTCTGCCTTGGCATACTTGATGAAGTTCACAGAATGAAGCTACTAGCATGGGGTTGGGGGAGACCTGTTCAGAAACTTCTAAATGTATTAGCAGCTAACAAAAAAAATCCAAATGCATAATGCAATGTGGACTGCATCAGTTCTCAAAGAGGCAAGACAGAACTGCATACATAAATCAGGCTAGAGATGAAATATCTAAAAATTACAGATAAATTTAGACTTGGAAACAGCCCCAACAAAAGTCTGAATTCATGCTTCTATTTAACATTGAGGCACCTCAAGCTCAAAGCGAATGCTTTTGCTTTTAACGTGACGGCACTGTAGAGTGAGGCGGCTTTGCTGCAAAGCTGTGAAAATGTGTGCATCTCATCTTTCCCTTGCATTAACCCGCCCAGGACCTCAGAGGTTATGTAGTTTTTATGGCTCAGCAGCTAGGAGCACCAACTGCTCTTTCGGAGGTGTTCAATTCCCAGCACCCTCATGGAGTTCACAACTGTCCGAAACTCCAGTTTCAGAGAATCTTGCAACTCCCCCCCCCCCAGCACACACACACAGACACACACACACTCAGGTAAAATACAGTTCACAAGAAATAAAAACAAATATTTTTTAAAAATAAAAGGAAAGAAAAATATTATAACGTATTTGAATTGAATTTTATTAAATTCATCTCTTTCATCTTTTTGAAGTTTAAATTAAAAATTTAAATGGTACATAAAAGTTTAAAAGTTATATATCTGTGATATGTGTGATGTTGTGATATATAAATGTATATGTGTATATATTAGAGTGATTAGATAAGGTTAACTATAACTAGGTAATCAAATATTTATTGTTTTTTTTTGCTCTGGAACAATCAAAATACTTCCATTTGAATAGGCAGTACATGTTGTTATGGACAGCCACGCTATTGTAAATTCCCCAGAACTTGTTGCTTTCATCTGACTGTAACTTGACTAATTGGTCAATCTTTCCCATTCTCCAGCCTGGTGAAACCAGCATTCTCTTCTAAGCTTCTGTGAGATCCATACCCCATACATGAATATAAGTTCATGGATCCCCCATTTCTGCACTTCATTCAGTTTATGTCAGGCAACCCTCCTCAATATCAACCTTGCTGTCAGAAATTCCATGGTTACATGAGTGTCTTTGACATACTGATTTCACTTCTTCACACACACACACACAGACAAACACAGACCCACACATACACACATATGCATATCTATGTATAGAGAGGGAAGAGAAAGAGAGGATGGCTCTGATGTATTTACTATACAGTCATTCTATTTGTAATTTTTCTGAAGCAACTCCATATCCTCTTATGTACATCCTCACTAACTGGTACAACTGTCCCTTGCTTTTGAAGTCCTCACCCGCATTCGTCCACCTCAAGCAAGCAAGGATGGGAAGTTGCACGTGCAGGTGGTTTATATGCCTGCTGTGCGCAAGTATGAGGCCAGAGGAAGGAAGCACCTTGCACCCTGCTCTATCATTCCCCTTATTCATTTAAGACAAGAGCTAAGCTGGGCCTCAGAGCTCTCCAGCCTGTGTTCCCCACAACGTTGGCGAGGCAGGTGTCCATGCCCACTCCTAGATTTTATGTGAGTGCTAGAGATCCAAGTCCAGGTCTCAACCTAATGTAGCAAATACCCATTCCCATTGAGCTATCTCCCAAGCACACTTTTATATCAAGTTAACGGAAAATTACCTGAAGGAACATTTAGTTTAGATTAACTGAAATATATAGTGTGGATTTCCAGAAATGTCTGTGCATTGTTATTATTAGTCATAGGAATGTCTCATAAGTCCTCCTACTCAAAATTTACAGATCCACATGGGGTACTATGATATAAATAAGTCCTTCAAGACTAAACATGAAAAATATGTGGGTGTTTGAAAAGGCAGACAATAAAGGAGGGGATGAGAAAAAGAAAGGAGATGGAAAAAGGGAGAATAAGGAAAGAAAGAAAGAAAGAAAGAAAGAAAGACAGAGAAAGAAAGAAAGAAGCCTCCAGTTAGATATTTAATTGTTTTCCAATCAGCACATGAAGTTGAAGGTGGAAGGTTTGCCACTCACCAATGCCAAACAAAACCTCAATTCTGTCCGTCAGAATAAGAGTGCATGCAAAACTACAGCTCACAACCTTGGAGTCTCTCAAGCAAGTGTCTGTCTAAGAAGGCTGTTAGAGGTACCAGAAACCCTGTCTGTTGAACACTAGCCGTTAAGTTCTGCTTCAACTGGAATGTTTCTGAATGAAATCACCCGAGTTCTGCATGCCAATATATTGGATCATGTCTGAGCATATCTGGAATCATTGTGACCTGATGAAATCTGAGGGATCCTGATGGAAACATATATGAAATTGCTCTGGACTCTGCAAGCCAAATGTGCAGAAACTGGGAACCAACGACATTCCTCATGTAGCCTTCAACTGGGCAAGGCATGGAGCACCGGGGTTTGGTTACACATCTACTAAATCAAGGCTTCTGATTTGGAGCAAATAAACTTGGAGCATTCTTAGCGACTTGATTTTATTCATAAAAGTCTGTTTAAAAACGAGTAGGGTAGGCCTTTTGAGCCAAATTCAATTCTCTTTAATTAGTTAGACCCTGTCATTCTTTGCCAGTGTCTGAAGAGTGAGTCATTCAGACTCTTTCCCCTTGTGCCTGCCTCCAGCCCCATATCTAGCCAGGTTCCACATTTAGTGTTGTGTCCTAGTTTGGCCACCATTGCTTGCATTTCCTCTATCCTCCAGGCTCTGGCCAGTATATATGCCACCAGCCCCCGACCTACAGACCTCTTCTGTGCTATGCCCAAACAGTCCAGCATCAAGCTAGGTGAGTCCAACTCTTCCTCTTCATATAATCTCCCCAACTCCAGGGTCCACCCCCAAACTTCAGGCTTAGACCACAATGTACAACCTGCATGCCAGCTCAACATCCTGTGTTCACCTGACTTCATACATACGGGTCACAGAAGTACCAATAGTGCTCTGCTCTTGTCACCAAAATACAAACAATGTGAAGGATCAAAGCAAAGTACTACCCTCTAAATGTTCACCAATGAGAACTTCCTGGATGAACTCCATGACACAGAATTTAAAAGAACAATAATAAACCCACCAAAGAACTCAAAAAGTTTTAAAAAGGTACAAAGAAGCAGCTCGTGAACTTAAGAAAATAAATAGGTGATGTCTAAGAACTATTAGGATACAAACAAATGACAGATGAAGAAAGAACATTCTTCTGTTATTGAGAATTAAATCACAACAAAAGAAAATAGATCATGCCAATAGCAATGATTCATTAAGAGGAAGGTAGAAATTTTGAGAAATCATAATAGGTAATCCTATATTTTGAAATCACCAAATGAAGAATAAACCTCTGCAGGCTTTATAAATGTTAAGTATTCTCTAGTACACTTAACTACATGCCAAGTTCTAGGATAAATCTTAGAACTATATAAAGACATTTTCTGATGATATAATAAAAACTACTAATATGAGCAAAGTGACTTCAAATCTGATAGTGAGCCTTACAGCATGGACTCAAGTGAGGAAAACCAGATGGTGCAATGGGTAGCAAGACCACTCACTGCATCTGTATCCCTAAAGGCCAGGAAACTCACAGCACAAATACGGAACAAAGTTGATCTCTTTCCCAAACTTGACAGCCTAAAATTTATATGACATCACTAAACTGGCAAGCTAAAGTTTTCAGATCCTTAAATTTTTTTTTTCACAAACTATTCTGAGATAGATAGAAGAAGTACTGTTGCCAGAGGAAGCGTACAGATGCTCACCATTAAATATACAGATATAGTTGATTACATTTTTCTTGTCTGAAATGAATTTGGAAATATTATGAATGATTTAGATTTTAGAAAGTGTTATAGTCATGATAATGTTCTTTGTTTTGAACAATGGCTCCCTTCTAAAACTAATATATTTTTATTTTTTTTCACAATTTATTTATTATCTATCCCGATTGAAGCCCCTCTCTCAACTCCTCCCAGTCCCACCTTCCCTCCCTCTTCTTCCTACCCCCTTCCCCTAGTCCACTAAAGGGGAGTTCTCCACTATTGCCATCTGCCCATAGCTTGTTAATTCTCATCAGGACTGTCTGGATCCTCTTCCTTTGTGTCCTGGCAAGGCTGCATCATCAGGGGCTAGTGACCAGAGAGCAGTCAACTGAGTTCATGATATAGGCAGCCCCTGCTCCCCTCACTCAGAGATCCACATGGAGACTTAGCTGCCTAAAATTGTTATATTGGAATGCTTTTGTGAGGAGTGCCCAAAATGTTGTATAATTGAGGTTTCACACATGCAAAAGTTTTCATTCACACCCAGGCTTCAGAACTAGAAATCATAAAAGCTGTGTTTCATTAGCTGCTCAGCAAGTCACAGGTGGGACGATGTCAGGTTTTAATGAGCCCACCTCCATCATAGGCTCTTGGTAGAACTAAGCACACACACACACACACACACACACACACACACGCTTTAGCACATTGTAATCATTGTAATCATTGTAATGTATAAAGCTTCATAATAAAAGGATGTCCCTTGTCTTAACATTAGACTGCCTTTTTTTTTAAAGCACAGTGGTTACTCAGGAAGTAAAACTGCATCTGTATTAAAATGTGATTAAATATTAGGCTTAAACCATATAAGCTAATGTGAACATGTAGGAGACTTTCCTGATAGTAAAAGGAGAAGTCAAATGTGACCATGGGTTACTCTAGGAAGTCATCAGGCAATCACATAATCACATGAAATTTACTCTGTGCGGACTCAAAGCAAACTACATTTTAGTGAGCCAAAATGGGTCTGGAATTTGGCAAAAGACATTAGATTTATTTCAAACTACTCAGTTCCTTTTTCCTATAGAAGTAGTAGAGGGCTATTTGAGAAAAATTTTTAAACAATTAAGGATAATTTTTAACTACGTGTATATAAACGCCAGTGATTTCCACTTGCACAGCAAAAAGGCACAAGAAACTCATGGAACATAAGTAAAACACACGTCATGATTTCAGAGTACCAACTACCAGCCCCACAGACGCTCACCACAGCCAGCCAGCAGCCCCTCTGCGTCTGCCATTTCCCATGTCTCACCCACTGTGTGTTTTATTAGCTCACTCCTACTCCTTTATTCCAGTCTCTTCATCTGCTTTCCATCACCAGCATATTTTAGTTTCTGCTTTTGTGCCATGTGTTATGGAATCCGCCCTTTATGTGTATTTCCTAAGGGGGGGGGAGATTTGATACCTTACAGTAATATAATAATAATTTAATTGAATATTATACCTGCTGACACATAGCTTAGCAATTGCTTTCAGTTATCTTATATATTCATATTCATTTATAATTTGACATGAAGTGTCTTGAGTTACAGTATGTGTAAGATATGGTTTAGAGTAAAAATCCAGTTCATATTGGCCAGACCTTACTTCTCACGTAAGCAAATTATGCTGGAAAGGTCACTCCCATGCTAGCCGTGCTCAACAAGGTCCTTGGAGAACAATTTGCAACAGCATGTGCATCAAACAACTCCACAAGCATCAATTGGCTTGTGTAGCAACAGAGATGCTGTAGCTCCCCCATTTTAGGGTGGTCTTGTATTTATGCCAAAGACAGAAGCAAATAAGAAAGATGAAAATAAAGGGACAAAGACTGTATCTATCTCAATAGTACAGCCCATTGGCTAGTGCACTGAGTCTCTATATACCCGAATTCAGCCAGAAGAAAGGCTGCATTCTGTGGTCCCCTAAACCAGTGGTTCTCAATGTGCAGGTTGGGTTGATTCCCTTTCACGGAGGAGGGGAGGGCAATAAAACCATCAGAAAACACAGATACTTTCATTACAGTTCATAACAGGAGCAAAAGTACAGTTATGAAATAGCAATGAAAATAATTTTCTGGTTAATGGTCAGCACAACATGAGAGACTATATTAAAGGGTCGCAGCATAAATAAGGTTGAGAACCACTGCCCTAAGCCATGTGTCAATGCCAGGTGACAAAACAGTAGTGGGAGAAGGAAAGAAACAAAAAATGAAAGTAAAGTAACCTTACTGGAAAAAAAGTAAATGAGATTTTTAAGAACAGGGAGGGGCATTCATCTTGTTTTTGCTTAGACTATGCATCACCCAATGCCTTACTGGAAAATTAAACTTTTTTATGAGATAGGTGAATATATGGCCAGGAATATTGGCATATGGATGGCAGTTGTTCTGAGGGCTGACACAGATTGTTGTTGTTTTTAAGGTTTCCAATACACAGATCAGCTTTAGAGTGTGATCAAAGTGCTCTGTGAGGATGAGACTGAATGATGCTCACTGGAGCAATGAGGCAGGGTCTCAGACTGTCCATATACCCAGCAGCAGGACCAAATTTCTGCATCATCCTCCCTGTCTAAGAAGACAGCCCTGGGCTGAGGAAGCAGACCCAAGAGGACATAAAGCAGCGGATGTGGACAGAGATGCTTGGACTCAGTAAAAAATGCATACTAGTCTGCAGATTCACATGCTTCAGGGAATAAAGGGAGGAAAGAATATAAATAATGTTTTGATGTTGAGAAATAAAGTCTTCTTTCCTTTCATCTCTGCTTCTCTCTTCGGTGCTCTGAGAAAGAAGTCAGACCTAAAACCAGAACTGGGGAGAAGTCCCTACGCGTCTTCCTCCGGGAAGTGGCCCATGGGCACCCGGGAAACACCCTTTCTGACCCTCAAGCACTTCTGGGCATGTTCATTATAAACAGAATAATCTGAGAAAATACAAAATTCTTACATAAGCTCAATGAATCTAAACCCACCTCATGTTGGGTAATTTGAAGTAGATTGAGCTAGCTCCAAACCACGGTATTTTGGCTTTAACATGATCTTGTCTGGTAATGATTTAAATTTGATAAGAAGCCAAAATTCCAACTTTTTTTTATGTCTTCTCCCAAATTGATGTAGAGAGCTATGAATTTATCATACACTGAAATCATTTTTATGTTGCTGTCTTACTATTTTATAGATGGATCATATTTTCAAGAAAAAGAAAAACTGATTTCATGTCCATATTTTCCATTTGTAGAACCCATAACAAATACTTAACTTTCTGATGGCTAACTTTTGACTGTTTTTTTTTTTTTTTGGTTAGTAGAAAGAAATGTGACTCTATCTGTGGCTCAGAAGGGCCCCATGCGTGGCATAGCACAATTTTGAAAAGAGACAGATGGAAAAAGTTTATTCTTAGTGTGAAAAGCTATAATTTATTCCTTGGTAAACAAATAAATTAAAGACCATTCACATTTGGATTTGACCAGAAACAAATGTGAAAGGCCTTCCCTGGGGTATGATGATAGCTTTGGGATCCTTTTAAGTAAACAAAACTGAAACCTACCATTGACATTGGTATTTGGTGAATAATGAACAGGGGAAGGTCTTGATCCCCATTCTTAGGCTGTGACCATCTCAATGTGCACAAGATCCATGTGCCATACTCTAGTAAAATAGTTAATGTCGCCTTTGCATTTAAAGAAGAGAACAACTACAGACATTTCATCCTGAATATCACTGTCTTGCATGAAAAGAGATGTGTAGGATTGACGAACGCAAGTGTGCTGACCTTTATGTGAGCAGCTCTGTTTCTCCAATCCCTTTTTGTCTATTGTTCACATAATTTGGCTTAAAGTCCCCCCCCCAGCATCTCGGTCATTTCAGAGTAAATGGCAATGTATGTTTTCACTAAAGTATAAAGCCCCAGAGTGGGCACAGTGGTGCATAACTGTAATTCCAGTGAATTAGGAGGTGGACATGAAAGGATAACTTGAAGCCCAGAAGCTCAAGACAGCTGGGCAACGTGGTACCATCCCATGACAGATGAAAAAAGGATTGATAAATAAATAAATAGCATAATGACTGTTGCAGATTACTGAGTCTATAGCCTTTTTCTGTGTTTTTCTTTTTTCTAATTTTTAACCCACATTAGATGTCATGGTATTTGCTGAGGACTATCAGTCACTACCATCATTATTCTCATTCTAGAAAGAGAAATTATGCTATCATATGACATTAGATTATATGATCAAAATATAAAATAGGAACGATGTCTGGCTCAGCTCCTTCCTTGGCATCTATATTCTATCAGGATATAGTCAGTACTCAATAAATATTTCATGATGAGTTCTCCTGTGGGGTAGTGGAATTGGATCAAATTCAGACATCTAGAGTTTTGGTGAGAAATCTGTAGAGAAACGGGTTTAAAGGCTGGCGGGAAGCTGACAGTTGAAAATTATTCACAATACCTGTGGTCAGGCATGTGCTGTCTTCTAGAGCGAGCGTGGGATCGTGTTCACAATGAGCTTGGTATATAAACCGGGAACATCTAATGTTTGCACCAGAAATCAACACACCTAGCTGGTTAGTGCACAATGCTCTGAATGCTGATTATGAGAACTGAGAATGACCTTGTCATTGTCATTACTCAAGAGAAGTCCGATTGACATATGCACAATGAATTCTCCTGTGTGGACATACTACTTCCGACAAAGAATGGAGAGCATGAGCTTGGGAGAGGGCTCAAAGGACACAACATTAGGTGCCAGCCCTAGTGACCTTGATTCATTCTCTGCACCCACATGGTGAGAGAACAGAACTGACTCCTGCAAGTTGTCTTTTTACCTCCACCTGAGTGCCATCCCATGTGCACACGTACACAAACACACACGCAAATAAATACATTGATTAATACTTTTTAAAGAAACTGATAGTTTTATTTAAACTAGATGGAAATCTATTTCACTCTAGTACTGGTGTGTGTGTGTGTATCTGTGTACCTGTGTGTTTGTTCCTGTGTATCTGTACGTCTTTCTGTCTTTGCCTGCCTTTCTGTCTGTGTATGTATCTCTACTCTCATCCTAAACACTAGTTGCGTTAATATTCACCTATGTTTCCCATAAATAGGCATTTAAAAAACAAAAATGTTTCCCACACAAAAACATGTAAAGAAAAAAACGATAGACAAATGTTTAACTATAAATAATGAAAATTAAAATGTCTTCAATTGACACAAAGGAAGATTCTAAAATGGTGCTAACAAACGAAATGAAAGAGAAAACCGTTTTGTACGTAAATTAATAAATGGCAAATGATTATCAAGATAGACAGATAGATTAGATATATAGAAAGATAATAAATATTCCAATATAAAATTAAATGAACAGGATGAAATGAACTGGTGTATTATGTACCTGTAAAGACTAAGCTTTCATAAACAAGCCAGAATGTACACCAGCATTTCAGATGTTAAGCATACAAAGATAAAGGACAAAATATAGAAGCTAGAGTTTATCTACAAATCTAAAAACCAGAAAGAATTTTTCTCAACATCACAGAGATAAAGCAGAGATTCAAGATACATATTCCAGACTACAACTGCTATCTAACGTAAACAAAGAAAATAGGATTCAAATTCACATTTGCTCTTGAGATAAAGAAATAGTACATCAAGACAAAAAAATGGTCAAGAAATAGTTAAATGTCTAAGGTTATTAGAGAAATAAACTTAGGGAAGAAAGTTTTGCTGCCACAGCTTTGGCCATTCCTGGCTCCTTTCATTTAAGAATATATAAATACCCTGGCAGGCATTTATGGGCGGGGCATAGCAGCTCCTGCCCATAGTTCATTATATTCCGAATGCTGAAGTAGAATCTGCTGAATTTCAAAGTTGCATTCATTAAATAGTCAAAGAAAATGGCAAAACCTGTAACAATAAAAATCTTGACAGCACAGAAAAGGGTGAGAGAGGAGGAGAAAGAAAGGTAGTCAAATATGTTAGTAATAGCAAGTACAAAAAATTACTTCAACTTTTTTTAATATTAGTTACAGTTTATTAACTCTGTATCCCAGCTGTATTCTGTTCCCTCATTCCCTCCCAATCCCACCCTCTCTCCCTCATCTGCTCCCTGTCCCTTTCCAAGTCCACTGATAGGGGAGGACCTCCTCCCCTTTCATCTGACCCTGGTTTATCAGTTGTCTTCAGCACTGGCTGCAAAGTCCTCCTCTGTGGCCTAGCAGGGCTGCTCCTTCTTTGCAGGGTGGGGAGGTCAAAGAGCCCTCCATTGAGTTCATGTCAGAATAGTCCCTGTTCCCCTTACTAGGGAATCCACTTAAACTTATTTAAATAAATTCTTAGTTTGAATTGCCTTCAATATCAATACATTATCAAAGGAGGTATGCAGCACAATGACACAAATGTTAGCATAAAATGATGATGAATACATCCAAAAATATTGACTAAAATAATGTTTGATTTGGATGAATAAAAGACAAAAATAATGAGATAACACATTACTATTAAAATAGTAAAAGAGGTAATACTGCAAGAGGTAATAACAATCATAAGAATAAACATGTATGACATATTTCCTCAAACTCTTTATGGTGAAACATAACAAAATAACAGGGGAAAAAAACTGACAGGTCCCTAACTTTTAAAGTGATTTCCTCTTATTTCTTCCTGAAAACATATAGGCTATTTGAAGGGAGTGTGTGCTTAGCCAATACAATGAAGGGCTTTTAATCTAATAATCATATGTAGAACCAGATACACAGCAAATACCAGACTCACAAGTTGTCATAAGTAAGCAATTAAAGAAGCCTAACCCAATCCCAGATGTCAATAGCAAAGTCAGAGTGATAATAACAGAGACTTGTACCACCTTTGAATGACAGGCACTGGGAGTTTGTACAAAAGAAGTGATACATCTTTTCTAAGTTGTATATATAGCAGATTTGGAGAGATGGGTCAGTGGTTAAGAGCATGGGCAGTTTTTCCAGAGGACCTAGATTCAATTCCCAGTCACCCACATGGCCTTCTGTAACTCTAGCTCTGTGGGATCTGACACCCTCACATAGACATATGTGCAGGCCAAATACCAATGAATTAAAAATAAATAAGTCTTTTCTTTCAAGTTATATACATCATTTTATAGCACTGAAAATAGGTTTGTTGGACTAAAAGGCCAAAGACAACAGAAGAGAAAAGAGATTTTGTAGTAAATGAAAAGATAGAGAAAACACAAATAAAGTTAGCTTAATGTAGATTTGCAAAATATTATGAATGAAATCATCATCTCATGAGAATTAAATAAAAACATAAAGTCTCTGGATTAGAAAATAGCATTCCTGCTGTGGAGTTGGAGTGTATTTTATGATGCTGAGTTTTCAAACTACTTTGAGGAAAAAAAAAGAGTATTGGAATAAAGTCAAGAAACCACTCTATGTGACATCCAGGATAAGTCAAATTTCCTGGTACCTACACCCTTAGTACCTTCCTCACCTTTGAAATAGACAGCTATACAACAATGGATTTCTTGGGTCTTAGATAACAAAACAGCTCCAAAGGAAATAAGACTTAGCAGTTAGTTACCAATACTGAGTTCATTTATCAAGAAAAAGAGCATCAACGTAATCTATTTCTTTCACCACACAACCTTCCCACATTTCAGCTTCTCCAAAGAAAATAGTAAAACCTACTGTCTTTCGGATCTGCAACAATGGGTCAATGAGTAAGATGGTTGTTTCTCTTTGAGCTGATTGCCATGTGAACAATTAGGAGACTTGATCTGGTTACCCTCAAGCCATTTTCTTCTAACTTAGAAACTTCTTTCACATCTTTGCTTTTCTTGTAGGAAGCTCCTACAAGTACCAAGATGTTAGCTGAATTTAAAATCACATGCATTTAGGACACAAGCTTTCTAATTCTGAAATAACTGAGAGAATATAGTTGTCATCTTTGTGCTTGCTTTTCCTTTGTTCCCCGTAAAAGCATGTGCACATATTTAAATTAATCATTTTAGAGTTTTTCATTTCAGTAGTATTTTTCCACCACATTCAGAAAGTTCCTCCTTTTACTCATTAAAGTTAATATCCTAAATTATTTGGTATTCCACACCTGTCCTTTAGGGGATTTTAAGAAGGAAAATGTACTTTCTTTATCTATAACAGTGGTTCTCAACCTTCCTAAAGGAAGGTTCTTCATAGTTCTTCATGTTCTGGTTAACCCCAACCATAAAATTATTTTGTTGCTACTTCATAACTCTAATCTTGCTAGTGTTATGAGTTGTAATATAAATATTTGATACTCTGGATACCTGATATTCAACCTCTGTGAAAGGGTCATTTGATACCCCACCAAAGGGTTTCATGACCCACAGATTGAGAACCACTGATCTGTAGTCTTCGTAGCATTTGGGATTACTGATGCTGCCCTCAGCTCCTCTATGCCATTGCACAATGCCGATAAAGTAGGAGAACTAAACAAAGAATTCTATACGATTTTCAAACCACCCTAGATTACCAACTGAAAAATATATCACAGAAAATATGTGACCACTAAACGGTTTGTTACATAACATGCCTATAAAAAGAAAACAATTTAGATCTAAGTTGATAGGTTGATGGAGCCAAAGAAATGCCTGTGTGTCCTTTGGGATTATTCTCTTCAACAAAGTCTGTCATGCTCGATAAGTTCCAAATGACAGTGTGGGAACATGTGAAATTGAAATTAGATTGTTGGAGAAATATGAGAGGAGACAGCAAAATCAGAACATGTTCTGTCTGCACAGCCCCCAGCTAACTTATACACTATCATTCTCTCTATTGGCCACCTGATATAGCTCCTTCTCAAAACAACCACTCTTTAATTGCATTTTACCAAGTTAATAACCAGCTGGATAAAACTAGTACACTATTTGAAGACCTAATATGTACAATGTGAATGCTTTAAAGATATTAAATCTATCAGAATACCTCATGATTCAAAATAACTTAAAATACATATCAGTTTTTCAGAGTATATAAATGTAGTGCTGATTCTTCTAAATATTCCTCATTCAGTCATCTTGTAAAGAGTATAGCTTTAGCTAGAAATGATCCTTGCTTTCTGTTCTATAGTGTTATATTGTTATACAAGCCAATTCTGAAATATGTAGGTTATATAATTCTTGTAGCCTTGGAAACATCCACTTGAATCTGAGCAAAGCACATTTATGCCAAGATGCCATGTTCATGTTCAGTTCATTTTCTAAAGTCTTGAAAAGTGGACGCTTCTGCAGCTGGAACATTGTCAAGTATTCAGCTCGATGCCGTCACTCTTGGCAATAGCTCTGCCCTCATGCAGACACATCTATATGCTCTTCAGAAGGCTCCTGCCTCTCAGGACCCATGAGAAGGCAGAGAATCTTGGCTGTTATTTCTACATAAATAACTCACATGAAAGAAATGCCAGGAAGACTTCTATTATCTGAAGGAGTTTCACATTCCATTTAGTTGAATTTACTACAGTTTCAGCTCCCTCACTGTAGCCCCCAATGTGCTGCTGAAATGCCAGATACAACACATTGTGTCTATGTGGGGTTTCAGGCTGGGGTCACCTATTCTTTCCAGTTAGTGAAAGAGTAAGTATTATAGAAATTCTTATTTGCTTTCTTTCCAGAAGAATAATCCAAAACTGAGACAGAATAACATCATTATAGGTTGAGAGTTATTTGACATTTTAATTATCAGCTCAGAGTTACTTTTATTATATCATTAAGTATTTGCTACAATAAACAGTAGCAAATAGATTGTACAGCATGATACAACTTAGAAAACTCTTCTACATAATCAAGATTGAAAGATTCACCACAAGAGATGTTGAACAGTAGACTTGGAGTCTTCACACTCATGCTCATTAACACTTTATTTTTCACATAAAAAGAAAATCGGAACATGCAAAACTACTTCATGCAGTAGAAATATTTTAAAAATAAATTTCTCTACGTTCTTAGATCTGCACAACTTTAACTTCTTGTTTAATTCAACATAACACTTGTGTTGCTTTATATACTATCTCATCCAGTCTCTCCAGTGACTTTAAGAAACCGGAAAGACAGCATTACCTCTGTTCTTCGAGTAAATAACTTGGCCTGGAAAGATTGAGAGACTGGCTCCTAGGCCAACAGAATAATATTTTCTGGAACTGCTAAGACTAGTAACTGAACACATTTATTCTAAGAAATTTGATCCACATGGTGGAAAATGGTAAGAACATAGAACAGCTATTGGCAAAAGAAGCAATTCTGGGAAATTATAAAATTTACTTCATAGACCTTGTTGATTAGCTTTCTTCAGACCAAATGCTTCTTGGTCATGCCCATGTTTGCCTCTATCACCAAAGTTATTGACACTAAGAGAGAGGATACTTCTTATTCACCTGTGCCTTTCCAAGACCATATTTAATTAAGGTCAATAAATAACTAATAAATTATTGGAAAAACACTTAATATGATCAGTTAATTAATCTTTCATTAGAGAAATTAAGCAACATAACCTAAATAGCCAAGGTAGTTATTCTAGCTGCCTAGGAAGGCATAACACTCTGTATTACTTTAAACCTTCTTGTTTTTGAACTTTTCATAATAAAAATTTTTTTACGGTGTTTACAGTAATTTTAAATTCTATTTAGTGTATGACTGCTAGTTATTAAAGTACTGCTGAATTTCCTCATTTCACTGACAGCACACTCATGCTTTAGAAAGTAAAAGTTAAGATTTCTGCTATTATACTCTATTAGAGATGAAAATGAATGATCACCTGCTGAAGTGGGGAAGGAAAGAGCATATGACCGGAACTTCCATAAACCACTTTTATCCTTGAGTTGTGTAAATCCTCCAAAGCCCTTCCATTCATAATCACTGAGTGACTTTTCAGCTTCAAATACCACCAGCACAGCCAGGGTGCAGGTCTAGACCTAATCATTTTCCCTCTAAGAACAGCTCTGTAGGATGAATGGGAAAAGGAAAGAAATGTGATCCGCAATTGATCCCATTTGGATTTAAATTAAGATACACTATGTGTTAAGAGTCAATCTCAGAGCTTAGAGGACAAATGCCTCTGTGGTTTGCTTCCCAGGGCTTCCCTCCTAATGCATCACTGACAACAGGACCAGCATCTTAAGAACAGAGCGACAGAGCAGAGTCAGTGAGGACAGGGCTAATGTTTGAACAACTGCTCGAGTCTGGGACAAGTTATTCTGGGAATGACAGTCACAATGCGTCATACCACTTTCCCTTTAAACCCCAACTTGTGAGGTCACAGAGAGAAGATCATCCATGTTCAGGTTTGTGATGAATCTGGGTAAGGGTCATAATCACAGTGACCTTCAAGGTCAGTAGGTGCTGGAGCAAGGGCAGTGTTGGAAGCAGGCCGCATTCAGTGTTCCATCAGTCAACAGAGCTGAACAACACAGGCAAAAGGAGGATGGTCCTGCACCCACCCTTAAACAGTTTTTTGAAATCTATATGCTGTCTTAGTGAGCATACACATGTGATTTTGCTGAAAGCTGGAGTAACATTAATCAAATAAGCCCCCTCATCAGTTTTCCCAAGAATCTAAAGACTAAAAAAAAATGACTTGAAGAACCATAGTGCTCCTGCTGACATGCGGTTGCTGAATGTTTTATGGACTGCTGCTAACAGCCATAAGTGAATATGAAATACATTTCTCTAAGTTTTTCATGATCGTATCTCCAAAGTTAAAAGTTGAAAGAGAATGATGAAAAGTTCAGTGAGAGGTATTGACTCAATGTGTAATTGGGTGTGGAAAAACAAGCGACTAGCAGAATGTTTCACATGACTTGATAAACCACAACACAGTTATGCTAGTCTACCTGATTCTGGACCAAATCTTCTAGTATACAAAAGAGTAGCAAACTAAAATGACTAAAAACATGATATGGAAAAAAAATGTGTTTTCAATGTGTTGCGATAATAATCTTAATTACTGAGTTCTCTCATAAAAGCAAGTTAGTAGATGCTACACTAGATGTAAACAATAAAATATTTTAGCAATCTCTGTGATTTATGAAGTCTTGAATATAACCTTTCAATGAATTCACTGTCAAAGAATTTTTTTTGCAACAGCTAAAAACAAAATGATAAGAATAGGCCAGCATGGCTGGTAGAGAAACAGCCAGACAGCCCTCAGTCACTTTGTCCTTGGCGAAGCAGACTCCTCTCCCTTCAGATGCCAAGCTGTTTCCTAACCACCCTAGAAGCCTGGGGACCCTGTTCATGTACAGAATTAGCTTACTATTTCCACATGTTCCCAAGGTCTTGTTTCTGTTTTTGAATAGAAATCTAGATAGATAGACTAGCAGGCTGGCATGTTGGCAGACACACCCTTTCCACAGTACAGGAAAGCAATTTAGCAAGTTACCAAGTGAAACTTGAATTTTCTTGTGTTCACTAAAACAAGAAGATGAAGAAAAAAAAAGAAGAAAATTTTAAAATGAAATGTATTTTTTTTAGTGTCTTGATTTTTTAAAATACCCTTTATATAAGCAAAACACACCAGTGAAAGAAGTCAGTTACTTACTTATTTATCTTGATAAAATAAAAAGTTCAAAACTAGCCTCCTGGTTCCTCAGTTTTAGTTTTGAGCATCTGTAAAAGCTAAAACTCTTGGAATCATGGGGTTTACATTTCACATGGAAATAAGTATGTTGACTTTGGAAAAAGTACATGTGATTCAGGTTATCTTAGTAATGATAGCTTCTTTCTCATAGTGGAAACATCCTAAGATATTTTTTCCAGGAGTAGCTTTGACTCTATGACCTGTGTGTGTTGTCCATCTTGACTTCCCTTCCTGTCTCCATCGCAGTTGCCAATATTTGCCCATATTTCCATGTAGAGCAAAATGTTTCATAAACTAGAGAAAAAGAAGCAAAGGGAAGATACAACAGGTTTCTCTAAGAAGAGCCTTAAGGGTCCTAGTTACCTGGACTTGTACTGTTAATTATTCAGAAACTGGTTTCTGAATCAGAAGAACGACTGAGAAGTTCTTTAAAACCACTCAAGAAATGACTCAAGTTCCCTAGCTCATATTTATGTAATAAATTCTCTGTTCTGTTTGGGATTTCTTTTCAGATACATGAAAGGCAGGTGATGTTTTAAGGTGGTTAAGTATGTTGGTTATATGCTAGAGTGTGTTTAGACGTGCATAGTGGTCACACACACACTATGGAAAGATCTGAAATGCAAAAAGAAATCATTCAGGTTGTCATTTCAGTCTCTTAGCCTGTCTAAACGTCTTAATTTCTTCTACTGAGAGTGACTTAATAATCACATTTGCCTCACAAGCCTTAGATGCAGACAAACTCATTGGAGTAATCAAAAGTTAAAGTGCTATGAAATTGTTTAGCATTAATATGTTTCAGAGAACATTCTACATAATTCTATTTCTTATGTGGATTAAAAACTACAACTATCATCACTGACCATTCCAATTGATTTCCATGCTTGAGTCTAATTCACCAGTGCTTGCAAGTAGAGAATGAGAGCCCCTTAAAACACAAGGAAATTATATAGGAATGATTAAACCAATACTTTGGATGAGAGGACTATCAAATCATGGCCCTACTCCTTAAAATCTTTAGACATTTGAACTTGACCATGAAGTGATCTCTACTAAGACAAGGTTCTCCTATTTCCTTTGAATTAGGAAATATAAATCTCTTTGTGGTGGTTTGAATAAGATTTCCCCCATACTCTCAGGCATTTTAGTACTTGGTCCCCACTTATGTGACACTGTTTGGGTAGGATTAGAAGGTGCGGTTTGCTGGAGAAAGCATATCACTAGAGGAGGGATTTGATGTTTCAAAAGCCAAATCATCCCCAATTTGTTCCCCTGCTTCCTGCTTGAGGTTTGATGTGGACTGTCAGCTGCTGCTCCAACAGGAGCCCATTACTCCTGCTCCACCATCACAGACCAGTACTTCTCTGGAACCACAGGCCAAATAAATCAGTTCTTCCTTAAGTTGCCTTGGCCATGGTGTTTTATCACAGTAGTAGAAACATGAGTAAGATATCCTTCTTTAGCAAATATTTTATAAGTTAAATAAAGTCATCATAAAAAAAAACAACAACAAGCAAACAAGCTATAGTCCAGCGGTCAACTCCAGATCATTGTCTATTTGTCTATGTCCTATGGGCTAAAAAAACATTTATTTACACTTCTAAATAGTTAAAGGAAAAATTGAAAGAAGAAAAACTATTTTGTAATGTTGAGTAATATGTAACAGAACAACCTCATTGTCAACAATGTTTAATCTACAGGCAGTGAAAATCTTTAATGTGGGCTATGTCAATGGCTGCTTTCTGGTGACAGTAATCAAGTGTAGCTTCTGGAAGAGGAAAACATTTGCCTCACGAAAACATAAAGTAGTGAGTATCTGATTTTATGCTTTGCTATGGATTGTCTCTCACAGGCAGTGTGATGGCCTGGTGGTCAGTCGATAGGTCTGGTGGTCCTGAGGACTCTGACCTAATCAATGGAATAATTCTATCACCAGCTCACTAATATGATTGTGTTATTGGGCAGATAAAATCAAGGGGTCTTTGAATAGGTAACTTGTCTACTGCTACCGTCCTCTGCTTCCTGCCATCCAGGGTTAAGCATCCTCTACCATATGTCCATACCACCATAGCCTGCCTCTCCTCAGGACCAGAGTTAGGAATGCAGATGACCTTGACAGAAAACTCTGAGACTATGCGCCCAAATATTTTTCTTATTTAAGTTGCTTTTTCAGGTGCTTATCACACTAATAATTAGTTAACTAACAAGCTAATTATCTATGGTTTCCCAGCCCTGAACAATACAGAAATGAATGTAAGCAATGTTTATTAGTACAATTATACAATGTTCTTAATTAATATATTCTTAGTATTAGAAATGTGATTCTTAACTATAACTGTATTTAATAATTAACAAAAATGCTTTGAACAACTCATTTTAAAACACAAAAGCCTAGTTTATTATATTAAGAATATAGTAGCAACAAATCTATTCTTGGGGCTGGACAGATTGCCCAGTGGTTAAGACTGCCTGATATTCTTGCAGAGGGCTGGAATTTGGTTCCCAGCAACCATGTTGAGTGGCTCACACCCTCCTAAAACTCCAGCCCCAGGAATCTGATGCCTTTGAGTTCTTTGGGCACCTTCACATAACCCACATCAGATACACACACACAAACACTCACATACATACACACACATACATAAATATTTACACACAGAGGCAAACGCAGATATACATGTGCACATACACAAACACTTAAAAGTAAATTATTTTAAAACATAAATATATTCTTTTTATTTTTTATTAAATTCTTTATTCGTTACACTTTATTCACCTTATATACCCCTGTAGTTCCCTCCCTCCTTCCATCCCAACCCCTTCCTTCCTCCCCACTCTGCACCTGTGTTCCTCCCCAAGACCACCGATAGGGGTTAAAATACACTTTTTCTGGATGAAGACACAGTGCTGAAGTTCAAAACCAAGTATAGAAAATACCTTTTATCCAGATAATAGATTACACTATACACATAGGTAATGAAATAGTTAAATTTTATTATTCTAACTGGGAAGATACTGACTTAAAATAAAACTTCAAAAGCATTTTCTACAAGCCTCTCATCCCTAATCATAAGCAAATATTCGACATTTACTAAAGTTGAAGTTTAATTTTAAACAAAAGTTCCACATGTTAAATCCCCAGGACTATGTGAACTTCAGCTCTTGGCTGAATGTGAGAGCCATGTTTGGAAGATTGACAGGACTCTTATATCCTGTAGTGTGCTGTTGCACAGAGACTAACAAATAGTGGCCTCTTGCTTGTTATTATTTGCAAGTTTACACTTAAGAAGAATCGTCAAATCACCTGCCACACTCAGGAGTTTACATGTACAGGTATAAAGAAAATTTTAACTAGAAACATTCATCATTGCATCACTGAAACGATTTTGTTAAAAAGTGGATCCGCATTACCTATTCAGTGTTTGAGATGAGAAAGACAATAGGTGAGCTAGTGCCAGGATCAGAGCAGTCTGTAACGCACAGCACGTAACATTGAACTTCATAGTGTATGCCAGTCTTCCCTGGATTGGGGAACAAATAGTCACATCCCGCAATGCATGTAAGTGGGACAAGAAAGAACTATATAAGCTCCATTTCCATTCTGAGGTAAACTTTTAATAATGTAAATTAATATAATACTTCATATATTGTTCATTAATGAACAAATGCACCCATACTGACAGAGGAGCATGAGTATATTTTACTGACAGGTATACATAAAGAAAAGGAAACCTGAAAATTACTGATCTAAATTATTCCAGATTGGTACTAAAGTCTAATAAAGAGCAATATTTTTAAGAATTTTGAAATAGGTCATGACAATCAATCCTAGATAAAATGCTTGGCTCCCAAACAGTCTCATCATATTCTTTAAGCACAGATGATTCCCGAAATAAGTAAGACTCTTCAAGAAAATAGCTGATCCCAACTCCAGGATGAAGAAGGAACACATGAACCTGGTCCAGCATTAGGAAAGGTTCAGTAACTGTTGGAGGCATATCCTAGACCCCAGGAGACAAAGGGCAGGGAGGGGTGCTGGTTCATCTTCAGAGCAGGACAAAAAGGTGAGCTATTTTGGATGTTGTTAGTTGAAAGAAAACAATCAAGACTTTAGCCCAACTTTTCAAAAAAAATATTATAAGATAAAAACATACCAGCAGGCCAGGTAATGGTGGCTCATGCATTTAATCCTAGCACTCAGGAGGCAGAAGCAGACAGACCAGCCTGATTTACAGAGTGAGTTCCAGGACAGCCAAGGCTACACAGAGAAACTCTATATGAAAGAAAGAAAAGGAAGAAGGAAAGAAGGAAAGAAAGGAAGGAAGGAAGGAAGGAAGGAAGGAAGGAAGGAAGGAAGGAAGGAAGGAAGGAAGGAAGGAAGGAAAGGAAGGAAGGAAAGGAAGGAAGGAAGGAAGGAAGGAAGGAAGGAAGGAAGGAAGGAAAGAAGGAAAGAAGGAAAGAAGGAAAGAAAGATTAAGAAACCAGGTCTTAGTGACTGGACAGCCCTGCTTCCATGTCTTCATTCATGCATCCTGCATGAGTCAAAGGTGGAGGAGCAAGAGACTGAAAACATCCAGTGCTATTTGAAAACAATACTTGTGCTGGAATAATTGACACCTCAGTATCTGGGGAAAAAATGTTTATATAAATAAGGTTGCTTCACA
>CM053744.1:69583594-69753043 GCA_028658305.1 Pachyuromys duprasi
CTCTCTCTCTCTCTCTCTCTCTCTCTCTCTCTCTCTCTCTCTCTCTCTCTCTCTCTCAATCTCCCTCTCAATCTCTCTCTCACTCTTACTCTCAACCTGTCTCTCTCAATCTCTCTCTTCCTCTCCCTCTCTCTCTCTTTGGGCGGGGCCTCTGTCCCAGGGTCTAGCATATGTTAGGCAAAGGGAAAGGAAGCTTGTGAACGCCATCCATGCCAGGACAGCAAGGTGAATGGTCAGCAGGGCAGTGGGGGAGTAGGGGGCGTACAGGCCTGGGAGGCAGATAAGAGGTGACTGCCATAGGTGGCGTCTGCCAATGGCTCTCTCTTAGAGTTATAATGATGTGATTGTGATGTAGTGGAAGGATCCTGATGAGGTTCATCTGCCCTGTCAGTTAAAGAAATAAAAGTCAGGAAAGACCTCAAGCACCACAGGCAGCATCATAGAAACTTCAAACACTTAGACACCAGCAGACAAAGTCAAAAGCATGAGAAAGGCCTTCATACCCACAGCACACACTCAAAGGACAAGACCCTCTGTACCGTAGGAAGAGGGAAAAGGAGACAAGACGGAGGGAATACTAGGAAAGCCAAAAAAAAAAAAAGGCCTATACAACCTTTGTTTTAAGCTGAGAGGCTTTTGTCTCAAGTCAGGAGGGCAAGGAACATGCCAGACATCTTGGAAATTTATCACATTTATAACCTAGCCATAGCCTTTCTCCATAGTTATTTGCCTACCAGGCTACCTGTCTAGCTCCTAGTCTCTCAGTCATATCTGTAAAATTCTGACAATTTTACCTATATTTAAAAATCTGGAATCCCCACTTAAGAGAGCATATGTGGTATTTGTCTTTCTGGATCTGCGCCCTTATTTCAGTATAATATTTTCTAGTTCCATCCATTTATCTTCAAATTTCATTACCTTATTTTCTTTATAGATGAATGTACCATACTTTTATAACCCATTAATCAGTCAAAGAGCATTTAGGTCATTTCCATTTACTAGCTATTGGGCAATGAACAAGGCTGAACAGTTATCTCTGTAGTAGGATATTGCTTTATTTAGGTATATGCCAAGAAGTGGTATATCTGGATCATTGATCTATCCACTTGTAGCCTTCTGAGAATTCTCCACACTGATTTCTATAGGGTTTCACCCAACTTGCAATCCCACCAGCAATGTCGAAAGATTCCCCTTTCCCCATACCCTCAACCAGCATTGTTTGTCAGTTGTTTTCTTCATCTTTACTATTCGACAGAAATGAGATGAGATCTCAAAACGGTTTGTGTTTGTATTTCCCTAATTGCTAAGGATTTAAATTTTAATATATTTATGAACCATTTTATTTCTTTTTTGAGAACTCTCTGTTCAGACTTGTAGCCTCCCCGCCCCCTTTTTTAAATGGGTCATTTGTTTTCTTGATTTTTGTATGTTTAGTTCTTTGTATATTCTGAATACTAATCTTCTATCAGATATATAACTGGCAAAGATTCCCTCCAACTCTGTGGGCTTCCTTTTCACTCAGCTCCTAAATGTAGCTTTAACCTCAGATACAAGGAAAGTAGAAAAGGACCATGAGGGGAAAAGGACCCTAGTGATTCTAGAACATAGAATATGTTTGCAATAACACACAGTGAGCTTCACTGAGGTTCACAGCTCCAAATCTTTTTGGCTGCTATTGCAGAAAAGTCTACATCATTATCATGCATCAGGCTTATTCAGTAAGACAATAGCAGAACTCAGGGAAGCTTGGGGTCAAATGAAAGGGAATTACAGAATCCTCATGTACCTGCCTCCCAGGAGAAAGGCAGAATCATAGTCTCCTCAGCCTGCCTAGCAGTGACTCTTGGAAGGCACTCTTCAACTCTGGAACTAATATTCCTTAGAGTTCAACAGCAAATCTCAGTTAAGCCAAGGTCAAAGTTGCTGCATAAATGATTGATGAAAACTTTTAATGAAAACACCAAAGCTATTTGTTTCTGCAATGGAAAGAGAAGTTATTCTGAGGGTAGACAGGTCTGGGTTCCCACTCAAGATCATTTGCCTCATCTCAGCAATCTCATTCACTCCCGTTGGCCTCCAAAATATGTTAAGTGGAAGAAGCCAGGCAAACAAGGTCACATATTACAAAATTATGTTTATTTTAAATAGTCAAGATAGATAAATCCTCAGAGACATAATGCATACTGGTGATTTCCAGAGGCTAGAGGAAGAGAGGGATGGACAACTTGCTTTGAATGATAAAAATTATTTTAAATAGATGTATCTGGTATTCATATAGAACTTTAAATATAGTATATGTCACTGAATTAATTTCTTTGTGTTCATTTTCAGTTATATGAATTTAGTCCTCATGGGTTATCTTAGAACTTTAAGTATATTCATTTAAGTTGATTAATTTGAAAATAAGATGAAGGAAAAATGACAGCATTCTATGTACTTATTAACAATACTAAGTGTTTTTGATTTCACAAAAGTCTTGACTGGTGCTACTTAAAGCCGAAATATTGGGTGAAGAATGTCACTCAATTCAAGTATTTCCATAGTTTGCACAAAGGCCTAGGTTCTATTCTAGCACATACACACACCACAAATAGACAAAAAGAAATTGTGTTTTCTTTTAAAATATAGTTTGACATGTATTTGACATGCCAATCATAGCTAGAAGAGTTACACTACAAAAATAAGCCAAGTCAAGATGAAGACATGCTCCAAAGTGTGTGGATTACACTTACCAAATCTTCACACCTATTTGTATAACTCCTTGATATGGTGTCTTGCAGCCAGAATGGAACACAGGCTCTTCTACATCACAGAATAGTATGTGTGATTCCTACCATTATCAATCTATAACTAGAAAGTGCTACCATTAACTGATATAATGATGCTACAGATCATCAGTATAACTCAGAAAAAAATGTTATTTAACTTTGCTAGAAAATGTATGTTTCTCCTGAGAAAACCAGTTATTCTTACAAACTGTTATGGTTTCTCCTTTAATACTTTTAAGCACATAACTCAAACCTACAGAAACTTTTCCTTTGGGAGACTTTATAACTTAAAATGTCCTACTTCTTTTTTTTTTGTTTGTTTGTTTTCTGTTTTGTTGTCTTTGTTGTTTTGGTTTTGGCTTTCTCGAGAGAGAGTTTCTGTGTAACAGCCCTGGCTGTCCTGGACACACTTTGTAGACCAGACTGGTCTAGAACCCACAGAGATCTGCCTGCCTCTGCCTCCCAAGTGCTGGGATCAAAAGGCGTGGGCCACCATGCCCAGCTCCATTTCCTACTTCCAAGAGAAATTTTGTTTGTTGTTTGTTTTCATTTTCCTTTTTATTTGCTTTTTAAATTTATTACAGTTTATTCACTTTGTAAACCAGCTGTAGCTTCCTCTCTTGTCCCCTCCCAATCCTGCTCTCCCTTCCTCTTCTCCTCCCATTTCCCTCCCCCAGTCCAACTGCAGGTCTGCAGAGCTCTTAGAGGTGACACCATATTTTGACAATAAAATCACCAAAGCCTTGAAATTTTCTAAATCAAAATTTCAAAATACGTCCTCCAAGATCACACACTTATTTTGAATAGCACTTACTCTATCACCCGCTGTGTAAACTATGAACTTTAACCAGTGTGCTATTTTGACAGTCCCCATTAGGAAGCCTAGCACTCACACCCAACTGCTATCACAGAAACAGGGTAGGAAACTGGATCCGTTTTATTTTCATCTTAACAAAGGCATGCGTGTGACCTGTCTTGACAGTTCACAAGATACCATGGCTCTCTGAAGTGTAAACAATGTTCGCAACCAGGCCACGTTAAAATCTTGGTTTTTATCATAACAAAATCAATGACACCTTGTGAAGGATACGGAAACCTCACAGTAAGTCAAGAGTGTGGAGCCTAAGGGCCTGCTACTGCCAATGGCGTTCATTCTCGGCTCCCTCTCCAGGGTGTACGATGGTCCAATATGCACCCAGCCTTCTTTACTCATGCCCCAAGGTGTGCGAGATTGACACGCTAAGGGCCAGGGTCCAATCAGTTAGTCAATATTACTAACATCCATTCCTGCCCAAAAATGAAAAGCAACCTTGTTTCCTGACCCAGCAGACAGGGTGTCTTTAAACTCCCCTGAGAACAAACGCTCACTTTGGAGACAACTGTTCCCTTGGGCTGCACAAGTGATGAGGAGTCTGTAGTTTAGGTGAGCCTATCATACAAACTGGCACAGCCGATTTTAATAGTTATTTTCTAAGTAGACCTTACAGCTGCTATCTAGGAGATTTTAAAAAATACGATAAAAATTGTTCAGCTGAAGCAATTTTAATAGGCAACTCACACCAAGCACATTTTTTATTATATTTGTAGCAGCAATGTTTCCTGTTTTAAAAACGAATATTGGTGAGCAGTCTTGAGAAAAAGATTCTGGAGGCAGACATGTGACTTTGTTAGGCATGTAACTGAGCTTTGATATTTCTTGATTTTTGAAACTTTATTCAAAGAAGTTAATTGCATAAAAGTTCTGTGTGGTACAGACAGGGCATTTTCTGGGGAAATTAGTACTTTACAACCCTCAGATAGGCAGATAGGCGGAGTTGCTTCATGCTGCAAACACGTTGGTTCCTAGAGGGAGTTCTCTCCAGGGAGGTGCCTTCTCACTAACCACGCCCACTCGGTACCCAGGGTCAGGGCATAAGCTGGCTACAGAGCACAGCCCTTTCCAATCTTTAAGCATTTCCTCTTAATTGACTAATTAGCATACTCTATTACAAAATGCAGAGAGGAAACTGTACATTCCATCTCTCAAATACCAACTTCTGAAGTTTTACTTCCTTAGAAATTTCAGAGCTATTTGCTACTTCCACCCAGTGAACTCTGAGCTCACCTCCACAACATAATTTTTTTAATCACTTTTTTCCATTTTTATTGTAATTTTTATTAATCACTTTGTAGCCCCCTGTAGCTCCCTCCCTCCTTCCCTCCCAACCCCTCCCTTCGTTTCTCCATACATCTCCTCCCCAAGTCCACTGATAGGGGAGGTCTTCCTCTCCTTCCTTCTGATTCTATGAACTGTTATCTTTAGCTTTATCTTTTCGTTTGTTTGTTTGTCTGTCTGGAGTTTTGTGTTTCTTTGAAGTGAGGTCTTACTCTGTAGCCCAGGCTGGCCAAAAGGCTAGCTTTGAAGTCATGATCTTCCTGCTCCAGTCTCCTGAATTTTGGGACTGGAATTATACACTATCACATTGGGGGTTGTGTTTTGTTTGGGTGTTTTGTTTCTTGTCTTAGTTTGTCTGATTTGCTTTCTTATGGTGCTGGAGATTGAACCTAGAGTCTTGCACATGTCGGGCAAGTACAATAGCACTGAGCTACTGGCCCAGTCCTTCGTGTACTTATTTTCTCTACCTTTTCAATCTGGAATGTTCCTTCTAGTAAAGTATTCCTTGCTTATGAACATGCCTGATACTCTTCCTCATTCTCCAGATGTCGAACTTCCCAGGAGAAGTTAACCTCCATAGATTGACAAGATCGACAGAGGTCTGTCGCCGTCATGAATATAAAGTTAGTCTAAACAATACATATATTAACCAAGATACTTTAAACTTTCTTTAGTCATAGCCGATGTCTCAGCTTACTATTTCTGCAACTCTCTGGCCGGCTAATGGTGGCACATATTAATCTCACCTTCCTGGGCTGTCATTTAAAATAAAGCACTTCCTCTAAAAGAGTAACATTTAAGTCTTCCATCTAAGAATTAATGGACAAATACATTTATAAATTCCTCTATTACAGGGAAATAGATGACTTTCATGCCCAGTTGATCTACAGGCAACCAAATCCAACAGTGTTAGTGACATACTAACTGTGCAATCATACAGACCCATACTGCAAAGGCAAATGGCTCTTTGTGTCCTCTGATCCAAGTGGATTTTGGCCACATATCTTATCATGGAATGTGTGAAGACATGGAGGCCAAAAATAGCACAACCATCAGTCAACTTGCAATACTGATCTCTACCCCTCACCTTCATTTATGTTGAAGAATTCACTTTTCTTTCTCTGTAGCTGTTTGCATTTTCTCCACAGCACTGACATCACCTTCTGAGTGACCGTTATTTGTGTATTTTCATTCATCCATATTTATTTATTCACATCAACCGCAGGAAGGCAGTGACTTTGTTGATATTGTTTGCCACTCTCCTTCTATTGACCTTTAAGCAACACTCACCTAACATTCACAGTATAATTTAGTTAATTTAATACTGGGGAATAATCCACTTTCCTTCTCTTGAATATAACCTAGAGAAGTTTATGATATTAAGCATTTTTTCTTATTTTCCTTCTAAAAAGAAATCCTTTTCTGAATTAAGTAACTTTCTTGCTTATTGAAAATCAATTCACCCATACCCAAAATGATGAATTTCTATGTCTATCCTTGTTCATAGATATAAATCTAAATTTTAATCACACCTCCAACTTCCTGCCAGATTTCCTCACAGATTTCCTCCAATCAAGTCTCCACCGATGCAAAGCATATCAGTCTATACCTCATCTCCATCACGCAAAACAAACAAAACAAAACAACAACAAAAAATCTTTAAGAGGCAAAGTATCTTCCCTATGCTCGAAGACTTAGCTTAACAAAAAGGTATTAGAATAGTTCATTCTTATTCTAGCTCTATCAGGAATTTGTTAATATCTCCCAAGCTGACTTCTGAACAAATAAAGAAATAGGTGGTTTTTAATAACTGAATGAACTTGATATTTGAGAATGCCTTATACATATGTAGTCCTAAAACCTGACTTATTCAAAAT
This sequence comes from Pachyuromys duprasi, assembly GCA_028658305.1. NCBI lineage: Eukaryota > Metazoa > Chordata > Mammalia > Rodentia > Muridae > Pachyuromys > Pachyuromys duprasi. The sequence continues at coordinate 69,590,395 of CM053744.1, forward strand.
GTGTCCTCTTGAAACTTTATGTCAGTTTGGAAAATAATTGGTAAGCAATGCAGATTTAACTGTAATATTGTCTGGGTTTGAAATTAAAGTTCTGTAATTACTGCACATTGGACCTTGAGCAAGTTAGTTTATTTCCCCAGCTATTTCATCACACACACACACACACACACACACACATACATATATATCACCAAGGTAGTGATGTGCCTATAATTCTATCACACAAAAAAATTGTTATGAAAAGTAAATCACACAGCATGGAAGCAGTAAGTAATAACCAAAACAACCCTGAGCAAAATTTAAAAAGAAACCTAAGAGCTAAATGTAATTTTCTTTATAAAGAAAACTACCTCAGATATGTTGCTCTGGTTGTGAAAGTATAATGAATACATTATATAAGGAAGCTCTTGATTCTTGTACCGTGTGTGTGTGTGTGTGTGTGTGTGTGTGTGTGTGTGTGTGTTTATCTCAGTATTTTCAAATATAATTCTAAAATGGTTTGTAATTTCTTTACCCTGTGTTATAATCACCTATCCATTTCATTCATCTTCATCTTTATCTTCCCCTGCTATACTCAGATTCTTGCCCATGGCAGGAATTTAATATGTATTTTTTAAATGGATTAGGCAAAAACAAGACATATCTAATAGCGCATCTGTGCATGAGTTTCCATAAACTGGAAATAAATCATATCACTTCCTTGTTACATTAAAGTAAAATTACACTAAAAGCTCTTCAATTATAGCTTTCTTAAAATAAGTGATAAGTTTACTCAAAATGAAGGATCACTCCTGTGTCCACTGTGTTCCAAAGTGCTGCTGCATTCAATACCTTTGAGTGTGCTGCTCCGTGGAAGGGTGAATTGCAGCAACAGAGCTTTGCCACTCAGGGTGGACAGCTACATTTAAGATTCAGTGTCTCTGGACACAAAGACATCCCCTAAAACTAAGGCCCTAACTTCAACACTGATTTCCAGTCCTCTTCAAATATGACTACCGCCTCCATCTAAGTACCACCCTCGGGGTGCATAAGAGCAAGCAGGAAACAAGGGAACAGAAATGTATTTAAAATACAGGAGAAAAATGTGTGCACAGCACTTAGCTTTTGTCTGTCCGGTTTGAAGAGCCTGATAATTTTAAGTCAGCTGGAAACAAATAACGTGAGTAACATGCTATTCAAACTCTGTAATTACTATAACAACTCAGCAGGTATTCGCTCTTCTAGAGGTTCAAATCCTAAGACAAAAGCACTTAATGGGGAACACAAAACTTAACTTACTATTATGATAACCAACCTGCTATGGCCATCAGTGCAGCTCAGTAGGCAGAAAACAGAACTGGCATTTTCCTAATCTAAATTCCAAAGCTGAGATGTAAGCCTGATATATTGATGATGGAAAAATCTTAGCCTTCTGGCTATCACTTGGAATTCTCATCCTTTAGAGCAGAACATCTGATAAATCCCTGCCTGGGCTTGCTTTGGCTTGCTGGTAATTTCATTTCTCAGACAGCTAAGAAGGCGAGAATGGAGAAATGGTATTTTGAACCTAATTTTACTAAATCCATTCAAGTCAAAGGTGATATTCAAACTATTTAATAAGCAGTATTGGGTGGGTACCCACAGTCGGGTCTCCGTGGCTTTCTGTGGCCCAGCAGTCAGTCCTTTAGCTATTGGAAAGGAGGAGGGGTGGAAGACGGGAAAGGGAAATGGCCTGAGCACCCAGGAAATTGGGCAGGGGACACACAGTGTTTCAAGTAGCACCCCTGTGGTTGAACAGCAGTATATCTGTGTATCTACTGTATAAACTGCAAACTGTAAAGTCCCCATCCCTTAATGCGTATTTATTACCTATAAACTGTTAAGTCTTCCGACCCTCCCAGCTTACTACTTTAGTCACCTGTATTGATTCCTTGCAACCCACAGACACCATTTTTTACAATTTTATGTTAGTTTGTTTACTGAGGGTGTCTCCTCCCTCCCCTCCTCCCAGCCTCTTCTTTCTCCTCCTTCCCTTTCCCCTCTCCCTTTCCTCCCAGAAAAGGGGAGCCCCTTTCCCCATATTAACCCTCCCCAGTACATCAAGTCACATCAGGACTGAGCATATCTTCATCCCCTGAGGCCAGGCAAGGCAGCTCTGCCAGTGGGGAGTGGTCCAAAAGCAGACAATAGAGTCCATGTCAGAAACAGCACCCTCAATCACTAGGCGCCCCATATGAAGACCAAGCCTCCCATTGGCCACATGTGTGAAGACAGCCTAGGTCCAGACCATGCATGCTCCTTAGTGACATCTCAGTCTCTGAAAGACCCCATGGGACTGGGTTAGTTGTCTCTGTTGGTCTTCTTGTGAGGTTCCTGTCCCCTTCAAGTCTTTCCCCCAACACTTCCACCTTCCAGACCAGAGTTTACCCCATGCTTGGCTGCAAACCAATTAGCTGCTGGCTGGAGCCTCCCATGGGACAGTCACTTTAGGTTCCTGTCAGAAAGCATAGCAGAGTATCTATTGCTGTCAGGTACTGGCTCTCTACCATGGGGTGGGTCTCAGGTTGGGCCAATTTTTGGTAGACTTTCCCTCAATCTTTGTCCCCTTACTATCCCTGCACTTCTTCTAGGCAGGGTAATTTTTGGATCACAAGTTTTGTTGGCGGGTTGTTGTTCCCCTTTTTCCACTAGTTCTGCCTGGCTAGGAGGTGGTCACTTCAAGTCTTCACGTTCCTCTCCCCCCCACCCCCGACCCTGTTAGGTGTCTCAGCTAGAGTCATACCAATATCCTCCCAGGAGCCTATCCTCTCACAGGCCTCCAGCTTGACCAAAAGATGTCCCCCCTAGTTTCCCTTCTTGTTCCCAGCAACTATGTTCATAGAGGCTTTATTCATAATAGACAGAATTTGGGAACAACCTGTATGTCTCTCAGCTAGTCTTCTTGATCATGAAGCAAGTGTCCTAACTTCTGAGCATCTCTCTAGCCCCTGGTTCAACATATTTTTGCAAACTGTTTTCTTGCTCTTTTTTTTTAAAATTTGGTCTAGAACATAACCCAAATGAAAAAATAATCTATCTTTCTCTAAACATTAAAACACACTTTCACACTGCAGTCATTTTCCGTACTGCTGCCTTAACTGGAATACAAGAGCCTCCTGTGTGGAACTGCTTCAGAGAACACTTCAAATGCAGTCTTCGCCTTGGATTGAAGGTGTCTCTTTCCATATGGCGATTTCCATGCTGAGGACCTGAAAGGAACATCTTCTCACAGTTTACTTTGTAAATGTTATATGTGGGTGTTACACGTAAATACAAGAAGTAGACACTCTTGGGATAGGATTTAAGTGAGCTTTTGTTCTGTATACTGATAGCTCTCAGAATCTGCATGCAACTGCCTTCTTATAGTCATTTGGTAAATGAAGAAATGAATATTGCATGAAACAGAAAAATGAAAAGAATTGACAGAACACTTGACAGGTTCTCATCTGAGAACTTATCTACTGAGAGAAAGGAATGTTTCTCTTGGTCGCTAGAAGAGATCATTCTTAGTTTAGTGAAAGGTGGATCAAAGCGGGAATCCTAAATCATTAAGGGTTCAAGGGAGGTGAGAATCCACAGAGAACAACCCTGGACATGAAAGGCAGCTTAAGCTATGGTGGTGAGAACTAAAGAAAGTGATCAGAAAGGAGGACAGGCTGGAAACTGGCCTTCTACAGACTAGCACAGAAAAGATGAAAGCTAAGCGGATAGAGATTGCAACATGTCCACAGCAACAGTAACAACAGTGCAGATAGTGTTGTTCAGCACACAGGGGCTGGTCAGGCTCTTATTGTTTCCATTGTTGATCATTTAAGCATTGTGTCGTGCTCTTCAGCTAGAAGAAAAGACACATAAGAAGGGCCAAGCCCAGTCTGAGAGAAGGTACTAACACAATGCTTTTGGCCTCAGATGTGATCATGGTGTGGAAAAGGCCAGAATGATAATGCTGGGACTATCATACTCAAACAGACAAGGATCCAAAAGCAAATGATTCAGCTGCTTTTCAACCAGGGCTGGTCCCCATACCTAGGAAAAACGCATTCCAAGAAACTGCAATCAGTAGAGACTGCTGGGAAGCTACTGCGGTAACCTTGGAGTCATCAGAGGAACAAACAATTGTGTGAAGGGCAAACACAAAAGTATGCCCCACTTACAACAGCAGTGGAAAGTGGTTTAAAAACTAGGCTTTCATTGTACACTTTTAAGACTTTTCAGAAGTGAAGCAGTTTCAGAACATAAATGAAGTTTTATCAGTCTATTGCTATTGAACTTTTCTGTAGACTTTTTGCCTATATTTGACAAAATTGTGCAATTCTTCTTAAAGCTTTGGAATCCTCTGTAATGAATATTTTAAATAACATTGATCAGTAGAAGTTGGGCTGATATAGAAAAGATGTTTTGTTTTTACATTTTAAAATTGTATTTCAAGTTCAAAAGCAAAACGCTAGGAACACATAGCATGAGAAGCGTACAGCAGCTGTCTGTTTATTTTGACAAATTTCCTTTAAAGCTAAAATTATATAGAAACTAGAACACTCATTTTAAAATGAGTGATTTCTCCTGTTCCCATAAATTTTGTGGTGGAATAATTAACCAGCTTACTAAAAAGTTGATCTTGCTCCTAACTCTATCATTATGCTGATCCCCAGAACACCACCATGCCTGTCAACTTTCCCTGAAAGCTGTCTGTGTAAAAAACATCCTTCTATTCATGAGACAAGGGAAATTATTGGGTGAGTTTAGATTTCAGGCCCCTTACATACTATGATCAGGTTAGAAGGAATGAACGGGGAAGCAAAGGTATGGATCATTTCCTTGACTATGTTTCTGACATAGACCATCTCTCTGGGCTCCCATTTGGGAAATGAGACAAACATCACATGAGTGATAAGTGCTTTTCAGGACTTACCAAATCCTGACTCACTATTTATACCTTTTCATTTTGTATTCAGACACCGCCATTTTCATATATCTGTTCCTTAAATTACTTATTCAGCTAGTGTGTGTTGAGTGCTCACTATCTGCAGTGCATTGCTACTTTTCTAAGACTCAAAGACACAATAACTAAAATAATCAATAAAGGTTAGCCTCTGTTCCATGCAGCTTGCATGCAATGATTGTTAATGCTATGTACCCAAAAGGTTATGCACTTGATAAGATTATATAGATGGAGAATTAAAGACAAAGACTATTAACCTATGCGTTAATGTGAACTTAGAGGGAAGGCTTTAAACAAGATCCCAATTACTTGAACATTTGAACCATACAAAAGAGAAGAGTTGAAGGACTTTTAAAAGTAATCAACTCTAAAGTGATGCCTAAACAAAATTAATAGATGTTGATACTTTTTTTTTGAGTGGGAAGGGGAGCCTTGGGTCTTGTTTTACTTCCTTACTGTTGAACAAATTTCTCTGAACATGAGTCTATCAGGAAAAGGATGCCCAAAACACAATGCACATTTGAGAATTCACTAAGGAAAGAGTCATAAATGGTGTCTGCACTGCTCATACATCACACAAAGCAGCATACCCTGAACTGGACTGTGATGTGGAATATGAAAATGGTGGTACATATACTTTTATTTTAAAGGGCTGCTCAAAGACCATCTCCCCTGAGCAGTAGTCCAAGGAACTGGAAAAGCAGGACACACACCTTAGAGAAACAATGATGTTTTGAGAAGTTGCCTTAACAAAGGCAACAAAGAAGAATTCTACCTTTCATGCACAACACTGCCATGCCATGCTAGAATAAGGAGGCCAAAATAACAGGTGTGTCAAGTCAATCCTGGGTGGAACTGAACGGGAAAGTAAGCTCTTCAGGGAACCAAAGTCATTCCCCGAAACAAAAAGCTGTGTAAAAAGTGAGGACACTGTATTAGCAGAGCAGGGGGTAGGTGCACAGACTTTATTTAATCCCAACATCTCAACTCTGGTTCTGAAAAGATGTAGATGTCTTTGTGGATCACAGGTGAAAACAGGAGGCTCTGCGTTCTGTGGATGTTAACAGTGTTGTGTGAGTCTGCATCTTTTGTGACTTCAGACATGCCCAAAGCAAGTTCTCAGACACCAGTTCTATTAAACTACATCACCAGTTGCCATCAGCCTTGAGTAGCAATCCCATCCCATGAGGTAAGAAGCAGCCATTGGTGACCTTCAGCTGCATTTAGGAAAAAGAGTGACGCCTAATCTCATTTGCATCCTTGGATACTGGACCTCCAGCCTGCATTCTTTTAGCTCTTTGTGTGGGAACTGGACAGTAACAATTTGTAAATCTTTCAAAGAAAGGTGAAGATCAGAGAAACAGCAATCCTAAAGCTCTGATGGTTCACAGATTAGTGGCCTGCCATTAAGAGGTGCCTGGCATTGGGTCATGGAGCTGGAGCCATAAACATTATCAGCTAACTCTGAGTTTCCTGGAGCCGCAGAAAGAAATGAGTTTGTTACTACTTCTGGTATTAATCATAATAAGTGTTTTATCTAAGCCTGTCATGTTTAGTTTCTCAGTGCAATTTACCTCTCAGGCACGCTGTTCGCGGTATCAGCTGGCCTTATCTTTTAACTTATAGTCTTCAAGTGCCTAAATGTATTTCCTCCAACATTCCCACAGTTAACATGACAAAGTCAACATGTGGTATTTTAAGACAATGCTGAACCACATTATGAAAGACAGAGCTGCCAAGGCCAGCCTACTCCTAGCACCTGTTGAAAGCTTACCAGACAGCCCTGATTCTTCTCCTAATTGTGATTCTTAAAAGTGGAGTCCAAGAACGTGCATTAATATATTTATTTATCTTGCTGTTACCTTTGTTAGGAAAATAAGAGATCCCCTGATCCTCTATACTGTTTATCACCTGACACTGCTTAGCAAGTAGCTTTTGAGGGACTGTAAGATGAAGCTGTGGTTCTACAAAGCATAGGCTAGCAGAAGGGACACAGCCTGTGAGCAAGGAATTCAAGGGAGTAACAGTGTAGCGATGGACATTTTGACAAATGTGTCATGAGGGGAAAGCGTGTAGTTTTTATAAACCTAGTCCACAGTTCACATAGGAGAAAGATGTAACCCTGAAAGGAAGTTATGCCTTGAAGCATAGGCAGCTAATAATATTCCACTCTGCACAACCCTATTTCATTGTAGTCCTCTTATGATCTGCTAATAATCCTTTATAATTAAGCTTCCAGGATAATATTAAAATGTAATCCACATGAACACCAATCGCAGTGTCTTTCAAGGGCTGAAGTGGTTCTCGCTTCCAGCTCTGAATGACAATCACTATGCGGCTTTAATTTCGCATTTTTAAATGGTTTGCCCCAAGATTTAAAGAAAGTTTATGACTTATTTCAATCCATAAATGCAGTTGAACTAGGCCTCAGTTAAACCCACACTGTTGAAAGTTTGTCAAAGGTATAGGTCTCATGGCTTTACGTATTTCCCTCTCTGGAGCTAAAAACATTTGCAGCATCCCTCAGGAGAGACAGAGAGGTCCTCTTTCAGGAGTAGCCCATGGAATGCTCACAGTAAATGAAGTTGGTCATCCCAGACACTGCAAATGAATGGCATGGGGCAATAAAAATATATAAAAATTATTATATGTGAAATTAAACCTTACTCCCACACTTAAATGTAGTGCTTAGAATATTTGTATTTCATCTCTTTAGCATATTATCTTCCTCAAGCCTTTATAAATTGAAATTTTGCCCAATAACTGGATAATAATTTGAATCAATAATAGTTATTAGAAGTAAAATGTTCAAAATATACATTAGTCATATATTCCAGCACAGTTTGCTCATGAACATAATCTATGGCATAAATCTATTTCAGGGAATTGTTCTTAGAATATTATATTGATGCTAGAGTTAACGCAGTTTTTCAAAATATACCACTTAGTTAATCTGATGAAATTTAGCCTATAGCAAAAGTGTAAGTCAAATCACTCACCACACACAAACACAGTGGGGGAGTTTGTAGAGAGGGTTCCAGAGAGCAACCTCTTTGACTCCGCCTCTCACACAGCAATAGAAGAGGTGGGGGTGGCAGCTATGGTGTTCTCATCTAAAAACCACGATTTTGCCACTAACAGGAAAGAAAATGGCCAACTATTACATAATCTTGTAAAAGATCTCACTTAATTTACAATCCACAGATAACAAAGTGGCATTTGTGTGGACTTTTTCAAATGTCAGTACGGAGTAGGAAAATGGTATGTTCTCAGATAAAAAAAAATAATGCTGTTATGATTGTATCTAGACTCGTGAAGTGCTGGGAAAAGATGATTTCTCCTCAAGTAGCTGTTTGGAGAAGATTATGCCCAGACAGTTGAGCAAATTCAAACAATTCTGATGAGGAGGAGCGTTTATTTATGTAGTTTTAAACAAAAGCGATAGACAAAGTTCAAAGGGCACGACTTACAGGTATTATTTAAGCTATCTAAAATAGCTCACATCAGGTAAATGCTGGATGCAAGTTTTCTAAGAAATATTGAAAGAGAACACTTCTATTTTTATAGATTTTTTAATATAACATAATCCTAAGCATCAAGAATATCAGTCTAGGAAATAGTAAAAGTAACATTAAGCATATATTAACCTCATGCCAGGCACTGTGACAAATGTTGATGACTTTTAAAAGACAGAGAGGAAAGAGGAAGAAGAAAAGGAGGAAGAGGAGGAAGAAGAAGAAATGACAAAGGATCCATCTTCCTACAGCTATTATTCTAAAGGTTTAGAGATGTGGGAGGGTAAAGAAGAAAAATGAGTAGAGTAGGGAAAATTAAACCAAGTGCAAGACACAGAATTCAGAAGCAAGGGTGTTGGTGGGGACACGAAGGATATGTAAACTCTGAATTAGCTAAATGGATATCATCAGGGCCAGCAGAAAATTTAAACAACTGTAGACTGCACTTTCCACAAATGTGTTCAAGTAAAACATTTTTTAAAATTCTACAATACAAAGCAGTATACAATATGCAATCCATAGAAAATGAAAGACAAAATCAACTGCAATATGGCATGTCTATAACAAATTTGTAAGTCAAAAGTACAAACCACCAAAACAAACAAACAAACAAACAAACATCATACAAAACAACAACAGCAACAAAAGCCACACTGAAGAGGCCATCAGAGACAAGGTAAGACCTGATTGAATCTTGACTAGCCAGGGTGATTCAACACAAGGAAAAAGTGGGTGCTATACAATGTGTAATGAAGAGCCTGGGATTTAAAGTTCCAAATGTCTGCATTTAAATCCTAGCCCTACCACTCCCCAGGGCTGTGACTAAGGCAAGAGACCTAACCTCTATAAGCCTTAGTTTCCTATATGCAAAGTGAGTTGCTTAAAAGATCAGCTGTCAAAATTCTTGCAAATTATTGATCTATTATAGTTGCACACATAGCTATATGGATTAGCCATTTCGTACATCATTTCTATACTTATCAAGTTCTTCGGAAATCAATCCCAGATTTCAGCATTCCTCACTATTTTGTGGCAGTGCAGGGCAAAGATGAAAGAACATAATTTACAAAAGTGACAGATGCTAATAAACGTTGGCCGCCATTTCAATACACAGTGGCAAGATTGTTAAATCACACTGGACTTGTTAGCGAGACGGCACTCAGTTAGAAAAGGAGGCAGCTGACTGGCTCAAATCAGCAAATGCTTGCCTGGCTCTGCCATTTATCTCCTAAGGTAACTTAACCCACCCTTTTGCCTTTTCCCATCAAGAGCTAATCATGACAATGGGATGTTCTTCATAGAAGCAAAGTTTCGGGCTGGAATTGAATAAGCAAATAGACTGAAAACTAAAACAAAGCCAATTTTCCCTCTCTAGTACTTCTTGTTTCTTCCAACCACTGTGACAATGATTATGAACCACATGCATGAACTCCAGACACTCTCCGAATCTTCCAAACATGAGCTGCAGCCCTGCCCTTTGCCCTGCCCCTGTCTCCCCAGGCTGGAGGCCACTCCATACTCCACACCCTTACCCTCATGCCCTACTCTGAGCAAACCTTTTCCCCTTCGTTGTGAACCAACTTTGGAATTGATATGTGTTTATTGACAGCTAAAGTTCAAAATGAGCTCTCTCCTTCAAATTCTTCTCGCATTATAACCTGTTGATTTATTCTTATTTGTTCACAATCAACCTTATTTACATCTGCTACAGTCATTCAATTTTATGGTGATTTTAGCAGTTCCTGGAATTTGCCAGTCATGTGTTCTTTTCTCACAGAAATAAAGTCTGAAAAATATTTCATTCAATTTATTTTTAAGTGTTTCTATAGTTTAAAAATAATTGACTTTGTAATTTTTAAAACCTGAGCTTCAAAATGTTTAACCAACTACCAGTTGGTGTTTAATAATTGTTAAAATGGTATTTAACAATTGCCAAATTACACCTAGTACAATTTCAAAGTGACTGACTATTAATAGCACTTGCTGAAAGACACCTCTCTTCACAACTTGACTCCAATGTCTCCTTTAGCTCAGCAGGCCTATGTAAAGGTTTCCTGGTATAGTTGTCTGCCTGTTCTCAAGACCATTACTGACATATTAAAATTAAAGATTCATACTCTATTTAAAATTGCTTCCACTTTTAATATGGACATATTTTTACATCACAGTTAAATTCTAGCTAATTTAACAAATTATTCATTAAAACTGACACTAGGTTTCTTTACAAATTTTCTTTAATATGATTGATATGGCAAGTAGGGTTCATATTGCTCTCTAGTTGATAACTAATGTAGCATTTAAAAGCAAGTTTGTATTTTTCAGTGGGTACAAAATCAATCTCATTTCTCCAATTAGTAATCTTTAAGTTGTTAACAAAATGGTATTTGCTTCTTCATCCTCTGCATTATAGTAGATCCACAGGAAATACACAATGCATTTTAAGTTTTAAGACATTTGCTTTTAAGTGGTTGCATCTTACCATTTTACCTCATTACCATATTACCAAGGAAGCAGCAAGAAAATTCTAGAAGCAAAAATATTATAGCCATGTTTGTGGTCATAAGGTAATAAACTTATACTTTAGAACAATAATAGTTAAAATAATAGTTAAATACCAATAATAGTTAAAATGCTATTAATAAATAGTGCTAATTAATAATGACCATATGCCTAGTTCATATATGCAAGTTTTTATCATAAGGAGTAGAATATACTTAACCACATGAAACACATTCATAGATAAATAAGAGTTTGGCAACTCAATCAAGTAGTGAATAATGGCAAATAAGCAAAGAAGCCGGAATTAAGTAACAAAATGGCTACAATAAACTTTATGGACTGTTACAGTCAAGCAAATACAAAATTATGTGTATCAGATTCAAGAACAGCAGAAAGAGTGGCAGGTGGGCTAGTGAAACAGAGCGTGGGGGCTCACAACAATACACAAAGGGGGTAAAGACATAAAGAGATGCTCTGTTTTTAAAAGGTAGCTTGGTGCTATATGCCAAAGCTTCATATACAGATATCACCTAATCTACTCTCTTCACCTCTAAAGGTTTATCTTGAGGAAATAATAAATGGGAAAGAGTAAAATCCAACATGTCAATCCAAATGTTGAATTATTGTCAGTGTATCTATTCTTTTCATCCCTTCTACTCAGTTCAAGCTCTCCCTACTTTGCTTGTGTTTGCAATTTTGTTTATGTTTTAAAATACAAATATTATTCATTCAGTAAAAGGATGATATGTTTGTATACTGGATAAAGCATGTCCCAAGTATGCATGAAGGTAAATCTTCATGTGAAAAGCACGGGAGTTTGCTGGAGGGATTTCATCTCAAATGAAAGCGTCCACATTGTGTCTAGTAGTCTAACGTTGCCACGTTATTCATTGGCAGAAAGAGACAAAATTCTGGCAGAAATTGGCAATTTTTGCCTTACTTCTAACCAACAAGTATGGTTCCTTTAAACAACCCTTACTCTTTGGACAAAATGTCCTATCTGGTTTATTTGGGGGCCTCTAATTATTTCAAATTTCATGAGAGACTGAGGCTGAAGTCTCAAGTGTGATCAGTCTTGTTTTTACCACCGTTTAGACCAAGACTTCAAAGGTCCATGAATTAGGCCAGTGATGTTTAGATTTTGTACTAACTACAAACATACCATAATGTGCAGGGCTGATAAGAGATGTGATCAATAGCCAGATAATGCCTTACAGCTGGCGCTGTAGAAAGGGGAGATGAGCAAAAATGACCTGATGTTCTCAGTGTTTGTTTATAACCTATTGATCAATGGTGAAAGAAGAGTCAGCGTGTTCTAAACAGCTTGACTGTTCAAGCCGAAGTTCCTTACAGCATTATAATCAAACAACAATACAGAGTCGCTGGAGAATGTGTGTGTGTGTGTGTGTGTGTGATTTCAATTTCATAGGTATTTTCAGTAATTATTTTCAACAATATATTTTGCCACTTAGTACCATTCTAAAAATATGTTATTTACTGCCTAAGTCAAATGCAAATAAAAAAATTGTTCAATTATATCTCAGTATGAGTGCTTTAAAATTAATTCACTTGGTTTCTCAAAGAATCAAAGTCACTTTTAAAATGTGTTTACTTTGTGTGCAGGTCAGAAGACAACTTGCCAAAAGTCAGTTCTCTCTTTTTCACAAAGTACTTTCTGGGATGTCACTCCTGGGACAAGTACCTTCAGCTACTGAGTCACCATGCTGGCTACTCAAGCTTATGTAACAAAGCAAAGCAAAACCAAACACAACAAAAAACACTAAAGCTCTAGATATAATTCTAATATGAAAACCAAATATTCTTTGTTATGTGAATCTTAAGCAACTTGCTACATTCCCTTAAGAATGTATCACCCCATGTTTCATGATTATAGAGCTTGACACTGGGAGGTAAGGTGAGGTTTAAGTGTATTTGTATGAAGGAGTAATTGCTGAACTGCACTGATCTTATTCCGTGTGTCAACTCCACCCTGAACTGTACACTAACATGTCCCCAGTAATAAATGCAATGTCACCAAGGAAAAGATATTCCCCATTGTTGATGGGAAGGAACAAAGGATAAAAAGTTCCAGCCAGAGACCGTAAAGTTGAATTTGAAACTAGACAGTCTATCTCAACAGTTCATTCTTTCCACCCCTGTGCCTTTGTAGAAGTATTAAGAAAACTTCCTTGTGCTTTGAATCTGTGTTAAGATATGCATCTTTAAAATTCTTTAAAAGACAATTCTTGAAGCTGTAAGTGTAATTCAGAGATTGCTTTAAATGCATATATATAGAGAGATATAGATATATAGAAAGATATTTACTGTCTATCCTTATGTCCTGGCCTCTGGTTCCAAGGAAAAGACTTGATTATCATCCACTACCAGTCCCCTGCTTAGATCCCTAAAGCATCTCAGCATAGAATTTACATTCATTGTAACAATAAACCTAGATTTCAACAACAAAACCTTTTAACTGGTGCTAAGTACAAACTCATGGAAGACTTTTACTGTAGAAGCTGAATTTTGAAATTTCATCTTGTCTCTCTGATCTTAAATTTCATTAGTTATCAAAACAAACACACAGGTTGGTCAGCTTTAAAACAAGGTTTATCTGACACTGTGTTGTTTGACAATTGTCCTTCGTGCCACCTGAAACGTGATTCAGGTGCCGCAGTGATTAAGTTACAGTCTCACAGAGTCGTGAACTTTAACAGCAGTAAAACAAATACTGTATGAATTAAAAGGAATATAAGAAAGGCCATGGAAGAGGAAAGGGGAGGAGTTGAAATGGATGCCAACAGAAACAAACGAAAAATGACTGATGACAATCCCTTTCTAAGTATATCACTTTTACCTTTTAAATAAGAAACAAGCCAAACGTTTATTTTTGAAACTATTTACTCAAGGAACAAAGTGCTTGCATTTGTTGCATAAAGTGTAAGCTACAATTAGACATGCAAAAATAGATTCATCATCAAAATAATTACATTTTATTAAAACTTTATAATCTGGTTAGGTCAGAAACCATAAAGTGGTATATGTATGTTTGTGTGTGTGTTTAAATATCTGCAAGTCCACTTACTTCATTGAAGACACATCTGGGTGATTGTTTTGCATAAAGAGCATTCCTGTCTTTCATCTTTTGCTCTGTGGGTGGGAGCTGGTGGGGAGGGGTAAGCCTTGTCCTTCTAGTTCTTAGAGGAAAGCCTGTGATTAAATGGGAGAAAACCAAAGATGCTCATTAGGAGTCACAGAGATTCCCACCACACTTTGTGGAAGAGTGCAGCCTCCTTACCTAGAGGCTGGTCTGACCTCATCGCCTCCTGGAGAGACCTGGATAGCTCATCTTCTCCACATCAAATTGCTGAGTGAAGTTTCATTACACTTCTTAGGAGGCCAGACTTAGTGGGACTTTAAATGTGCCTGGGAACTGTGTCATCATGCAAGATCGTTCCTGCTGTGGATTCTGGATGCTGCAGAAGCACATAGACTCAGATGTGCTTGGAAGGTAGCATGGTTGTTTTCTTTGAATAAAGGATGAGTGTTTTGAAGAACTTTTTACCTTCTTAACTGAATTGCTCCATTTTAATTCTTGCTCAATTTGATGTCATTTAAATGCCAGGCAACATTAATTTACATTTATTCATTTGGAAACTTCATGCAATTATTTGTTCGTATCAGACTCATTTGAGACCTAACTGTAAACAATATTCAAATTCACTGTCATGCCACAAGAATTAGTGTGTGTGCGTGCGTACACATGTGTTGGGGGAGGCAGGGGATAAAGAAAAGGTAAATTAGAAATTAACAAAGAGTGAGTCCTTGCAACAACCAAACTGGGTTTTCCGTTTATCCTGCTCTTCCGTCTCTACATTGGATTTGACCTCATCATGAAAATTAGGAAGCGTTGGTGGGTGACTGTGTAGCTCAGGGAAAGGATATATACATTTTCACAGAAGACTTTGGCAGATTAAGACCTCTCAGTATTGCTGATCCATCTGCTTCTTTAGGGCCCATATTTTGGAGGGAGTGCCATGTGATTTCATATCGGGATGTTCATAACCCGAGTTCTTAAGCTGTGTATGAAACAGATTTCAAGGGATCCAGCCCTGATTAAAACAGTTAGCCTGCTCACATCCCCCTATTTACTGTGGATTACAGGGAGGGAAGTAGGGGTTAAATCTGCAGGTCTTGCAGCTTCCCCAGAGGTTAACCTGGCAGCCAGCTTGGCACCCACAGGAGAGCTGACAGGTAGCAGGATTTGTCTAAGCAGGCTGCCTGAGAGCCAACAAGGCAAACTGAAGCTCTGGATTAGTTCTGGATTATGTTGTCAGAGTGAAGGCTGATGGACAAACTGCACAGGAATAAAATGCAATCTGTTTGGGGAGAGAGGCAGTGTGCATAGCTTCCATTTTTCAAGAAATGACAAGAAAAATCATTAATAATTTGTAAATCCGTGTCCATTAACTTTTCTCTTTGTTTCCCAAGACAGCCTTTTTAACATGAGTTTGCCACTGTCCTATATCTCTTCTGCCTAGTGACAGATGGCAAGATAGATATGAAATTGGATTCATAAAATAATAGCTCCGTCTCTATGAAAGACACTTTGTTCTCCTAATACCCCTGCCCCCCCACTCTAAAAGCAGAATGAAAGGCAACTTTGACACTGAGAGAGCCAAGTACACATGTTCTCTCTTTTCCCCTGTGATAAATTTTTAACAGATAGGCATTACTTAGTAAAATAGACAAAATAAAATAAATATCGTGACACTATGAATACACATATTATGGTGATAAAAGGTGGTACATGGCATCTTTCTCCACCCGACTTTTCTTGTGAATTAGTCTTGGGAACAACCCAAGGTACTTAATAGCTATGAATATGCAACAGTTTTAATAGAAATAAGCTTACTTTCTGTATCAGAGGGGTTTTTTTGTGTGTGTGTTTCTTATGCTAGAGTCCAATATTTTCATCAAGAGTTGTGAAGTATTTGTGGCAACAAAAATTAACTAGCATTTCTAATTTACTAACATACCTAATGTTCTACAAAAATCTGTTTTTTTCCTCTCTCACACAAATTGAATAATGTACATTAGCATTTCCTAGAGTAAAAGTTAACTGCTATGAGACAATAGCTCTCTGGGTAAGGTGAAGCTAGCGCTTCCAAAATATCAAAAACTGCAAGTTCTTGAGCATCTCGGGTTTGATCTGAATTACCATTCCCACTTTATAATGGTTAAAATAAACAGAGCTTTGAGAATAATGAGGTGACCCTTATACACTTATGAGAGAGATACATAGGACATTTTTAATGCTCTTCTCAATGATTTCAAAACAAATTTTCTAAGTAGAATGGTTTTCTTCTTCATAGGAAATAGAGTTAAGTTCAGACTGGGCTCTTTGGGCTCTTCAGACTGGGCACTGCACCGTACCTAATATGAGAGAGGGAATCCATAACATAAGGAAAGGGTCACCTTTGTCTTGGGCAGAGCTCCGTCTGGCCTGTCCATCACATGCAACAAATATCCCACAACTCTGCAAATGAATCAGAAGAAAGGATTTCATGCTAAAAACTATTGAATTCGCTTTGAGTGGGGAAAAAAAAGAAAGAAAGGTAAATAATATTCTTAGAATCTTATTTTTCACAATATTGCTCTCTTGAATGTTAATATGTGAAGCACAGAAAGAATGGCCAGAAAAATAAATATTTATTTGGAATTGTAACACACAGAAAAGCTTTGGGCCTGAAGATATACAATTGTTTTAGTATAGTCAATTAATCCAGCGTGCTTATAAACAAATGTTCAGATCTCTGTTTACCTGTAAACAAGTTCAACATTGACCATCTGTATATAATGCATTATTTAAAAATAAGTCAGTGGCATCGGTCACGACACTTTAAGGATGCACGTGACCCACTTGCACAAGTAGCCCCAAAGCCTTTCCTTACCCATTAATGATCGTTAAAAACAACCCTGACAATTTTTTTTTATCTCTGATAAGACCGGATGTTGCATCTGTATGTGTAGTACTGAATACAGCTGCAAAGAAATTCCAGTTTTTTGTTCTCCTCTGACAAGATCCTTAAAGCCATGTTCTCCTCTGGGAATCAGTGCTTGCTGCCTTTTTCCATGCTGTATTACATAGGAAAATTATTTCTTTCTTTTGAATTGGATTAAAGAGAAAGCTTTGGGTTCCTTGGACTCCCCCTTGCTTCCTTTGGGTAGAAAACCCCCGGTTTCTTGCACACCTTTAACTCTAGGCAGAAGCCACATGTCACAACACTCTAAATCAGCAAATCCTGCATTTTAGGTATTTACATTACAATTCATAACAACAAAATTGCAGCTACGAAGTAAAACAGAATAATTTTATGGTTGGAGGTCACCACAACATGAGGAACTGTATTAAAGAGTCACAACTTTAGGAAGGTTGAGAACCGCTGACCTACATGGAAAGGTCCCATTTTTCTTATAAATCTCAGAACAACCTAGCCATAAATTTAGTTGTAAGAGTAAAGAAATTAGGGGGTTTTGTTTGCTTGCTTGTTTCTAAAAATACGTAAGCACTAAAAAAAAGCAGTTAAAATATATTTCATTTTAAGTAGTAAAATAACAGTGAATATAACTAACCCCATGTATAACTACTTAGAAACCCATGTTGAAATAGAAGCAAAGCTTATGGAAAGCCGCAGAGGATGTTTGTTGAATGAGAGAACTTTATTTAACTGCCATCCACTTTATGTACACAGAAGAAGCAATGGAAAAACAAACAGATGGTCTATGATTTGGAGTTATATTAAAAACTCCAAATATTTACAATTTTAAATATGCTAAAAGATTGGCAAAGGAAAGAGATGCTTCAAAATATATTCTATAGATGGCAATTACTGGATCACTCAATGAAGCCCCCTGCAGGGAAGAATTCAAAGCAAGTTGTACCCTTTTCCATTATCTAAGAGAACTTAAGAGAACCGCTAAATAGTTTAGATCAAAGGCGATTTGCCTTTTCCATGACTATGCTAATGGACACAACATAAGCTTGGAGAAATCCTAAGTGCTGAATGAAGAAGGAATCGAAGGGTAGAAGGGAAATTAAAGAATCTTGAAACTTAAACAAGCTGGTTTTATTAGTGGGATCCAATCATTATATTACAAAATTGTCACTTCTCTTCTTTGTGAAAAACCTCACATCTACAGAAAGGAGCAAAAGCACTTTCAGACCTGGGTGTGTCTGGCTGGAGGTGTGAATCCTGGCTTTATCACCTGCCAAGCATAAAGATGCTACAGGCTATACAAATCAAGAGTCCTATTGACTAAGAACCCCAGAGATGCTGTCCTGGAGGGGGAAAACAAAAAACAAAAAACAAAGACCAAGAAACTTATTTTTGTTTCCAGAAACTGTTTCTTCAGATGCCAGCAAAAAATGCCAAAGGTGATGAAAAAGGCAGAAACAGAATGTTAAGAACATGGGTTAATTATTGATGCTATTGGCCTACCTATGATAGTCAAGGGTCAAGAGAATAAATTATCTCACCAACAGAGAGAGATAAAAATTTTTTTCAAAGAATATGAGGAATATAAAACAAAGATTCACAAATTAAAAGAACAAAGAGTGGCCACCAAAACATAAAAAGAGTTGGAACAAAAACTTGTACAAAGCTGAGAGAAAAGCATCTTAAGTCATAGACAGGAACAAAAACTCATGAACACATTGAGCAGATGCAGGCAGAAGACAGCAGTAGAATTCCTTTTGCCACAGACCTTTCTTTGTCTTTATGTTATAGCCAGTACAAATGTCATGGCCACTCACCCAATATATTCTGCTAAACTGAACAATATTAATAGTACACAAGGACAAGTTCAGTCAGGAGAAACACATTTTCTGTCCTTTGCTTTGGCACGCGCTAGTAATCTTGTGCTCCGTACAAAACGAGAACTTTGTACCAGTACAAATTACAGCTCTGTACTTCTCATTCTCTTTTTTTATACTATAAGCACTAATCATCTCGTGGACACAAATGCACTTGCTGAAAGAAAGATCACAACTCATTCTGCCTATTAATCTGTTTCTGACCTGCTAAAAAAGCAAGACTAGCGAAGAGTCGTTTATCTACAAAAACATCTGAAGTCTAACCTGCCACATGTGACAGAGTCAATGGATTTGACTAATGGATTCTCTGAGAAATAGCAGTTTTTTTCTGTTATTTTTTCTTTTTGTTATGCATCTCTATAGACGAAAAACAATGGTGAAAGGGTCAGCGTGTTATGCACTTGCAGAGATAAAATAGCAAAGCCACGTAGACTCCAAAAAGACTTTGTTATTTATGAATAAAAATATCTGAGAACAGGGGAAGGAAATGACTAATAGTGCCGAAAAAGCAGAAAGCAAGAAGTCAGTGAGGGCTGTCTCAGCGGCCACCATCCATAATGGTTCAGAACCCTGGCTGTAGAGTTTTAAAAGCATGTTTTTAATATTTATTGAGTTGTGAATGTAACCCCCCCAAAAATGTCAGCATGAAATGTCATAGCTCTTACTAATTATAAAAGTAACAGATACTATTTTGTGCATGTTCAGATGAGAACACTCAGTCATTATAAAAGCAATTGATTTCCTGAGGACATCCACTTTAGTAAACATACTATGAAGGAAACTGTAATCTTTCTCCATCCCCAACTCCAATGCAAGAACCGCAATCAGAACAACTAGAGCCCACGTGGCCCCAGGTAGAAGGTGTTTACTTTTTACCATGCCATATTTTCTAAGAAGCTATGATACCATTTTAAGTTAAAGTAATTAAACCTGAAGTAAGTCAAAGCAGAATGTGTATTTTAAAATTTCACCTGGGGTGAGATGAAACATCAAAGTAGTTTTGATTCTATTTCCCTGATGGTTTAGGATGTGGGACATCTTTAAATGTTTCTCAACCTTTGGTTCCTTGTCATTTAAGAATGCCCCACCTTTTAAACGGGTTGTTTGCTTTCTTGATGTTTAGTTTTATGAGCTCTTCTTATACTAACCTGCTGTCAGATCTCTAGTTGGCAAAGATTTTTTTTCTCATTCTGTAAGCTGCTTCTTCCCTCAAATGATGGTTTCCTTTGCTATATAGAAGCTTTTTAGTTTCATGTGGTCTCATGTATTAATTATTAACCTTAGTGCCTTGCTACAGTGGTCTTGTTTAGAAAGTCCTTTCCAAGTGAGTTAGGATGTATCACCTTCCTCCCTTATCAGGTTCAAGGTATCAGGTCTTCAGTTGAGATCAATAATCTATTCAGATAACTATCCAGTTTTACCAGTGCCATTTGATGAAGAGCATATCTTATCGCCAATGTGTATTATTGGCTTTGCTGTCAAAAATCAGATGGCTGTAGGAGTATAGGGTTTTATGTTGAGTCAGGAAAGGAATACCCTTATTCACTACTAGCATGAATACAAACTTGTGCAGCCTCTGCAAAAATCAGTAAGAATGTGCCTTTAAAAGATAGAAAAAGATATATCACATGATCTAGCAATGCTACTCTTGGGCATCTACCCAAAGTACTCTACATCTCGTCCATGTTCATTGCTGCTCTATTCGTAGCAACTAGGAAACGGAAGTAGCCTACATCTCCATCAATTAATGAACGGGTACTGAAAATGTAGTACAATACACAGTGGAACATTACTCAGGTTTAAAAAAAAAGGAAATTTGCAGGCGAATGGATGGAAGAGCAAACAATCATTCTGAGTGAGGTAACCAAGGCCAGAAAGACGGATGCTCCATGCTTGCCTCATTTGTGGACATTAGCTTTGATTCTTCAGATGTGTATAGTTCATTTGGAAGCCCCCCATAGGATGTGGGGGCTTTCAAAGGAGGGGAGAAACAGTGCAATAGTATAAAAAGTTTAAAAAGAAATAATATGACAGGAACTATTCAATTGTAGTTGGGGGTGGGAGGCAGAGTAGTAGAGACCCTACACATCCTTATTGAACTCTGGATATTGTCTTCAGTCATGAAGCCACTGATGAGCCTGCCGTATTCCAGTGAAACGGTTCTGAACCCATGGTCACACAAACATTCCTGGTTAACATAGCATAGGCTGTAACCATCAGAGAATCTCAGTAAACATGTTAAAGATAAAACTCATAATGATAAGCAAAGTGTATGTGTGTCTTGACTGTATGACAGCAGACTAGTTGCAAGATCCTAAACTAATTATTGTGTGTGTCATTGTGAGAAAAGCAAATATGATAAGAAATATTATGAAAATCCCAAGTCATTTTCTAAGAGATGTGTTTACTTTCCAAGAACTTCAAATGAAACAGAAGGGGACTCTAGTCATAGGGAGATTGGGGATTGGTTCACAGTTTGCATTGTGAAGTCTTGAGCTATAATCTTTGAGAGCCCTTTCATGATTATAGTTTCTATTCTCCCTACATGTGTGGGCCAGCCTGGCCTAGCCATCCATATACGAACACATATAAAGTATTTATTGACTTAGAAGTTGGTAGAATGAGACCTACCTGCTTCCATGTGAATGTTTGCTGCACATATGTGAACATGAAAAGTTAATGTTTCCCCATGACTGCAATTACACAATGTTTTAAAATGACAATATGGACCCATAATGAAAAAAAAAGAAATAAATGAAGCTTTAAATGCTTTCAGACCATTTGTTTTACTAGTCAATTAGTACATTCACTTGACAAGCAGGAGCTTGACGTGTATAATATGCCTTTGAGTGTGTTACCCTGCTGCAAGGCTCGGAGCAGTGTCAACAGCTGAGCTGCCCAGGGAACGTGTCCTGCAGCCTGCTGCATCATTCCCTGCAGGCCACCCAAACACTGCCCAAGTAGCAGCTTAGAAAGGCCCCAGCTGAAGAGGGTGTGGGGTTAATTCTGTCTTTACTGAGCTGACACGAGGCATGTTGCACCCTGCAGTGCAAAATGTTACTGGTAATCTTTTAATCCCAAATTAGGTCAATATTTTATCAAGTTAATCTAGCATGAAGATTAATTGCATTAGTTACACACACATGCACACACACAGGTTATTTGTTCTAGAAATACTTTTAATCAAAGAGTAAACCCTTGGTTATGATAGCAATTTTTCACTCTGTCCAAAAATATAACACACGTCTTTAAAAGTTCATCCTTTTCCAATAAGTATTTACCTTTATAAAACAGACATTGATCTTTCATTGATGTGTGGTCAAGACTTATACAAGACGAAGGATGAGGGGCTTCTAATTACTGTAACAATCACCATTCAAAAAGCTGTTTGTGAAGAAATTGCTTTTGATTGAAACGCTTTTTAGTAAACTAGTTCAGCTTTGGTCTCCTATTTCAATTCATTTCTATTTATTTTCTTTTTTTTGTTCTTAGATATCTTTTTTATTTTTTTATTAATGACACTTTATTCACTTTGTATCCCCCCATAAACTCCTCCCTCCTCCCCTCCCAATCCCACCTTCCCTTCCCCTTCTCCACACATGCCCCTCCCCAAGTCCAGTGATAGGAGAGGTCTTCCTTTCCTTCCTTCTGATCCTAGTCTATCAGCTCTCATCAGGAGTGGCTGCATTGTCTTCCTCTGTGGCCTGGTAAGGCTGCTCCCCCATCAGGGTGAGGTGATCAAAGAGCAGGCCAATCAGTTCATGTCAGAGGCAGTCCCTGTTCCCATTACTATGGAACCCACTTGGATACTGAATTGCCATGGGCTACATCTGTGCAGGGGTTCTATTTATTTTCTTAAATATGGCTGGACCTTTAAGAAAATTGGTGATTTTTGTTGTTATTGTTGTTTGATCTTCTGTATTGCCGAGCATGGTTTAAAATACCACATCGAAAAGTATTATCTACTTACTGTTCTAGAACATTTCCCCACACGTTCGTCAGTTTTGAAAACTGAGATCAGGCTTCCCTGCTTACACACTGGCTTCTTTTGGGAGTGTGGGCAGGAAGGACTCAGTTTTCTCTAAGGGTCTGGCCACTGGGAGTTTGACCATGCTCCATTGAGTATATGGGAAACACAAAATGGACTTGATATTTCCTTTCTTTCTTTCTTTCTTTCTTTCTTTCTTTCTTTCTTTCTTTCTTTCTTTCTTTCTTTCTTTCTTTCTTTCCTTTCCTTCCTTCCTTCCTTCCTTTCTTCCTTCCTTCCTTTTTTCCTTGCTTGCTTGCTTGCTTTCTAGCTTTCTTGCTTGCTTGCTTGATTTCTCCGGGAGGAGGTCTCAAGGGTGGGGGTAAAACTAGGAGGACTGGAGACTGAGTGAGATCAGGGTACATCAATGTGAAATTCCCAAATAAACAATAAAAATATTATGTTGGATTATAAAAAGAAATAAAGTTTGGGGGTGAAAATAATTGACCCAGATGGCAGATCTGCTAGCAGAAGACAAAATGGGTAAAAATGCCCTTCTTTCTTTCAGAGTCTATGTGGTTATTGAAAATTCCCAGGAACAATTCTAGGTAGTTTTAGAGTCTCACTCCAGCCACCATTATGGTGGCTTTACAACCCCATTATTCTGGTAATTTTATAACGCCACCCCGACCCTCACTTGCAAGGTTGAGCTCACACTCTCTTTCATTAACTGTCCAACGGCATTCTCCAACATTCATGCCAATTACAAGGATTCCACAAACAATATTTGAGAATAGTACATGTCAGAAATTTAGTTTTTGGTCTTCAAATATTGGTTTTTCTGGCATTCATTGTTGGTGAAAATGACAAGTCAAAGGATCCAGGAAATTTTTCCTAGGGCTAGTCTTTTGAATTAATTAACAGATTAAAATCAAATCTCTCCTGTGAAGAACAGATCAGCATCAGCACTCTCGGGCCGCATGGTTGAATGCGTTGGGAGGTAAAGTTCATAGTCCTGAATGTCAGCCTCACGGTTATTATGAGGCTGTGTGACAAGCTGTGCTTCAGAGGCATGCCAAAGGGTTCCCTAATCCCCACTTAACAACAGTGCAGCACCCTCACGATGAATATTGAGAAAAACCTACTTCAGTTTGCTAAAAGTCACCCAAGGGCAGCCTGCACCTAAACTAAAAACGTAGTTCAGAAAAGGGTCCCGTAAAAATATCCCAGAAAAAAACAAAGCAAAGAGCTAACCTGAAAATGGCTGTGAGGGGAGATGGTGGCTGTATTTCTTGACTTTGCTATAAGTAATCTTTTTTATGTATGGATAGCATTATGTTGACGTGTCAACTGTACAACATAAATTTTGTTTATATATATATATATATAAATTTTCTTTATGTATGTTTAGCTAAGTATAGTGGCTCACAGCTGTAATTCTAGCAATTGAAAGGCTGAGGCAGGTGGATTACCATGAGTTCCAAGTGAGCCTGGGTCACACAGCAAGCCCCAGGCCAGCCTGAGTACACAAAGAGAGAGATTTCTTTTTTTGTCTCAAAAGTAAAAAATAAAACAAACAACAAAACACTTAAAAGTACATTTTGGTTTATAATGTTTCTTAGTTTTCAATCTCAAAACAAAACGTTCCTGCATAAATAATGAACAAATCCATTCTTTTTCTTAGATCACCAGCCTGAATTCGTATTAAAAATCAATGTTAAAATGTATCATGTAGCCTTCTATTTTCTTTCGTGTTGAAGTTAATATTATTAGTATAATTTTACTCATATATATTAAGTAAATACTTAAATGATAATTTTAATCTTTCACTTAGTATTTACAAACAAAAAATAAATTTTCCTTGAGGTTTAAATTTTCTGTATATAATATGTAAATATAGACATATTTTAATCACAGTATTCTACACTTTTGCATTATTAAAACTATGTAAACTTCCTGCCTGTCTGAGCCATATCTCCCTTACTATTTTTAACCCATTATATCCAAGTGCCCTGAGCAATGTGGCTTCATCTATCTTAAACAACAGATTCTTACTGATTGCTCACATGAGTCTGTCGAGCCCCAGAATCATATCGGTTTGATATTCCAAGAATATAAAATGTAGTGTTGATAATATGTTAATTTCCAAATGTAGCAATATCAAACAAACAAATAGACATAAAGCAACAGCACCCTTAATATGGTCCCGTCCCTAGGAATATGAAGCTGGCGGTCAGGAAGACCTGGAGGAACTAAAACACTCGGTACCATCAGGAAGAACTTTGGTGATTTTGTTTTATTCTCCTTTTTTTTGGCTTCTTTATCCATAAAGCAAGAATAGCAAGATAGGGATAACAAAGCATTTAAGGAATGAAGTATGATAGAAATTCAATACCTTTAACTACTGGATTGTCATTATCATTTAGACAACTCATACAAGCTAAAGGTGAAAAGTTGTCCTTGCCAATTTTATGTCATCTTGACACAAGGTATAGAGATCAGAGAGGAGAGAGCCTCAATTGTGAAAACGCTTCCATAAGACTGGGCTGTAGGCAAGACTGTGGGGCATTTTCTTAATTAGTGATTGATTGGGCAAGACCCAGCCCATCCCTGAGCCGATGGTCCTGGATTCTATGAGAAAGGAGGCTGCCACGAAAAGTAGCCAGTAAGCAGCACCCCTCCATGGCCTCTGCCAGAGCTCCTGCCTCAATATTTCTGTCTTGTTTGAGTTTCTTTCTTGCTTCCTTCAATGACAGGCTACAATGTGGAAGTGGAAGCCAAATAAACCCTTTCCTCCCCAGCTTGCTTTTTGGTCATGGTGTTTCATTGCAGTAATAGTAACCCTGATTAGGATACATATTTACATTTTAAAAACATATGGGAAAGAGTTATAAAGATGAGGAATAGATAGAAACTGAAACTTGGGTTGAAGAAGAGGGGCAAGAATCACTGTTGTGTGTAGAGCATCAGTGAGGGGAAGTGAAAATATACCAGTAAGGGGGGTAGATGTGGGTACAGCAAAAAGTTAAAGGAAACATTGGCAAGACAGAACAGCATTGTGAGCAAGGGTCTCAGATACACCAGGCTGTGGGGAAACTGCCTTTCATCCCGAAGACTTTGCACTGACTTTCGGATGTTCTGAATTTCCCTTAAAGGAATTTGGATTGGATTCAACTGGGCAAGTGTCAGTCATAGTTCAGAGGAGGGCTGACTATGAAGTTGAGTTTCTGCCAAATTTTACTTGATTTCCCTCTGAATGAATGTGTTAACTACAAGCATATAGCTCAGAAGGTATCTTGCACCAAATTATTATTATTATTATTATTATTATTATTATCATGACTCCTCATATCTGTGCTTTTAAATCATGGAGAGAAGGCAGAAATCACTCCAGTGGGGAGCAATGAGGGATGAGGTTAGGTTTTAGACAAGCTTATTCATGAAAGTGTAGACACTTGGAATTTTAGAGTTGGAGGTGCCCTGGAATACATCGGCCTCGCTCTCCTGAGGTGGAAATGGGCATTTTAAGGATGTGTCCAGGGGAGTTGGCTGCAGGAGGCTGATCCAGATGCCCTAGCCTCAGTATACCTCCCTCTGATTCATCTTCCTGCCTTATAAAGGGCCTAATGGGACAGCAGCAACATTTTAAGAGCCTTCCCTACAAGGCCTAAGCAGGCTGACTTATAGGAGAAAGCCTTGGGTGAAGAAGGAGACAGCAGCGGTAACGGTATGACGTGATAAGAAACCTCTGAGAAAGCACAGGCAGCATACAGACCACGGTGGAGGAGTGCAGCCCATGAGAAGGGAAACCAGCGCTCTTCCCATAGCTCAGGCCCAGTTCTTACACCTTCCCCGTGAAGCCCTTGACACACAGGCCACTGCCCCTTCCATCAGAGATCAGACTAATTCATTGTTACTTCATCTAACATCTCTTTCCTCTGCTGGCTTCTCAATTACTGTGATGGAATGCCATCATGAGAGAAGTTGAATTTCTGCCAAGTTCTACTTGATTTCCCTCTGAATGTGTGTGTTAATTACAAGCTTATAGTTCAGAATATATCTTGCACCAAATTATTATCATTATTTGTTATTATTATTTAGGATGTTGACATAGTTCATACTCAGGATGGTTTAAGGAGTGATATACATGGCAGACAAAGTTCTAAGAAAAACACTCTCAGGATTCTGACCTCGGCTATACACACATTTTCTCCCAATTATTCAATCAACCACTAATCTAGATACTGCTGTGAAGGGATTTTGCAGATATAATTAAGGTCCCAAATCAATTGACCTTAAAACAAAGAGATTATATGGATGGTCCTGTGCTAAGCATATGACCTCTTTTAAAGCAGTCTGTTTTCACCAGCTGCCTACAGAAAAGGAAGTTAAAAGATTGGACAACAGAGAAGGTTCCCATGAGACTGCGCCCTTTTGGAAGCTGAGCGGCATGCTAGATGAGAGGGGCCTGCAGAGAGTAAATGAAGTCCTGAGGAAATGTGGATTACTGACAGGTGCATGACCATGTCAAGGACCCCGATGTCTTAGACCCATGGGAATAGCAAGGCTTTCCTTGGGTTAGGATAAGAGGAAGAGCAACACCTTGCCCTTGTCTGAGCTCAAATACTGACCAACACTGACCTGTAGCTAAAAGCAGTTGAGTGCAGAAAGCATCCACTGTGGTCAACATGTTAGCATGTTGGACAAGGCCAAAACTCACCAGGCTTCCTCCTCTGGGATGAGTCCAACCTGAGACTGCTCTCCAACACAAACCTCCTAGCAAAACTAGCTAAACCACCTCCTCCTGGCTCGTGCTGTGTATAATACACTGAGTCTCCTGGCTACTGTTGGTCCTTCTCACTGTGTATAACCCACCCGATGCTGGTTTTCCTGTGTGTGTCTGTGGTTTCTTTGTTCCCAGGTACTCCAGCTAGATCAGTTCCCTAAAACACACAGTGCCTCTGTGGGCCACTCAGAATTCTTAGATCCTGTGAAACTGAAGTTACAAACAGTTGTGACTGCTTTCCCCCACTGAACCATCCCTCTATCTGGCAATTTGGTTTGTTAGTTGGTTGGTTCGTTGTTTGTAAGCACTGTACAGGTTACACATTGCCCCATGAATTGGTTTCCCTGCAATAGCCACATTTAAATTCACCCTAATTTAAATGCACATATTTCTTTGTAGCAAGTTTTCTCACATTAATTATTTTAGCAAGCAAGTAAGGTTTCCTGTTAGTAGTCATAAATTCTAAATGGCAAAATGGTAATCCAGAAAATGGCCCTTCAAAAGTAAGCGATTTGATTCATCTTAACTGAATTTAAACTAACAGATTATGAATACTCCAGCTCCAGAATAAAAAGGCATCTCCCTTCATCATTTTTTCTTCCTTTTTTTTGTTTTTTTTTTCAAGACAGAATATTTCTGTGTGTAGCCCTGGGTGTCATGGAACTCATTTTGGTGACCAGGCTGGCCTCAAACTCACAGAGATCTACCTGCCACTGTCTCTGCAGTGTTGAGATTAAAGGCATTGTGCTACCACACCTGGCTTCTTTTTCGTTTTTATCATAGTATATTTTTTGAAGGAAAAGCAGATTGTGAATAAACATACACTAATGATTCACTTTTCCTTCTAGAATTTTGAAATATTCCAAACCTACAGAAAATTTGCAAGAACTGTGCATAGTGTGTATATGCACATACTTCCTGATAATCTGCTCACATCTGTGTGTTTGTCTCTGTACAATATCTATGTACAGTGAGCTGCACAATCAAGTCGATACATGAGGCTAATTCTTAACCAATGGCACCAGTAAAATC
Source organism: Pachyuromys duprasi (assembly GCA_028658305.1). NCBI lineage: Eukaryota > Metazoa > Chordata > Mammalia > Rodentia > Muridae > Pachyuromys > Pachyuromys duprasi. Next base: position 69,619,027 of record CM053744.1, read on the forward strand.
ACATTTCTGCCTCTAATACTTAAATACACGGACTTTCTCATGAAACTTTAACAAAGTTCACACAATATAATATTTATACATGAAATTTTATCACCTTTGTCTCAATTATCACAAAGTTAAACACATTTTAGTATTTTACTGAACTGCAGTATTTAATATCAATAAGTAGCCTTCCCACAGCCATTTCTGCTTCCCTGGACATCTGAAAAGCAAAGTCTCCACTTAAGCCAAAAACCCTATGAAACTAGAACCAGATCATGCTAGAGTGTGCTGGAACACCCAAGTTATTTCCTGTCTCCACCAGACATTATCACTCACATTTTTTTCAAAGACCTGTAGGAAGCCACACTGACTCTCTGTCGTTGAGGATCAGGGTTATCTCAACCTCAGGTTCCATGGTCCCTACTGGGGAAGTCCTTTCCAGTTTTCCTTGGCTGAGTCTTTCTGCTCTTTTAGATATTGAGTTAAATATCATATTCTCACTGAGACCTTCCTTGTTCACTTCCTTATATCTAAAATATCGTATATTTTGTTAATCATCCAAATGAAGCAAAGAATTGATGTCAACATTCATTGCTAAATTAATAGTCCTGCAAAGACATAAATCATTACTGTGAAAAATGTAGGTCTTTGCTGTGGTGGTTTTTCCTCCTGGCCCTAGGCTCTTGGAATAATGACTCATGAGACTCAAAATATATTTACAAATACCTAAGCCATATAGCTAGGCTCTTCTCTGTCTAGCTCATAACTTGAAATAACCCACTTATACTAATCTACAGTCTGCTACATGGCTGGTTACCTCTGCTCAGGTGCCACGCATCCATCCTCCTCACATCTTGCCAGATAAAATCTTCCATGCCTAGCTCTAACCCAGTATCCTCTCTGCCTGCTGGATGACCCACCTCCTATATTTTCTGCCTCAACTGTAGGCCATTATCTTTTTACTGACAGGTGATGCTTCCATACAGTATGCAAGAGATTTTCTCTACAAGTCTTGGGCTAATGGGTCAGCAGGTAAAGTGTTTGCTGCCAAGCCTGAAGACTTGACTTTGCTCTATGTTACCCTCATGGAGAAGGAAAGAACTGACTCCTGTGTTCTGTCCTATGACCTCTATACATGCACCATGGGACTCAAACAACTGCACACACACATATGCAAGGGGAAGATCTCGCACAGACAAACATACCAAGCAGTCATTCTCTTTGAACATCACAAGCTGCCTAAAAGCCAGTGGTGGCAATTTTTTTAATAATATACAATTTAAAAGTGGGTAAAGGAGGTTTAATTGCCTATTTAGTAGCTTTTCATGTTATTGGCATGTGTGTATGTTTGTGCGTGTGTACTTAGATATATTTCGGTTTCGGCCTGCTGTGTATCCCAGGCTACCTAGAACCCATTACATAGCTCAGACTAGTCTTAAGCAGGTAATTCTCCTGCTTCAGTATCTCCAGTGCTGGGATACCATGCTTGGCTAACAATCATAGTTATCCCCACCCCCATAAAGTCAAGAAAATTTTTTTAATTTTATGTACCACATGCCATTTAGTACTTTATGTTCTCCCATTTGATATGTTAAACAATTCTATAATTTTTCTTATTTATTTTACAGATAAGAGAAAAATGAATATTAAAAATAATTAATACAACTTTCTCAGGGCCAAAAAACTAAAAGGAGTTGGGACTGTCATTCAAGGCCTGCAATCTGGCTGCACAGCCTGGCTTCCGAACCTTCTAAATATTGTGCTTCTCAGCCACGAGAGCTAGAGGCACATGGTTATCTTCAGTTCATCAAAATTCATCTTGTGATTCTTGAATCAGCAAAAGAATTCTAATGGTGTTGAAAGGCCTGTCTGATTAAAACACACACACCAAAAACTACCTCAAATTAAAAACAGGGTGTCTGGAGAGATTGCTAGCCAGTGAAGATCCTGCCATGCAAACGAAGGAACTTAACCTGGATGCCTATACCCCATATAAAAGCTGAGTGTCTGGTGTTGGTCACTTTCTGTTACTAATAGATACTCAGAGGCAGATAGTCATTTAGTCTAACCTGTTGCTGAGCTCTGGGCTCAGTGATGTACCCTGCCTCAAAAAATAACGTGTCAAGAGTGATTAAGAAATTCATCCAATGTTAACATCCAAACCTGCCCCCCCATGCATACATACTCACATGAATGCATAGACCCTTATACATTCAACACACACACACACACACACACACACAAATGTCACTTTATTCATTCTGTTTACTAAGCAGCAGTGAGAAATAACAGGGTAAGCTGGTGTTGGGTTTAGATTTGGTCTAGATGGAATGTTCACTGCCTGGATGTAGTGTTCTTGGGCCAATGTAGTTTCCTTCAAAGCAGAGATTAGAAAGTCACATACAGAGACTGCCATCCAGTGCTTCAAAAAGACCACTCCTCCTCCCTTTTGCTCTCCTTCCAAATGGCAATAAGTCACATCAGAGGACACAGTTTCTAAAGCATGATTGCACTTCTTGAGCAGTGACATGGGTAAGGCAGACATACAGCAAGCTTGAGACAGACTTCTCCGAGTGTCTTATTGCTTAATTAGAGTTGGCACTGGACCACTTCTTCTCAGCCTTGAAACAGTGCAAGAGCCCGGGAAAAGGCCTTGCCCATAAGAAGTGTTATTTCAGGAGGATAGAAGGTGATGGCATCATGCCAGTCTGAAAAAAAAAAACAGCCAAGTACTCCAGCTATTGCAACAGAAAATCAAAATGACCAACATTACTGCTGTAGGAGATTAAATGCCCCATGATGCCTATAGTTTGGGTTTAAGCATGCTCTCTGGTTTAGTAAAAACTCTCTAATCCTCAGTCACAGGAAAATGGGCCATGACAGTACCTATTAATTTGCAAGATACCACACACAAAAGAAAGTTGTAAGAATCTGAAAACTGTATGCTGAAGAATTTCAAATCAAGATAACATACAAGTCATTTACAATAAATATAACTTTGCACCAAAACACTCATTAAACAAAGACAAAAGTAATTATTAGAAATACATTTTTCCTTAGTTGGCTTCTTGTCTTTTCTATGGAGGAGGAGAAATGGACGCACACCTGTAACTTCATTGTGCCATATGCTCAGAGAACTGCCCAATCATGCAAAGTTGTCGTCGTTGTAGGGGTGTTAAGAGAGGACTTAAAAATTAGATGAAACCTTTTCCCAATTTCTAGAAATGGAAAGTTTTTAATGAACTAACGTTCGTTAAAAGTCAAACATGTCACATTATGAGCAAATGACAAGAGGAAGGAGAAAATGAAACCAGGAAACATAACCGACGCCTGATTGAGCCTTGGGTCCCTTAAGGAACAACTGCCCAGAGTATCACGGGGCAGGCCGGGCCCTGGCAAAGCTGCAGCATCTCGGCTGTGTGAGCACCTGGAAGCTCCTAGACTTTTCGCCAAAATGCATGTCTCTAGGTAATGACATTTCCAGGCAACGGGTTCAGTGACATCTTCAATAGGAACAGTGCAGTGATGTCATCTCTAATGGTAGGTCCCAGGTAGTGGCCTCTTAAATGGTAAGTCCTATGAGGTGTCTGTCTGTCACTCCAGTGGTGGAGTCTGGGCATCGTCAGCTCCAATGGTGGGGCAAAGATAATGACATTTTTAATGGTGGAAGACTAGAAGAATTTTGATTACTCATCAAAATTTAAAAAGAATTTGTTTTTTGATGAATATGGACAACTTCCTTTTAACAAAAGCCTGCTTAGGGCAGATAAGGACATCTACAACACAACTTTGAAAGTCAAAATGCTTTGACTCTCAAATGTAATTTCAGGTAGATTCTCAAAGCTGCAAAGAAATTCAGTAGATTCTAAGAAACATGTCAAGCTGTTTATTATTTTAGAAGGATTCTGGCAGTTTTCAAAGAGAAAAAAATGGTGGAACACTTCAAAGGTAGACTCATAAGGCCACTTCTATCTTTAAGGATGTCTTTGATGAGAACTCCAAAAATCCAGGGCCAAGTGCACTACTTTATTATTCTCAGAAGACTTGGGAAAATGTTTCTGCCAAAAACCAATCCAAGAATGACTTATTGCTACCTTTTCTTTCAGTGGGAAATAGGGAAGTCATGCTAGGTGCTTTGCCTCTGGGTTCATAATCTACTTGTGTTTCTGCCTTGGCCTTACTCACTGACGGGCTATGATCAGGACATGTAAGTCAAATAAACCTTTCCCTTCTCATGTTGCTTTTGGTGGTGGTCCTTATCCACAGCAATAGAAAGCAAATTAGTTCCTTGTGCTCTGACTCCTTGCGGTGGCCTCAAAACTGCTTACACAGCAGTCTGGGAGCCTTAGGTGCAGGAATTGTGTTGTAGACGCATCAGTCAGGACTGGGCGCCACATAACCTGCATTTGTTCTCTGCATTTTCATCAGTTGTAGTTCTGAAAGTTTCCCTGATGAGGAGACAGAACTACAAAGGTGGATACAAGGGTAAGTATGTAGAGTGTATTTAGGAATTATGCTGGTTTAGTAAGTTCCTATACCTAAGGCTGAGGGATCAGTGCAAAAGAAGAAGCAGCAAGATTGTAAAAGCCAGAGGAACAGGAAGTTTTCTGAGAGATGGATTTTTTTCTAGACAGGCAGACAAACTATACCCATGAAGTCTCATCAACTGGCTGCTTAAACAAGACCTGTACAATGATGACACCAATGGGCATGCTGGCATGCAAGCAGAAAAGCTCAAGGGGCCTCAATCCCAGACAAAGAACTACAGTCATATGGGGAGTGGGGAGTGCCTAGAGAAAGACAAATGGTGTTCTCCAGAGAAGATCCTCCTAAAGCTTATTCTCAACTGAAGGCCAGTCTTCCCAAAATGGCTCCAGTTTATGTCAAGTTAACACAAAACCTAGCTAGCACACAGGCCATACATGATGCCACTGTCACAGGCATATAATTCCACAAGTCAAAGTAGCCCTTTGCTCAGCCTTTGCCAATTAAATATATATATACATTGTATATAGCAATATATATGCATATATATACTATTGTTTTGATATATCTATATATATCCAACCAAAACAATAGTATTTACAATAGTATTTGTACCATAATATTTTATAGAATTTGTCCTCAGAAAATCATTAGTTCCCACTCTACTGGCAAGGTCTGGAAATGTTCTGAACCTAAACAAAGAATCCTTAAAATGTAACTATGAATATCAAAGAGATTGTCATGAATATGTAAAGCCTTTTAGTAATAAAAAGGAAAGGTAAGAGAAACAAAGACTACAAGCCAGAAGCATAAAGATGGAGTCTGTGAAAGAATTAAGGAGGGACACTGGCAGAGTACTGGCTTCCCAGATACAGCTAAACCATTAAGACCATTGTATAGTTTAATTCAAGTTCAGACTTGACTGTTCACAGTGATGACATTCAGAAACGCACAGACCTCCACAGGCTCTACTGTCCTTCTTCAAATACAGTGTGTTTCTCTGTCCTGAGGCACCGGGAAAACAGTCGACAAGAATCCTGGTAATGTTGGAGTGGCCCTTACAGAGCATCTCTGTGTAGAGAGAAGCAGAAAGCAGGTGATGCCACGGGCCAAATTACTTCCTGATATCTGCCCAGAAGGGTTAGTCTTAGATTTATGTGCTGAGACATCAACTGATCACTGATGTTCCAGAGAAATATCTCCAAAGCTTGGATTTTACTGGATCCTATCAAGTGAAGGAGAAGAAACAGATGTATCTTCCTAACTGGGAAAACAGGCAGGGCTGTATGTCAGGAAGAAAGTATGTGTGATGCATGTGTCTCTGATTACACTGCGAGGCCTTTCCTTTCCACATCTATCTAGAATACGCAGTTTCCTTCAATGTTTATGAATTGTGGACATTCTATCAGCTTGGGAAAAATCTGTAGACTGCTCCTATAAATGTCATGGTAGGACAGAACTGTAACCTGTTTGTTTAGCTAACAAGCTGCCTTACCCCGATGGTGACTGGGGACCATCTCACCTCTGTCCAAACCCTGGAGTCAAGAAAGATTCTTAGCAAGTTTTGTTTGTTTGTTTGTTTTCTCTCTTTGGATGATTTTTAAAAACAATTTCTTCCTTACAAATGCCTTGTATGTTGAGAGCATTTTAATGTCTATACGTGATAATTTCCCTTGAGCCAGTCATATAGGACATCACTATAGGTGAGAAAGCATTATATCACTCCTTGTGTTTTGGTATCCATTCAGAGTTATGAACTTCTTTTTTTAAATTTAAATTTTATTTTTTATTAATTACAGTTTAATCAGTTTGTATCCCAGATGTAGCTCCATCCTCCATCCCCTCCCAATCCTACCATCCCTCCCTCTTCTTCTCCTATGCCCCTCCCCCAGTCCAATGATAAGGGAGGCCCTCCTCCCCATCCATCTGACCCTAGTCTATCAGGTCTCATCAGGACTGGCTTCATTGTCTTTCTCTGTGGCTGCTCCCCCTTCAGGTAGAAGTGATCAAAGAGCCAGCCCATTAGTTCATGTCAGAGACAGTCCCAAGGGGAACCCTCTTGGACACTGAGCTGCCATGGGCTACATCTGAGCAGGGGTTCTAGGTTATCTCCATGCATGGTCCTTGCTTGGAGTATCAGTCTCAGAAAAGACCCCTGTGCCCAGATTTCTTGGTTCTGTTGCTCTCCTTGCTCTCCTGTCCCCTCCAGGTCTTCCTGTCTCCCTCTTCTTTCATCTCCCTCACTGCACTCTGCCCAAAGTTTGGCTATGAGTCTCAGCATATGTTTTGATACACTGCTGGGTAGAGACTTTCAGAGGTCCTCTGTGGTAGGCTCCTGTCCTGTTCCCTGTTTCTCCCTCTTCCAATGTCCGCCCTGTTTACCTTTCTGAATGAAGATTGAGCATCTTACCCAGAGTCCTCCTTCTTGATTAGCTTCCTTAGGAGTACAGATTAAGTTTTACTTTTCAATTCAGGGCAAAAGCAGCCAACAATTTGAATATGAGATACTAATACTGTTCCCACATCTTTGACCCTGAGGAGTGTAATGGTCTTTATGTTTAGGACCAGAGGGAGACTATGTGAATCTGACTTTCCTCTTCACCACTGTTCTGTGTAAGAAGCATCCTTCTAATGTAGTCATTTTTAAACACAATCCACTAGCTCTGAGGCAGCCACATGTCATTCAAGAAACTGACATTTTTGAACCTGTAGCTAAAATTCTGTAAACTTAATTCCCTTTTGTTCCTATGAATTCCATAACCCAATATACATACAATTTTTCACTTGCCTTTTCTCTGCTCTCCCGGCCTTTCTTTATTCCTTCTCTTCCTTCCTCCCTTCCTCTCCACTTCTTTACTTATATCAAGATGTCTTCTTCAATAAACATATTGCTCTAGGGACCACTTGGTGGAACTCTTCTGATTTATCTTGCAATATGTAGGATTGTTCTAATTATGGAAAAAGACATTTTCTGTCACTGTGGCTGGACATTATGTGCATTATCTTTTGATTGATGGAAGTTATTGAATTACTTATATATGCTCTTACCTTGTTAGAGTCATTCAACATCCAAAAATCAACCACTGTTATTTAATTGGATAGTAATGAGAAACCAGGTCACTTCATGTAGCCATAAAAGTTAAGCTAGCACCTCTAACCTTAGCTTTCTTAGATGGCTTAGACAATTTTGTTCAAACAATTATACGTCTGTATATATTCTGTTCTACATTACTGTTTCATAGTAAAAACAAATATGCCATCTTTTTTCAAAAATAGCCATAAATTAAAGTGTTTTTCCTTTAAAAGTCTGTGGAAAAAATAATTTTAGCAATCCTTAGCATCTTTCCATCTTTCCATCTTTCTTTCTTTCTTCCATTCACTTTTGAAAGGCTGGCTGTCTTTGTTTCTGTTGTATAACTACATCTTCCCTGAGTTTCTCCTCCCACACCAACAGCACCCAAAATGCTTCACCCCATGAAAGAGAAGAAAAATGCATTCAGATCACTGTTCTTGCTCTTTCATATTCAATGCCAGTTGAAATAGTAGGAAGAGAGAGATTAAAAAATACATATTTTTAAAGAAAGGTAAAAAAGAAGGAAAAAAGAGAAGAAAGAAGGAAAGAAGAGATGAAGGGATTAAAAATTCTATTTCCGCTCCAAGAACCACTTTTTTCTCAATTGACAAGAGTTTAGAAAACCCTCTACTAATTTTAGAAAAGTGATCTAAAATTTCCAAGAAATTTCAATGCAGTTTTCTATCATGCCAAAGGTTTGCAGAACAAAGCCAACAGCTGAATGGCTAAGGTAAGGGCACTATTACACGCCAGCGTCTGTCTGTCCCAGGATATCGTTTGATTCACAGCAGAGAAATCGTCTGTTAAACTGCTGTCTCATAATAGTTTGAACCCAAGGCCAAATGCATGCCAGGCGACTGCTGTACCACTAAACCACACCTGTTGCCATTCTTTATGGAATGATTCTTAACCTGAGAGGCATGCATTCACTACAGACACATCAAGAATGGCTACCTGAAAAATATGAACACAGACCCTTGGTACAAAAGTTGTCAAGGTTGCTGAGGTAGCTGCAGCACAACATTAAGGCAAGTCCGGGTCCATCTAAATGAGAGCCCCCATGCAGCAGTGCAGACCAGACACAGGGAAAGAACCCTGCTGGGCCGTAGCCCAGCGGCTCCCCAGTCCTGTGCTGGAACCACATTCCCTGCCACCTCTGCACTGAGATGGGCAGCTCCCAAACACCTGGAGACATGGCTTCTATTTCTATATAACATGTGAATACATGTCTTCTAGGATCACTGGACGGAAACTCGGGATTTCTGTTCTTGTTTCTGTTCTTCAACTGTAATTCTTTTTATTTATTCTTTGAGAATTGCATCTATACAAACAACGTGCTGCTCTCTTTTCTTTGTAAAGTTTCTTGAGCTCCTTGGTTTCAAACCTAGCTGCTCACTGATGCTCTCCTAAGGCAGAATGCCAGTCTCCCGGGGAATCATGGGACAGGAATTGGGGGATCCTTAGGATCTTTTACTTATGTTTTTCTTTTGTGCATTCCTACCTGTCAGGTTCCACGAAACACGGGGTTTTGTTGAGAAGAGACAGACAGGATTCATAAAACAATGGCTTCCTACTCTGCTCCTGAGTTTCTTTCCCCGCCTCATTTACTCGTGAGTCAGGAAAGTCTTTGGTAAGCACTTTAGCTGCTGACATGTGCCGCCTTCAGTGAAGAAGGTGGCCCCCAAAAGAAAAGACTAAGAGGCTATGTGTAAGGCAAATGCTGCCATCTAGAGAGGCAGTGTGAACAAGACAAATCCACAGACAGAGAGTGGGAGGGAGAAAATTCTCCGGGGAGACATCATCCTGACAGAAAAGCGGCGTTTCATTAACGGTGGCTCCAAGGATCCCCTGACAGGACAGAAAAGTTTATTCCATAATAATTATAGAGAACGGGAACCTCCGAGATCTTTTCAAAATGTTGAATAGGAAAAGAAACACAATTTTCTTGAGGTTGGGTATAATAACCACTTCGTATCCTGTTATTTTATGTAAGAAGTAAATAAGACACAGCTTTCCTCCAGTTTTTCTTAAAGGCCATAAGGAAGCTGAGTTATTGGTAGATATTGACCCACTTACCATGTTTGCAATACAGTACAAAGGTATTCTGCCTTCCTCCTGAGTGGCTTTAAATGAGCACAAACTGCAGAGCATGAGAGAAACACAAAGGACCCACTAAAGATCCTTCAAAGCACAGGGGAAAGCCAGGCTGTCCTTGCAGATCACACATGTGTAAACAGCGAGGGTCTTCAAATTGACAATACATACTGGGTACATGCTTCACACCTCCCAAACAAGCCCAGTGACTGGAATCGCCTAAATTCCTGAATTCTTACTTATGAGGCATTTGAAACCATTCCAGGTTCAAGCACTACAAACTACAGGACACATACACCGATCCTTATTTGAGCTTCAGAACTTATTTCTCTGACAGTTTTTGATATTTAACGTCATATTGTAGTCCCAAATGCTTCTGAACTATAGATCTACATGGTGTTTATTTTGATAACGTATGTATGTATACACATATAAGTATATTATATTTTGAAAATCACAAAACGATGTACAGATTGAGACCTGTCATTTAATTTTGTCAAAGGGCCCATGACTGCTTAGCAGTGATAACTTTGAGTGAGGTCATAAGCATTATTTAGTCGTGTGGAAAATACTCGTCTGCTACATCCCAGATTCAGCTGTGAGTGCCGAGGAAGCAGCAGTGAACAAATACAGATGTGCAGGTCTGTGAGAGCCTCATTGTTCCCATGGGCAAGAAATGGACCCCAAATTAGAGAGAGTGTTGCCCAGGGCTGTGGCTTACAGGTGGGATAGCTCAGGCCACATTGCCTCCTGTGCTGTTGACTTGCTCTCCAATGATTTTGAAGCTATAAAAAAACAAGCCACTTTTAATGCAGGTGTTAGAGGGTCTGTTGTCACTTACTGAAAGCACTTAAACATTTCATAGACACCATCGCTAGTCCTTAGGGACGGCCAAGAGGAGATAATGAGATAATATCTCACCCCCATTAGGAAAGGTGTGAAGGAAGAAAAGAAGGGGGAGGGGCTAAAACAAGAAGAATAACAAGTTTAATTGGAAGATGAAACAGTTGAGCCCTTGTCTAGCGCTAGTGTCCAGCCACCATGGAAAAACCTTGATATCATTTTCTCTAAAAGTTAATTACAGAGAATTGTCATTTTGATGCAACAATTGCACTTCTAAACACGTGTCCAAATAAAATCTAAGTAGACACCCAATGTAAATCTTTGACTCAACATAAATGTTTAAAACAATAGCTCAGCAGCTCAAATGTCCATCATCAACAACAAAAATGAACAAAATAAGATTGTAATGGGATTTTACTGAGCCTCAGAAATAGATACCATTCTGGTAATGTCCACAATAGTGTGAACCTGGAAAATGTTGTTCCAGGTGAAATAAGCCTGGCACAAAATGTTAAATATCATTTGATTCTGCTTACATAAAGCATCTAGAATAGATGCATTTGAATTGGAAAATAGGATAAAAGTTGAGAGTCTGAGGGCTAAAGGGAGGGGAAGAGTGACTGCTTAAAGGTAACAGAGTGTCTAAATGGGATAATGAAAAGATCTCCCTGGAGGCCACGGTTGGTTATAAAGCAATATGCATATTCTTAATAGTACTGAATGGTATACTAGAAATGTTATGTGCAGTGGTAGGTCACTTGTCTAGCATGTGTGAAGCCCTAGGCCCAGTCTCCAGTGCTCTCTCTCTCTCTTTTTCTCTCTTTCTCTCTCTCTCTCTCACATACACACACGGGTGGGGGGGGGACGGGGGAGGAAGGGAAGAAGAGAGGCATGTTTGCACACACTACAAAGATGAAACAAATCTTTCCAAGTCATGATACAGTACTGTGAATCTCTAAGAACACTGGGAACCAGAAAGTGCGGGTGAGGAACAAGCAAAAGTAAAAGAAGCAGAGAGGTGCCCATATAAACATGCTTTCAAACAATACATATAGGTGTCTTCATACTTCATATTTAAGACAGTGTGCCTTCCAAATATGCATCATGGGGTCAACTTCTTTACTATCATTTATCACTCATGATTATCAGAAACACACACACATCTTTGGCAATATTTAAAGAGCTAGAGCTAGATCAAATAGAATATCTGGGGTAATGGTTTACATTTGTGTAGTCTCCTTTGAGCTGTTTACTTGAAGACTGTTTATTTTCTTTAAAAAAATCACTTTGTGGAAAGGCCTAAAAATGATACTATCTTAATCAGAATTTTACACTTTGAACTATCTCATCTTAGGAATTTAACACCGAGATCCACACTTATTAAGCATTTTTTTCCCTAAAGCAATTTTGTTTTACACAAAATGTAAAAACGTGAGACAGAAAGCATTAATGTTTTTTACAAAACTGACTATAGTATATAAAACATGAAGTATTCCTGTCAGAGACTTTAAAAATTGCCCACCCACGTGTTTCCCAACAGAAATTTGTTTCTGGGGCTGGAAAGGTGTCTCTATGGTTAAGGGCACTGACTCCTTGCCTCCCAGCTCCACGTGGTGGCTCAGGAACACTACAACTCCAGTCCCATGGGATCTGTCGCCCCCTGCTGGCAGTCTCAGATACTGCACACATATGGTGCACAGTGTGGGTAAAACACCCATACACACACACACAAACACACACACACACACACACACACACACACATTCGTTTTTAAAATCTCTTTCCATGCAGGACTTCTATACACGTTGACTTAAAATAAAAATAGAAAAGCCTATGATAAATTGCTATGGCTGAGGGATAAACAGACAAATTGAATGTCTGTTCAATCCAAGTGGGTACCCTAGTAAGGGGAACAGGGACTATTTCTGACATGAACTCAATGGCTGGCTCTTCGACCCCCTTCCCCCCAGAGGGAGGAGCAGCCTTGCTAGGTCACAGAAGAGGACATTGCAGCCAGTCCTGGAGAGACCTGATAAACTAGAGTTAGGTGGAAGGGGAGGAGGTCCTCCCCTATCAGTGGACTTGGAAAGGGGCAGGGAAGAGATGAGGGAGGGAAGGGGTGCATAGGGAGGGAATGTGGGAGGGGGCTACGGCTGGGATACAAAGTACATAACCTGTGATTAATATAAAATAAAAATGTTTAAAATTTTTTTTAAAAACTTAAGGGAAATTAAGAAAAAAAAAGGAATGTATGTTCATTTGAGGAGGACTCTGTGGTTTTCCATGTATTTATATTCACCAAGAAGAATTTTGTGTCATTATGTGATATGTCCTTATTTTCAATTCAACTGAGATTAAAAGGAAATTATAAAATCTGATTGTTTTTCCGAGTCTGTATGTCCCATACAAAGCCTCTGCTGTTTGTGTGCGTGTCCGTCTTAATCGGCAATTCGCAGTCTGGACAGCAGTCTGGATAATGATTCCATAGCTCAGGAGCGCTGAAGCAGAAACAATATTAAAATACTAACTCTTCTTTCAGCCCTGGCCATGCTGAAAGAAGCATGACCTTGGAAACCACACCACCCTTTGCTTTCCTTGCCCTAACTCCTCATCCGCAGAATGGGAATAAAACATGGTGCCCTCAACCCATCCTTATGAAGCATCCTTATGAAGAGCTCATGGCTGTGTTTGATACAGAATAAATAACCAACAAATGATTGATGTTAGTGTTACTCCTCTCTTGAATGTTAGGAAGAGGATTTCACTAGCAAGAGTTACACATGTAGTAAGGGTCTGGGTCAGACACTCATCCTTTGCTAAATGCTGATGTCTGCAGGACAGACATTTCATCATTTGGAAGCAGGAGTTCGTAAAATGATATCAACTGCATTTGTTAAAAGAAGAAAAAAATAAAGATTAATCTTATAACTTCTACTTGAGATTATGGTAACAAAGTTTTATTGGGGAAAATGATTTTTTAAGATGAAAATATTTTTCTTCATTCAGATAAGCAAAGGTAAAAGATATATTTTGTTAGTCATTCATATAGTTAAAGACCTTTTCCCCACTTCCGAACATTCTTTGTAATAATGTGACCACGTAACCCAGAAGCCAAGTGAATGATAAGTAAAAATAACCAGATGGATGTCTCATTTATTCTGCAAAGTGTGTGTTGCTTTTAGGAGAATGAAATCTTAAGAACAATCTCTCAGTTGGAAGACATTTGGGTCTCATGTTGGGAAGATCTGGTGCCTCTATGGGCTTTACAGAATCTATACTAAGCCAAATAAACTTAGAAGGCTTTATATTTGCTTTATGCAAAAATATGCCTCATTTAAGTATTACTAATTACAATTTAAAAACTACTGAGATGTGGGGTAGAAATTTCAAGAAAGATAGCAAGGTAACTCAATCATAGACACGATGGTTCAAGGTTTTTGGTTTATTTTTATTTTTATTTTTTCTTCATAATTTATTCATTATATATCCCAATTGAATCCCCTTCCCTAAACTCCCCCAGTCCCAACCTCCCTTACTCTTCCTCTCTATCCCCTTCCCCTAGCCCACTGAAAGGGGGAGTTCTCCACCATTGCCATCTGCCCATAGCTTATTAAGTCTCATCAAGCCCACATAACCTTACCCATGGCCCGTGTGACTTCATTTTCTGATGTGATTGATCGTGATGTGGTTGTGTTTGCTTTTGTGCTAAGCGAGTGTGATGTTTGTTTCCTATCTATCATGATTTTGCTCCCCTTCCAGTTGATAAACTCTGCATTCTCCTAATCATATAAGCTACAAAAAATTAACCAAGCTAACTTTTATTGGCCTGTTTTCTGAGACTACAAACATAAGATGAGGGCAGCCTGGCCCCCAACACCATCCAGCCCTGACCAGGGACTGGAGTGATTAGGATCTATGGAAAGGTTTGTTCTGGAGTCATTGTTTAGAGACGGGAGGAGGAAATATCCCTCACCTACTATAATGAGTGAGTGATTGCATTGCTTAGTCAGCGCTGAACAATGTTTGCTTTTAAGCTGTAACTTTGTTAAGGTTATTTTTTGCAGCCACTGAAAAAAATTAAAAACCTTTTGATAAGTTTAAGTAAGTTCTAGTTTTCTTCTTTACCCTTTCCCATGCTTTTCAATTTTATCAAAGTTTCTCTTAAGGAAAATATTAATGATTGTTGCTATAATCAAATGAAATTCTTTCAACAATCTGTATTCGTGGTTGTTTAATGGAAAGAAAGTAAATACAATACCTCAACTCTAAAAATCATCTCAACTAAGGTATAGTCGATAAACGAACATTAATTGATTGATTTATTAATACCAGGCAGTGACAAGGGAACTGCTAAATTGATATAAAAATAAATAAATTACTTAAAAAAAAAGAAATAGCCAACCTTGGGCCAAATGCTGCATGTGAACAAGCCCTTTCTCTAAGATATGCTGGCTGTCTTTATAGGACCATCGTTAGCTCATTTATTTATGGAGTTTGGCTTAGGAAAAATTTTACGCTTTCAAAGAACTATCACACTTTGGGTTTATATTTTTTTGAAAGTGATGAAATTTCACCAAGAAACCCAAGTTGGTTGACTTTAACTTCTGCTGCTTCTGTGTGACTTGTGTTATTCTGTATCCTGCAATAAGATATGCCATTGTTGCAAAGTAGTTTAAGCTTTTTTTTAAAAGCATACTTATAACAGTTTAAGAATGCTAGTACATATCTGGCTGCCAATAGAAACATAAGTCAATTTGGGGACATAAATCAATTTGGGGGACACAGTTGTTCAAACTGAAGGAAAACTGTCAAAATCCACCTTGATCAATAAATTTCATAAAGTCACAACCAGGTCCTAGGATAAGTATAAATGGTGAGTGAACTATAACTTCAGAAACAGAATAGGTTGGAAACAAAAGAGAAAGGGATCCATCTTTTGGGAACCCCTGTTGTTGAGGCAGCTTCACTGGAAGTTCCACCAGTTCAACTACATTGAAGAGCCACCTGGCAACTTCTACAGTCTGGTCAAAACATTAGGACATTCCTTCGGTGAGCTTCCCCTTGTGAAGAATAAGAGAAACCTGTCAAAAGTCTACCGGCTTGAAAAGCATATGTGTACCTTTAACCCTGGCTTGTTAAGATAGAGCATCAAACCCTAGACACCACCCAAGGACCAAGACCAGATGCTTCTGCCCATATTCTCCCTCTTTCCTGCTTTCTTCTTAGAAGATCTCTGGGCACAGCAAGCAGTTCAGCATGCAGTAATTACCAGCTAATTGCCTGCTGACACCCCTCCATGCATCAAGTATGCTATCACGAAATGCAGGCATTTAAGGCATGAAAATGTCCACATGGAATTCAGGGGGAAGCAAACGGAAATAGTAAGAGTTCATTTCCTGTTG
The DNA here is from genome assembly GCA_028658305.1 of Pachyuromys duprasi. Taxonomy (NCBI): domain Eukaryota; kingdom Metazoa; phylum Chordata; class Mammalia; order Rodentia; family Muridae; genus Pachyuromys; species Pachyuromys duprasi. The sequence goes on from CM053744.1 coordinate 69,634,906, forward strand.
ATAATATCATTTTTGCTGAGCATGCAAAATGAAGTATTTTTAAGCAAGAAGATCCATGGACACATAAACTAGTAGAAATGCATCCCAAACTGTTCCCTATGTATTCAAGTTGATGGTAAAAAACAATTCAAGTCTTTGTTTCTCATCCCTCTTACCAAATGAAGCACCTAAAACTATGTGGAAAACCGGGCAGATGCTGCTCCAGAGACCACCAGTCTGAAACAGCGTTCACCACGAAGAGGGACCATTACTGGCCCAGTCTTCCCTTATCATGAACGTTTGCAGAGAACGATGGATAGCCTACATCAGCAACCGAGTGTATCCACTGACACAGACTGACTGATGGAAACTTCTCCCAGCCCTAAGACTTTAAGCCTTGGTACAAGGGCTTACATCAGGCCCTTCACAGAAGAGGAGACACTTAATCCTAGAATCGCACTAGACTTCCTACAAGACAAACTGTGTATTTTCTTTGTAGTCTATTAATTCCCGAAGAAAAATAAAACAATACTTTTACATCATGTTTTTTTTTCATGTATCACTGTGTATCCAAAAAGACCGGTGCTTGAGATTGGTGGCAGATGGCACCCCAGTTTTGCTCTGGACTGAACATGATTCTTCTGATGAGCTGCTGCCTGGTTAGGTCTCTGGCAGCCATTCCGACCACTTCATTCTGAAATGACATGCGGGTTTCAGAACGATAAAAACAGAAAGAAGGGGAGGGGGGGGGAAATGCCGGAGCAGTCTGTGCCTAACCTCCCGAAAGGAAACTCAAAGCTTTCATAATTTAACTGGAAGTCACCGGAGCTCACATTTGCCCACATGCTTTCTATTACATTACTGAAAGTTTTTCTTATTTCTCTGCATTTTAAAATTCTCAAATCCAATGTATATTTTCTATGTTTTCACTGAATGAAGAAAAAAAAGAAGATAAAGAAAAAGAAGAAATTCCCAAAAGATTGTATGCCAAAGAGCAGAGCCTCCTGTTCTCAGAGATTGATGTATGTTTATGAGAAAAGCCAGCATGCAATTCTCAGAGCCTGCAGGTTCACTGTGAGTTAAAGCATGTGGCCTCCACGCAAATCATTCCATCTTTTCAAAATCACTCATCACAGCTCCCAATTGCCCTCTTGCCTGAGCCTCTCTGTGCTGCTCTGTCCCTGTCAGGCCCGGGTCTCTGCCCGTGGAACCCACGGGAGAAGGGGGTCACCAAGCGACTCAGTGACTCCTTTGTAACACCACCACAGTCCACGCAAAACACTGTTCCATGTGTTTGTCAATTTTCCCTTTTTGTTTTTCAATCAAAGAATTATAAAAAAAGAAGAAAAACTTTGCAGAGGAATCATGAGTTATTTTTTTCCAGTTTGTGCATGAAGGTGTGTGATGTGCGTGTGTGTTTATGTGTGTGTGTGTGTGTGCCAGAACATGCAAAAGCCAAAGGGCAACCTTGATTTGTCTTTCCCAATCCCCTCATGCTTTCGTTTTTTGAGACATGATCTCCCTCTGAGCCTGAAGCTCACAGATTCTACTAGACTGACTTGCAAGCTCTCAGTGATCCTCCTGCCTCTGTGTCCCCAGCACTGGGACTACTATCACAGGTCACCACAAAAGGCTTTTTACAGAGGTCCTGGAGATTTGAACTCAGGTCCTTTCATTTACACAAGGTAAACACTTTACTGGCTGAGCGGTCTAACTGGGGCACTAAAATTCTGTGTCATTGAGTGGCAAGACTGTAGACACGGTTCGTTTCATAATGAAACACAGATATTTTTGAAAGCGTGTGTTCACTCAACAAAGCATGAATAAATTAGAAGACATCCAGCCTCAAGAATATATTAACATTCTTCACACTACAGAATACGCCCTAGAAAACTGTCTTTCAAAGAGAAAGGCTAGGCGGCTTCTGATTGATCACCTGTGTTATTGTTGCTGTTTTCCATAAACAGAGGATACCGTGCCCATATCTGGAAATGATTGCTGACCTTAATTCTCAAACCAAAATGAGGCGGGGGACCACTTAGGTAGAATTGTTTATTTTACAATCTCTGGTTTGGTTTCTTTCCCCACTTGTGTCCCACTTACCTCAGGATATGTCAGAGGGTCTCAGACTTGAAAGTTACTCACCTCAAAGCCCATTTAGCAAGCTTAACCTGGTAGCATAGGCTGTCTTTGACAGGGGCTAGGGCAGTGTGGAGATTGGCTTTCTTGGTCCTGAGAGCTGAATACTGGGGCTCAGTATAAGTGCCATGAGACTTCAGTATCAGGAGATTAACAGCAACCTGAGGCCCTGGGGTCCTGGGGCACCCAGGGGAGCCAGGCGGCCAATAAACAAATAGCAGACTATAGCACAGGGACACACAGCTCTTCTGCATTAATTAGCATTTTCCAGGGGACTTGTCATTAAGCATTATGAGATAATCACTCCAAGAGAAGAACAGCCCACACTCAGAACAGTCACACCAGGAATCAAGAATGCTAATTAAGCCAGTTAGGATGCTCCCTGTGTTGTATGGAAATGTCTTAAATGCCAGCACCATTCCCTCTGTCCTCCTCGAGCTGCAGTGTCCCCATTAGTGATGGATAGACAGAAGGCATCCCCATGATAGATTCTGTTCTGGTTTTACAGCATATTTGCAGAGACTGCATCTCAGACTGGTGTCTGTCCTTCTGTGGCTCAGCACGCCACACTGCCAGCCGCAGAGTCTCCGCTTATTTCCTTGGTAAGTTTAGAATGGAAAGGTGAAGTTCAGCAAAGTGCACTCGCCATGGAAACGTAACTAAGACCAAAAGCATGTTACTTCAAGCACATGGGGCGGTGGGGGGGGGGGGGTTGTCTTCTGTGCATTGCCAAAGAAAAGCCACCCATTCTGTTCCATTTCTAAGGGTAGCACCTTCCTGCACAAGAGATGTAGATCACGAACAGCCAAGCAAAGCAGGTGGGCAGGCAAGTTGAAAGAAGTTCATGTGGTCACGGGCACAGCAAAAGACTAGCTGGTGAAAGAGTAAGGCTCTAGCGTCTGCAGTCATCTAATCCCAAATAGGTGAGAGTCAGGCACCGCCACCAGTTGTTGATGAGAGGGCAGTCATCACTGGCTGAACGGAAATCAACATTGCAAGTAGGTGCCCCCGTGGATCACAGGGACATCACAGTTTGGAATGCTGTGTTATAGAAACTGCAACAGGTAAGTCTGCAATGCATACGCGATGCTTACATGAGCTCCCAGACAAGCTGGATTTCATTATGCAGATGGAGATGAGTGAAGATTTCAAACAGGGGAGAAACAGTAATATAATGCTACATGTCAAAATGTAATATATCTCTACGTGTAGCTACATCTAGCTGAGTGTGCCTATATATGTAACATAAAAACAATTAGAGCCGTGCTGAGTGGTTCACTTGAGAGCTGTGTAGGATAAAGGGTTTAAAAAGTATTTAAACGTGTCATCCTTAATCCCATATTTTCCTCCGTACTAATTCCTGCAGAGTACCAGAGGCCCTGCTCTTAGCTCCAGGAAGCTAAGTAGCCCCTGGAGTGCAATTCTCAGGCAACGTTTTATCAAACAGTGATTCAACAGAGGCTTACTCCCCAGATGACGAGGTCAGAGAATGCACATCAGCCCAGTCACCACCTAGAAGAACCTAGGCCAGAGCTGTGAGCAGGTCACTGAAAGCATGGAGCAGGACGGAGAGAGTGGAGATAGTGTTGAAACAAATTAACAACAGAGACAGGAGAGGCCAAGAGAAACAGTGTGTCCTCTGTGAGAAAACTCTGCCAGTCTAAACCAGCGAGCCAGTGAATTCTGGTAGCAGGACCAACTTGCCCTGCGACAGATACAACACTGGCAAGCGAGGCAGTGGGGGTTGGGGAGATGGGACCAGTCTTCTGTCTACCTACAAGTTCACTGATACAGAACGGGGAGAGAGGATGCAGAAGTTTTTGCCCTGGCCATCCTTCCTTTTTACGAGCCATGATTGAATGCTACAGCATTGCAGTGACCCAGACCCGCAGACTGCGGTGGAAGTGCTGAGCTTTCTCTCTGTGGTTTTCTTGTTCTCAGCCTGTGCTCAGACTTAGCTCCTCTTCATGGGAGTGAGAACCCCAAAGGGGCAGACCTGCCTGGTGAGCCTGTGTGCTCTGCAGTGAGTGTGTAGACTTGGCTTGGGAAACCTTCCACTGAGGTGCTAAGGAGTGCCATGTAAGCACTGATTGGAGCATAGACTTTCCCTCAGCTAATCTAGTTTCTAAGTCTTTTGACCTGACTGCTTCACACATGAGCTTGGAACCACAAGCCACAGCTAACAATTAGGCTAAAGAAACACACACGCAGCAGAGGTCCAAAGGCTTCACTCAACCGCAGCTTTGAGAGAAACTCCCTGAACACTGCTTTCTTTCACAGCTGTGTACTCCAAGAGGCAGTCTGAAGGCCACTGAGAAAGTTGTATCATCTGGGCAAGCTGCCTCACATGTCTTTGGGCCTTCATTCCCTCGTGTATAACAAAGGGATATGTCAAAAACCTCACAAATCAAAGCAAATGCAGGACATTTCTGAGAAAGAGATCTGAGGAAGTAACCATCCAAGGTTCTGAAAGGGAGCCAACACAATGAGAAGAGAGATGATGTCAGAAATTAGCAACATTGGTCACTGCTATTTTTCTGTGGCCAGTCTGTTCTCTTCAAACCTATTGTGGACATTGGCTTTGGCCAATGGAGGGCAAAAAAAGTATCAACCACTGTATTTGTTGGGATTTTAGTTTTCTCTCAACAGTCATTGGCATATCTGAATGATCCTTTGAGAAAGGATTGCAAGCAGCTTTATTAAAATTAAGAGTACAGGATAGACATACTACAATGCACAGACCCTGAGAACACAAGCCTGATGGGGGCATTTTAGGCTTCATGTGGGCCCAATAATTAGGAGAGTGGGGGATATCTCTGAAACAGACTATGTTGCCTGCTTTTTGATCACTTCCCCCTGATGAGACTTCCCTACCAGGCCACCTGTGAATAGATGAGCTGGGTTGTCTGGGTAGGGAGGCTCCCCCTGTTTTGAGGGATAGGGCAGAGGAGATGCAGGAGGGAGGATGAGACAGGGAGGAGAAGAGTGAAGGGCCTATGACGGAGATACAAATTGAGTTAATTAATTTTTAAAAGGGGGGAAAAGACGGGCATTTGCAGGTAGATGCGTGTGTATATGTAAAGGAAAGCCATGTGCCTGAGTGAGTGTTTTCACTTGCTGCAGCTACACGGAGAAGCTAAATGGCCTCACATGTGCTAACTAACATCCCAGAATCACCTACTTCATGGAAACTGAATCCACAGTGGGATGCTTCTAAGAAAGAACTAGCTATTAGCAAATAATAATTATTAATAAACTCTAGCCGTGATCAATAAATGTACAGGTTAAATGCATACCATCATTATATGATAGTTGTGGTTTAATACACTTAAATACAAATTCATAATTGGAGTATACCATTTTTTTTGTTTTAAAAGAACCGGAAATTTTCTATATTACATCCATGGATGCATATATATATATATCCTAACTATAAGATATCGTTTTAAATTGTCACTCATAATTCAATAAGCATCATATTCAAACTTTAACCTGTCTAGCAAAAGTTCTACTCTTTATAACCAGAGCACTCAATTTTAATATCACTCACCATCACTTATATGCTAGGATATTTGCTTTGGAACTCTATGTTCATATCTTTATAAACATACTTACCCAAACCTGAAATTAGGCCTATACTTTTAACTCACTATTTCACCAACTGCATTAAAAAACATATTTGTGTTATAATTGATTTACTATAGCAAATGAATATCAGATCCACGTGTTGGACAAGAGCTGGGTAACAAAAGAGGTGATGAAACAGTTGGAAGGCAATCTACAGCTCTAACATCTGACTTTCCCTCCCCGCCCCCTTGGTGATGTCTTATAACTATGTCTGTCCTCTCTGATTTTATTTAAGATAGGTTTTTCTATGAGGAGGTATCCAATGAAACAGATGAAACCTGCATCATAATAAATGGACTTTGAAGCTGCAAAGCGGCCGTCTTTTCTTCTCTCCATTTTCATGGCTGGTGCCAAAGGAGCCATACATCCAGGTAGCCTTCGGAAACAGTGTCAGAGCCCCCAACTCTGTCACTCTGCGAAGACGAATGAGATTCTTTTCCTAAACAAATAAGCACTTCAGAGGGATGCCCTTGACAGGGCTGTTAATCCAGAAGGCCTCCCTTATCGCTGCAGAATTCAAGGGCTGAGGCCTGACAGGATCCCTGCACTGCCTGGCTCCCGGGCAGCTGGAAAACACAATAACCAAGGTTGTCAGAGAGCAGCCAGGCTCTGGCCTTCCTGCCCAGGCTCCCAACCCTTTCCAGATTTAGTCTCCAGATAACCGCAGGCTGCTCTCTTAGAACACTCAAATCATGTACACGATACATGCAGCAATTAGTGAGTCCGTCGTGTAGATATTATTTTTCACTTTCTCTCTCAGAAAAACTACTGTCAACATAAATTTTGATTCACACAAGGAAAACCAAAGAATTGGTCTCACATGACCGAGTCCGGGTCTCACGGGAACACAGGGAGGAATGAAAACTCCAGCTCCGGGTTGCAGGGCATGAAACATGGAAACCATCTAGCTCTTATCAGCATTGCATAAATTTCCTACCAAAACTCTCTGGCTCTCGGCTGCCCCTCCCCTGACATCCAGACTAAAGGTCAGCGTTTCCTTCACATTCCAGAAGCTACTAGGAAATCGGCTTCAGCTTATGTTCCTGCTAAGAACTGATGAGTTGACCTTAATTCATTAAGGTTTAACAAATCTCTCAGTAGCATCTCCCAAAATACTATGTTCAGATGATGGCTAAGAAATCAGAATTCTTTAGACACTGGCATTTTTTAAAGTATTAACGTTCACTTCTAAAGTAAAAAGAAAAAGCTAAAAAGTCAACTTTGTCTCTGTGGATGATTACCAGGCTCTCCCGACCTGCTCTTACCTCACTCTGTCTTCCCTGCCTCCCATGCAGCAGCACCTGAAGGGATAAATAAATCAAGAATGCATATTTTTACCCCAGTGGCAAGCCTAATGTCTTAGGAGTTTTAAGAAAGACATGTGACAAAGCATGTTGGAAAAGCAGAGTGTAATGTGTTTTCAGTTTATAAATTATATAAATTATAAAATATTCAAAAGCACAGATTAACACCATGGAATTGGCTGCTGCTAGGTACCCGGAACTGTGTTTTTCTTTCCCTCCCTTATCTTCCTGCTTTTCTCTTTCTTCCCCATTAAGAACCAAACACAAATCAAATGGAAATAAGATGCCTTGGGCCTGAGAAGATAAAAAGAAAAAAAAATGACTAAAGCCAAAGAGAGGAAGACCACGGGAAGTATTTTCTAGTGAGTATCAAACAAATTGTTTCCTCCTAAGACTTTAATTCACTTTTTCCTGAATGTTCAAGTTCTGATTTGCATGATGTCTGACTATTAAATCTTACAACAGTGTGGTTAAGCAAAGCAGACATGTCAGTTTGTATTTTGCATCCAGTTATCTGAACACAGTTTATGATTATTGCTTCTCATAACAGAAACTTTGCTACAGTGTTTAACTCAGAATTTCTGATTCTTAATTATTACACTAGAGAAGAAAATCAAGTCTGGACCTCGTATTAGATTCCATGAATTGTGTTGTTAAGAAAGAACTAGATGGTAGTGATGTTGAGTTCTCTAATATTTAAAATCTCTAGGTAGCTATTAATTCCTTAAACTGAAAATATATGCCTATTAAAGCTCACATATAAATGAAACATTAAAAGGGCTTATTGAAATGGCCTAAGAAAATTCCAAAGTACCAAGAAAGTCCAATGTTTTCAAGCATCCTATAAATTATATATATATATATATATATGTTCCTATCAAGTTGAATCAAAAAGTTAATCTCTGACATAGGATCAAATTGTTAGGATGCTTATAGACACAATATTTACATTCACGTAAGCCATTTATTAACCTCCACAACTAACTTAAATTTAATTTTTATTTTTATGTATTATAAGCTTATAAAAGGAAAAAATGTTTTAGTATTGCAACACAAGCTAGACTGGTAAAGCGTGATGAAGATCATGCACGGTGAGCCCAACCTCTCCCAAGCCCAGAACATTTTGTTCTGTGGAAATGTCACACTTTTGTTAAGTTTTCTTTAAACTCCATGACCAGGACAATGTTTCCTTCGAGTATAAGTATGTATAAGGCTACATGCATGTAGTTATGGCAATCATACAAATGCCATAATATGTTAAATATCTTTCTACTCTAATACCGGACTCAAATCAAAATATCCTCACTCTTTTTACATTATCTTTACATACTTATAGACATTCAACAAATAGCTAAAAATACCTTATTTATTTTAAGGATTAAAATTATAATATAGTAACAATAAAAGAGAGAAAAAAATATTTAGATAGATGTCGATCAATGTACCTTACAACAAGATGTATAATTATGGAAAAATACTAAGTGGTATGGAAAAAAATACTAAGTGTACCTAATCTAGATATACAATGGACTGTTAAAAGGAATCACTTATACAAAGGTCCACTCAAAAGAGAAGCAGTAACTGAATTAAAGGGTCTATACCAGAGGTTCTCAACCTGTGGGTCATGACCCTTTTGGCAAACCTGTATTTCCAAAAATATCTACATGTGATTCATAATAGTAGAAAATTTACCGTTATGAAGAAGAAAAGTAACTTTATGGTTGAGGGTCACCACAACATGAGGAACTGTATTATTAAAGAGTCGCAGCACTCGGAAGGTTAAAAGCCACTGTTCTACATAGTCTCAAATGTTCTGATCTCGGAGACTATGACATAGAGCTTGTTTCACTTGAGAGTAGAAGAAACAACAGAGAGAAGAGGAGGAGAAGGACAGAGAAAGGAAAGGAGGGAGAAGGAAGGGAGGAAGACAGTAAGGAAGAAAGGAAAAAAATACAATTTATTTCAGAATAAATAAGGCTGGAATTTAGAAGATGAAAGTTAAAATAAATGCCTTTTATAATAGGTGAAATGATACCCAGAAGGGCTTGGGGCCTTTGAGGTTTTTTGTAGAAGTGAGAGAATGTTGTATAAGACATGTATTTTGTTGTTGTTCTTAAATTTCTAGTCTTAGAGAAATTAAGAGTTAGCAAGAAATCTTATTAGTTTCTGAAAAGAATTGCTATGTCTATCTCAAGTGAGTTTGCACACTGCCCCTTATCTTTAAGCAAACAAGTGATTGGAAGGTTATATTGCCATCAACGATGTTTTCCTGAAAACTTAACTGAGGAGCAAGCATTGGGCTGGAGGCAATAGTTAGTTAGAAAGTCCCCAACTTTCTCACTGAGGCATAGTCCTCTTCCCGTAATCGGGCAGATGCACCAGTAATTGCCCTTTATTTTTCTGTTTATTGACTAGGACATTCTGTTAAGAAATCAACAGCAGCATCCATGGATAACTGATTGAAAGTGATGCAACTGCCCCGCCGCCCCCCCCCCCGCTGAGAACTGGGCTCCTTGTTTTCCTCCGTTATCTCACTGGCCAAATCTATGCAGCCTTTAATTGTAGGCTTGGCTGTGCAATAATTAACAGTTTGCATTTGGAGCAGGGTCTTCTTTAAAAAAAAAAAGAAGAAGAAGAGGAGCTTGTCATAGGTTAGATATTTTAAACATATACCACAATTTAACCATGGAATTGATTTATAAAGTAGAAATTGCTTGGCAACTGCCTTTTAATTATCATCCTGGACCTAAATCCTGCCGGAAAGCATTCGAATTGATTGTTCTCTATGGTGAATGCATGAAGCTGATTCAATTGATACTAGAGTCATTCTTAACGTTTATCATGAGACACGATCTGTATAGGTGGATGGCATATCATCATCTTTCTGTGAAAGATCAATTACAAAGAGATTTTTCCTTTGTAATTTCCTCCAAATAACATGAGATCCTGGATGAGAGACAGTAGACAAGGAAGGCTCCAAGGGCAGTGTATCCTGCACACGAGGTGGGTACTGCCACCAGGAAACTCAGATTAGAAAAGTCTCTTTAATAACGAAGTCAAATAAACCATGGACGAGATAATTCACTTGGCCTTCGTCAGTTATACTCAGATCTCATGAGGTGTTATTAGGAGACAGAATAGATGAGTCAACCAAAGATGTTTTCTGAAATCAAATGGGAATCTGACTTTATAGAACAGTGCACTGCTGCCTCTCAGGTACATGCTTACAAAAAGAAACTGGATGGAAGTTGAAAACATAATTTAACAACAGGGAATAAGATGTAGTTTTCCCATTGAACCCTGTTTTATGGTGTGATGACACTGTAGAATGTTTTTATTGTAAATGTGTATTTTCCTAGTGAAGAGGAAAGACCCTGGTGTGATGTTTCTTGATATTTATGAATGTCATAATTGATTCAGTATGCTTTCATATTCAAATAAACTCATGGTTTAAAATATATAAATATATGATTTTTAACACTGAACTTACCCCTAGATATATAGTGGGATGGGGGTGGGGGTGAAGAGGGTATTAACTGATCAAAATTACAGAGTATCATATTTGGATCTTCTTAGGAAAACAATCTAGGAATAAATGATTCCAGTTTCCTATCTGAAAGTATAGTATGAAACTGATCTCAACTTTTAAAAATTAGATAAATTTATTTGGTTTTATGTGTATGAGTTTTTGCCTACATGTATGAATGCACAATGTACAGGCCAGGTGCCCTCAGCAGATTGAAACTGGAGTTATGGAGAGCTGCGAGCCACGATGTGGGTTCTAGGGACTGAACCTGGGTCCTTTGCAAGAACAACAAATGCTCTTAACTGTGGGCCCATCTCTCCAGCCCCTGGACTCATCTTATCAATGTGGCTCTGCTTGTATAAGCCCCACGGTCTAGAGCTAGTCAACATTGGTCAAATGGTCAGACTGTTTCAGAGTTTTCTCTTAGTCCATTCAAATCGACCACCCTATTGGTTTCAAAGACCAAGCTTTCCATTTGAAGAGCAAAAACTGACCTCACTGAAAACACAGAACTCATCAAAGCTGGCTTCATCATCTTCCTCTTTGGCCTGGCAATGAGACCTGATAAGCTAGGGTCAGATAGAAAGGAAAGGAGGTCCTCCCCTATCAGGGGACTAGAGAAGGGGCATAGGGGGAGAAGAGGGAGGGTGGGTGGGACTGGGAGGAGAAGAGGGAGGGAGTTGCAGCAGGGATACAAAGTGAATACATTGTAATAAAGAAATATATAAATTTAATTTAATAAAAAAAATACAGAACATAGACCTCCCAACTGTGTTGAGTGCACTCAGGCCTAGATACTGCATAATTAGTGGGCACCAATGTGAAATGAAAATGCGGGGCGGCGGGGAACTATGAAACCAGGGTGGAGCTGTCAGCCCTACCGGTGGGACTGCAGAGCTACCCCACCCACCTGTAAAGCCCCGTGCCATGCTGCAAGGCAAGGGTAGCTCAATTCACTGCAGGTCACTTCTCTGGGTTCCCCACCGCCCGCTATCACAGTCTTGCAGCACGAATCTACATGTGCATCGACTGGCTATCCATCCAGAGACCTTTTACCTGGCCTCTGTTTGTGTGGCTTCATATCTTTATGACATGGGATGGACAGCGTGGCGCCGCGTGGCTGTTATCCATTAACCACTCCTGTTTTACTAATCGTCACTGACTCCATCTTTCTCTGTCCTATCTGTTATTGTCTTCCGAAAAGAGATGTGAGGTTTTCTTAGCCTGCTCTCTGGTTTACATGACATGATTTGTGTATCTGCCAACAAAAGTTTCTCAAATGAACCCTGTGTACTATCTACCCCCCCAACCCACCCCCTACCCCAAACCTCCTCCCCAGAAGATAGAAGAAAAAGGTCATACATCTGTGAAATGACAGCACTTATGAAAAATGAGAGTTTGGCCCACATGGCTCTCATCAGGCACAAGCTCATCTCCTGTGCCACAGACACTGCTCATTTCCTCAACATCAGACTGCAGTTAAAAACAGGAAGCACCTAATAAATTGCCTGCTCTCTCAAATTAACAAAGCATAAAGAACTTTCTAGGTAATCAATGAGTATTTCTTACTCTAAAAAAAACCGCAAGTGTCAAGCAGTAGGAACTTCAACATGTGATCACACTTCTTCCTATAAAATGACTTTAAGATGTCAGCTCAACCTAAATTTGGAAATAAAGAAGTCAGCTCAAGAGGAGGGGTAGAAAAGCAGGACTTTCTCCCTAATTTTCTGTCATGGGGATGTCAAGCATTTCAAAGACAAGATGAAATTTTATCCTGGAGTCACTACACGGAGATTAGGCACACATGTTTTCAAGAAATGATCTGTAATATATAACAATTATATAAGTGTGAGAATTCCCAAAGTGACTGTGAGAAATTGATCAGTCCTATTTTCAAATGCATTGGGGGAAGGGAATCTGAGTCTTATGAAAGTTTTTTTTTCCTTAGATATATCTAATTGCTAAGAGCTATTGCTTTTGTGTGACTTAGGCTAGAGTGGACCCCAAGAGTAGGAAACTATGAATCAGAAGGAAACTTTCATACGATCTATTTTGGATTTAGAAAAACAACCATGTAAGTTTGTTGGCATGGGAGGAGGAGGTATATTAAGCAATTGTGTCTCTTTCCTGTTACCTCAATGAAAGAAAGCTGAAATCCTTTCACCTAGAAGAGAGAAACAGCATTACTTGGACTATTTTTCCCCTACTTTCAAAGTCTTTGACAATCGTAACTAGACTGATGATTTTACATGCTTAGATTTTCTTCTGACCCTTAAAACAAGCACCCAGGAAATGAAATTGTTAGAAATAAAACTTAGGTTCCTGAGTCAGAAACATTGATTAGGAAAAACCACATTTCTTCAGGGCAGAATTAGGCTATTCAGCTTCCAACAGATTCAGAAAACCTCTCTATTCTGTTCCAGCACTTCATTATTCAAGTCTATACCTCCAAGAGTGTTCTTGCCTTGTGTGTGAGTGACCCCTTCAGGTGCTCTTTTGAAAAGACTGCTCTGTATACCAAGAATTTATGGAAAAAAAGAACTTTTCAGCCAATGTTTGAAATGCATTCAAAAATTACTGGATAATAACCCTATGATAATGATAGAACATTTTGATCAATGCATCCCATAACTGATTCATATGCAGTCACCAAGAATTTGGTTGAATGCTACATGCAAGAAGCTATGCTGACACCAATAAGGCAAGCACAATGCCAGGTTCTATTTCAAACCCCCACAAAGACAGAAGAATCCACTGAATCCTCTATCTGGGCCATTCACAGTTGTTCATGCCACAATAACAAGAGAAATAATAATGTAAAAGAAGGCTGTTCCTTAAGAGTTTACTAATCACAGACTACACAATTCATAAGCTACTCTTGCCCACCAAACATAGTAATTTCATAATCTTCAGGGTCTCAGATAAAATATTTGAAGTCACCAGAACAGAGTGACGACAGTAAGTACAACTTAAATAAGTCTGTCTTTCTATAAAGTGAAGTGTAATTAATAGGCCTGTCTTTAAGTTATGCTCAACTTAAAAAAAGAAACCAAAACAAAGTATTTTTCATTTGCCCAATACATAGGAGTAGAATCTGTAGTTGCACCATGTAATAGAGACTTCTTGGGTGAGGCAGCTGTCTCACAGACATGGCCTCTGGTGGCGGTCACCAGCCACAGGGTCCCACTGGGCACTTGAAACACGATTAGTGAAGGAATAAAATTTTACAGTTCCTTTACATGTAGTCACCAGTTTGATAGTGTCTGTTTACAATACCACACTAGAAAATTGCCAGTGTCTAGAGCAACTAAGGAAACAAGGGCAGTCACAGCCTGGTGGTACCAGTAAAAACAGGGCAACATTTAAAAGGCTACAGGAGAAATTTTCCCATGATGCCGCAGCCCTGTCATGGTGATTCGGACTCACAATGCAGGAATAGTGCTAATGTCCCCATTTGACTAAATAATTCCACTCTGTGTAGTGAGGTAGAAGCACATAATCACCATACTGGTTATGCACCCTTTACAGAAGAAGTGATCATCTTAAAGTAACTGTGAGTTAACAAGGTACATGCAAATTTGCACTATAGGTTCAGTTGTGTTTTACTTCATTCCTGTCATGAGCTGTTAGAAATTCCTATGTAGAAACAGCTCTCCCTAATATGTATCTAAAGTGGAAAAGTTGTGTAATTGTTCAAGTCAAAACTATGTTTAAGAAAAGGACCACAGAAACCCAGCAGAACAAACAAGCACACATCACCCCTTACAGAGTATTCCTTAGGAGAAACAAAATTTATCGGCATCCTTCGTGCATTCTACGACATGCGCTAGATGTGTTTTACCAGCTCAGGTCGTAGTTTCCACTGATTCTGAAGTGGTCAGTCCTTTAACTGAAGCAATGTTTATTCAAAAGCCAACGGGATAACACCAAAACCACTGAATTACTGAGGCCAAGTGACTTCAGGTTGCTTTCAGCTCATGAATGCAAGTACAGGTAAGACAGGATACAGGCAAGCATGCCCACATGTGCTCTCTCGCTCTCTCTCTCTGACACACACACATATACCTATAAGTACATGCATGGAGCATAAAACAGGAAACTTCTGTTAATAATTTCATACTCTGGGCAAAGCAACAAAATATATGACAGTAACATGGTTTCCTTTTCTAGACATATCTTATTTTTATTATAGTTTGTAGTAAAGGAAATAACTGTAGGTGTCTTGTCTCTAGTCCTCCAGAGTAGCAACACTAAGTTGTGTTCTGGCAGGAATAAATTTTACTTTTTTAAAATTTTATGTATCAGTAACATACATGTAGCATGTGCCTCTTTTTCTGTGTTGCGCTCCTTCTCTCTGTCCTTGACTGTCTGCCTCTCTCTCTCTCTCTCTCTCTCTCTTTCTCTCTCTCTCTCTCTCTCTCTCTCTCTCTTGTGTGTGTGTGTGTGTGTGTGTGTGTGTGTGTGTGCAGTCAGAGGACAACCCTTAAGAGTCAGTTTTGTCCTTCAGGGATCTGGAGAATCAAACAAAAATCATCAGATTTGTGCAGTAAGCATCTTTACACACTGATCAATCTTGCCAGGCCTGGCAGAGCTCCCCAGGAGTCACACATGAACCAATGACTGTGACTTGCTACAAACAGAATAAGTGTTTATCTTGCATAGTGTTCTGAATGCAAAATGTCACCCATGAGCTCCTATGTTTGAACACCTTGACTTTCAGCTGGTGACACTGTTTTAGACAATGGTGGAACCTTTAGGAGATGGAGGCAGTGAGTCCTGAAGATAGGTCTCAACAATTTATAGTTGAGCCCCACTTCCTTGCTAGTCTGCTTTCTCTTCCATTGAGATGTGAGATTTAAAATTCCCAGCTGCACATGGAACATGGTAATACTGCCATGCACTGTCCTCCACGGTGGACTGCATTCCCTCAAACTATAAACCAAGACAGTCCCTCTCTCCAGTGATTTCTTGTCCAGTATTTGCCCACAGCAAAAAGAAAAGCAACTAATCTCTCAGAACACGTCTCACATTGTGTACATTATATTTTGTTAGTAAATATTAAGAGTACAAAACAATGGGTTTTATGGGGATATTCTCATCCTAAACAAGCCAGCCTCCATTACCCAGCTTCTAGCAATTTTCCTGGAAGGACCGTCTAATTCCCAAGGGAAGCAAATAGCATCATTCCCACCCAACTCAAGGAAAGCCTTCACTCCTGCTTCTCCTTCTTCAAAGTGCTCAAGCTTATGGAAACAGAGGCCACTGGTTGTTTACAGGCCATTTCCACATTTTCTTCTCTTTAGCTAGCTTCACATGAGGTTGGTGGAGTAACAAGCTTGCTATCAAGTTTGAACCAGAGAGGAAACAGTTGGAAAACCACACACACACACACAAATGAATTGATATTTAACCATGTTGCCCACAAATAATATGCAAACATTTCTGTCTCATCTTTATCACTCCACATTTCTCATTTGTATTTGTTCCGCTTACACTCCCTGCTCCCTGTCTCACTTGTCCCTTTTCATTTCCTGTCTTTCTAGGCTCGATATCCCTTACCGGAAATAGTGATGCGCTAAAGGGCCTTTATTTAGAATATACAATGGTTGACATTAACCCAGGAGGAAGACAGCTTGAATCTACAGTCTGCCTTTTAGTGTGTGTGTGCGTGCGCACGTGTGTATGTGTGTTTCTGTATGTGTGTGTTTGTTTGTGTGTGTGTGTGTGTGTACATGTGTGTATGTGTGTACCCGTGTGTGTGTGTGTGTGTGTGTGTGTGTGTGTAAGCATGCAGACACGCATGGGCAATAGCACGGTGTGGAGCGCCCTCAGGTTCTGTTTTCACCCTGCACATTGTTTGAGGCATGATCTCTGTTGTTTCCCCACTGCCTGTGCTGGTGCACAGGCATATTCCACTCCAAACTTCCGGGAAGCCTCCTGTTTCCCTCTCCACACCCCACGCGCTGGAATTATACTCACAATGTAGCCCACAACCACCTCTAATTCCCATTCTAGGGAATCTAGAGCCCCCTTCTGCCATCCCAGAGCTCTGCACGCTTGTGTACTCAGGCAGACTCACACCCATACACTCACACACAAATAATGACCTAATGTTAATTTTCATTGGTGAATTCTCTGCTGTTGTTGTTGCTGCTGCTGTTGCTGTTGTTGTTTTCTGCACACACAAGCTCTCTGGGAGTTTCAGTGTCCAAGCCCTTAACCATTTAATTCCCCCGCGCTTTAGAGTGTTCTTCGGAGCAAAGCTGCACTTAGGAGATTTTTCAGGAACTCTCGATGCCGTAAATTCATTTGCTCATTTCAGAGTTTGACAAAGAATCTCTCAGAGTCAGCCCCGGTCTTCACAAAAGGAAAGAAGGAATGGGGGGGGGGGGACAGCAGGTCAGAGACTTGGCACAAAGCGTCCCCTGAGTTTCAGTAAGTGGCCTTGTCACATGAAACTTATGTCGGCTGTTAAGTGGCCAAACCAGCTGCAGCCCATGTGCCACACAGGCTGGGCCTCTTGCTCCTCCTGTCCACTTATTGTGCCTATAAATCCAGCAGGCCACCTGTGCAATGTGCTCATCAGAAGAGCCCCCGAGGAGGCATTAACATAGCAAGGCTCATAAAGCACAAATCCTTAAATGTAAAAACTGACACTTTCATCCTCTCCCGGCTACATCTATATAGATTTCTTTTTAATGAAAAAGAAAAGGCCAATTTTTTTTCACTTCCAGCAAAAATGCCTGTGTATGGGGTCATTCGGTTAATAATCCTATTTTCAAAATTCCTATTACTGTGAAGGTGCCTAATTAAATTTTCCTGTGAGATTATATGTTGTTCTGTAATTAGACCGTTTACCCTTGTTGATAACATTTTAGTTGTGGAAATGACTCATGATGAGCACTTGAAGGGCATCAACTTCTAGCACCAAACAATGACAATGGGATACATTTCAGGGGACGTGAATACGTCTTCATCTCCTTTCAATTGTCTACATTTTCTGAAAATCTACCATTTACTGAGAAAATTGCAGAGAATGAGCCCTCTATTTTGCATCTCCACTCACAACAATGTCAACCAAATACTCTGTCATTCTTTGCAGCATTTTAAATGTTATTTAATGGGTATTTATATCTGTTTCTTTTATGGAATTTTAAGCATCTAACACCAGCTCTCAATGGGACTTAGAGAGAAGCTGGGAAGATTGGCTAGGGACTCTTTAGTATGCACGCATTCATTTCCTGGCATTTCCTACCCTAGCCCAAATACCAACAGAAGGCAGTTTATAGACAGAGAACAGAGAGGTCATGGGCATCTTGCCAAAGCTCCCCACCATCAGGAGATATACTGTGTGTGTACACACCACGGGAAATGTTAGACTTGGAGTAGGGAAAGTAGAGCCAAGTAAAAGGAAAACATTCCGTCTAAATTAGCCAGACACAGTGCAAGCTTTTTAACAAAATCATCTCGAAGATAAACTGAATATGTAGTTTTTCTCTCCGATCAGGACTCACACCCCGCGTTTGGTAGGGAGAGAAGAAGAGATGATGGTGCTATGGTGTTTGGAGAAATGGAGATGGCACCAGTGCGTAAAGCGGGGTTGACGATGAGGCGAAGCGAAGAGCAGCTGGAGCCAAGTAGCCACATTGGGCCACAGAAACTGGCAGAATATGGGGGTTTCTCTTCAATGGTTGGTTTTATTTGTAATTAGGTGGATGGGGAGATAAGCACATGGTGAGCCGGTGCACGTGGAGGCTACAGGAGCCAGAGCCTCTGGATCGAGTTACAGGGGTTGTGAGATACCCAGCTTGGTGCCGAGAATCAACACCAGATCCTCTGCAAGAACAGTATATGCTCTTTACTTCTGAAGCGTCTCTCTCACCAGCTTGTTTTAAATTTTAATCATATATGTATATGATATATGACCAGAAAACAACTTGTGGGAGTCAGTTTTTTCCTTCTACCACATGTGTTCTGGGGATCACACTTAGGTCCTCAGGCATGTTGACAAGTACCTTTACATCACACAGGCCAACTTTTAAATACATCTTCAACGCCAAATCAGGGGCTGATGGATAAAACATAGGAAATCATCAAACCCTGACAACCACCAACCAGAGAAAGAGCAACTAATACAGGATTGTGATACTCCCAGATGATCACGACCAAGAACATTTCTTGCTAAGCCATGAGGGGAAAAATGGGTTAAATATTTATTTATCTAATTAATCTCAGAGTCTGTAGAAAAGCATTAATCTTACCCTCAGTAAGTTCTTTGACCTTGTGCCTGAGAGTTAATCTCTAGGAAAGTGTCTCTGTTTCCTGTGAGCTTTGGGCCTCATCAGACATTCTACCGGTGGTACTTAGGGTGGGGGCTGTGGGTCCCATGGTATCATCTCTGCCTCCCAGGGAAGTGAGACTGAAGTATCTGGTTGACCACAGGAAGAGCTGGAGGTCAAAGGTCAGAGAGTTGACAGTCAGCTGGATGACTGAAGCCAATGAAAAGTACTGACACAAGGCTAGGGGGAGGGAGCTCTTAACACCCATCCCTATTTCCAAAGCTTACATAAAAGTAGCTGCCCAGTAATAGGTACATTACTTTGTCATCACAGTTACGAAGTATCAGGAGCAGAAGGCCACAGCTGGGCACCACTTTATCACTGTGACAACACTATAAATTGTCTTACTAATTTCTTACTAATTACAAACACAGACACACACATACATACACGCACACACACACACATCCTAAAGAACTACAGGTAGCCAGACTGGTACACTGTGAAGCAGGCTAGTTGAGACACTATTGGGCTTATTTACAGACAGCAAAAGATGCTCAAGATGGGTGATATTTCCTTATGTTGCCTAGTGTATAATTTTTGATAAATTTTAGATTATGTCTAGTTTTCATGTTTTTGCATACCTGTTATTCTTTCATGTCTCTATCATCATTGAAATTGGTGTTAATAGCATAAAACACACATATATGCCAATTCAACAGAATAGAGTCTGACCCATTGCTAGGTGACTATCTAAAGAATATGAAATCAGTTTCTGAAAAAGGTATCTGTAATTATCATGTTTATTGCTGTCTTAGTTCATAGTCAAGATTCAGACACATTTTTAACTTGTTGCAATAATGGAATGAAATAAACCAGTAAAAGTGAGAAATTATTACATCTCACAGTTTCAGAGATTTCGGTCCACAGTCCCTGGCCCCATTAATTCTGGGCCATGGAGAGGCAGAACGTTTTGGCGCTGTAAGAATGTGGCTGCCGAGGGCTATTTAGCTTATGGCAGGTAGGAGAGAGTGAGGGCAGAAGTGTTCAGAGACCACCGAGGACCTGCACCCGGAAGGTCCCACCATGCAACAAGGCCCCACCTCCTGATGTTTTTATAACCTCCTCGGGTGGACCAGTAGCTGGAGACCAAGCTGACCCACATGAGTTCAGGAGGACATGTCCTATTTAAAGCTCAAACAAGAAACAACCAGTGCCTATGAACGGGTAAGTGGATAAAAACAAAGAGAGAGAAACAGCAAGATGGAGAGAGGATATATGTCTGTCTGTCTGTCTCTCTGTGTATGTGTAATAGAATATTATTCTATTCCATTCAATGATAGAATGTTATTTGGCCTTAAAAGAAAAGGAAAACTTGATATTTTGTACAACATGAAAGACCCTGAAGGACATTATCCTAAGTAAGAGTCCAGAGAATGAGAAGCACTAAATAGTCACACTCAGGTGTAGAATCACAAGCTTTGAACTGATAGCAGCAGGGGAAATAGAGACTACCAGGAAGTTAGAGGGGAAATTCGGGCAGATTTTGTTTGAAAGACACAAAACTTCAGTTCAGAAGAATAAACAGCTCAGGAAATGTATTATTCAGTAACAGCTAATAAAATACATTGTAAACCTGAATGTTACTGAACATAGATCTTAAAAGTTCTTCACATACACACACACACCCCACAGTAACTATGTGAGGTAGCCTCAATATCAATAAGCTAGAATAAGGTCCTCATTTCACACTATTTACATGAATCAAAACACTGTGATACATAGCTTAACTATGTCTAAATTTTATTTGTAATTATAATTTTATAAAACAAGAGAAAAAAATAAAGTCACATGTTTATTCTAAATAAGCATAAAGAGGTAGTTGGAATTTACTGGAAAATTAAAATGTATCATACCAAGTTATACTGTAGTTATTATTCTTAGTCACATTATATAAAGAAGACATTAGCCAGATGGTGGTGGTGCAGCCTTTAATCCCAGCATGAGGAAGGCAGAGACATAAAGATCTCTAGGAGTTCAAGGCCAGCCTGGTATACAAAGGTAATTCTAGAATGGCCGAAGTTACACAGAGAAACCCTGTCTTGGAAAAATAAAAGTCTAAAATTGGACTTAAAATCACAAAGTAAAAGTGGTAGAAAACTACCATTAAAGTTGCTTAAACTTGGTTTTGAAGGTATTTATAATTCACTTTTGAAATTGATGAGGTTGGTCTAGAGATTCAGCTTGGGTTTACCATCCTTCACTAGTATCAGCATGTCCTCAAGTTCAATTCCATCACAAAAAAAAGAAAAGAAAAGAAAAGAAAATCAGTCTTTGCTTCTATTCCAAAATAATACTTTTCATCAACCCAAGTATTCCATATTTCGTGATAGATAAATAATGCCAATATATTTCATAGGTAAGATGAAAGTAAGGGGTAATTTAGATCTGTGCTGTTGTCTGACAAGGAGAGGGTCATGATTACCTTCTTTTTCACATTTTCAGTATTCTGTCTTTTGAAATATCCAAAGAGAAGAGGGTGGAAACTTAGCCATAATTGGGATGCTGGGGCTCAGAAATGGAGCCAGCACGAGCAGCAAATGGTGACTAGCTTCCCAAGCCTGCATTCTGTATCCCTGGTTAAATTGCCTTGGTTTACCCTGACCATTGTGTCCTGCTGCCTCAGCGGTAGCCAGTTCCCTCTGATCTATTTGGAGCCATCATGTCCCTCCCGGCCATCACTGCCATGAGAAGTCCTGGATGGGGTGCAAGATTGCAAGGCAGTGAGGTGGAGCTCACCAGAGAAGCCAAGCTCACAATTTGGTGGCTGTCCCCCTCAGTCCTGGCCTGATTCCTTGGACTCGATAGGAATCGCAACTGTGTCCCTCAAATCCCAAAAATATTCACCACCAGAAAGTTACATGGTAAACAACTGGGTCATCCCAAGTCTGTAGCTTGAGTTAGTTTGACAAGGAAGGGGGGTTAGAATGGTGAGGGAATAAAGGTCAGGTGTGGAGCAAAAAGAACATAGTTCAAGGCCAAATTCTGCCACGTGGACTTGAATGAACTTGAGCATATCAATGACTTTCCTAGTCCCTGACTGCTCTGAGTAAATGACCACAGTACCTTAGGATCCACTGCCAGAATAAACACACCCGGAAAGGCCTGAAGCATGGTGGTCTGGCAAAGGCCAGGCTCAAAATCCCCCAGGACCTAGGTGGGTGTTGAGGTAGGAGACCCTGCCCTAGATGCTGCTGCTGGTCCAGAGCTGCCCTTTGAGAACGGCTGCTCTAAAATACCATACACACACACATATATATAGCATTTGTCCCCATGTAGCTGTTAAATCGTCCACTGAAGAATCACATCTTCTGAAGTAAAGTCCAACCTACTGCATGAGGCTGTGGCAAGGCTCAATGCAGGCCACCCATCAAGCAGAAACCTCCTCAACCACCGCAAAAATCACCTCAGCAGGCTTGTCACAGTGTAGAGACATCCTTCCTACAGAGACCTCTAGCTCATTAGACTGCAAAACAGGATTGCTCAAATACTCAACTTTGTCTTATGGCTGCAGGGGGTATGCGTGCAGTTGTAGGTTCCTGTTCACACGTGTCCATGTGGAGGTCAGAGATGTTCCACCTGAGATATTCCTCAGGAGGCATACAGCTATAAGTGTTTGTTAGATTTGGGGGGTGGGGTGGTTTGAGATGGGGACCTACAGTTGTCCCATTAGGCTAGGCTAGCTGGCAGGTGCACCCCAGTGGTCTTTCTGTTGACATTGTCCCAGAACAGGGATTACAAGCATGCACCACTGTGCACAGTTTTTCACAGGGGTGCAGGATATGGGCTCCATACTCATTCAAGTCATTCACTAGCTGTGTCAATTCTCTATCCTCCCAACTCTTTGTAAAATTCCTGAGCACTGCTTTTATAGCAAAAACCAACTATCTGCTTGGGAACTTACTTTTTATTTGTGCATTTTGTTTTTAATCCTATCTGCGGTTGACTTGTTTCTTTAATAAGCTTTTGAGTATAGATAATTTAAACTCAGTACATAATGTAAAGATCTGATAAATAGTAGGACTACTATACTTGAAAAAAATGGAGGGATGCAAGGCTTTGGCGGTAGAGAATGATGATTCCACTCTGTCATCTAGTTCCCTGCTACTATATAAACTATAATATATATACATATACATATATAGTAATAGTTACTATATGAATAAAAACTTATAGTTCTGAAAATGCTTTTTGGAAAAATTCAAAAAGCTAATCAAAACCTTTCAAGGACTCTACGGGAATATATTTCTGTATGACACACAATTATTTTCAAAAACAGAAAGTAGGGAGTTTCAAGTAATACACTTATTTCTTGTGGCATTTCCACAGTCTGGAGGTGTGAATGATAATGGCTCCCATAGGCTCACGGGTTTGAATGCTTGGTTTCCAGGGAGAAGCTGCTTGCAGATGTGGATGTAAAACTCTCAGCTCCTTCTCCAGCACCATGCCTGCCTCTGTGCTGTCATACTTCCTGCCATGATGATGATAATGGTCTAAATCTCTGAAACCGTGAGCAAGCCCCAATTAAAGCCCCTTTTTTTTCAAGACTTGCTGACTGCATGGTGTCTTCTCACAGCAATAGAACACTGACTAAGACACACAGTCACCTTCCATTGTGTCCTGGTTTGCTTTCTATTGCTGTTATAAAACCACCATGACCAAAGCAGTGTAGAAAGGAAAAAGTTGATTTGGCTTACACTTCCACCTCAGGGTCCATCACTAACGGAAGGCAGAATAGGAAATGATATAGAGACCATGAAGGAATGCTGCTTACTGTCTTGCTCTCTATGGCAAGTTAAAGCCATGTGTTTACCTGGCCACCTCAATTTGAGCCCTAGTACCCACATAGAAGTGAAAGAAGAAGTTGTCCTCTGATGTTCATGTGTGCTCTGTTTCATGTATCACAACGTGAAACAACAATAATAACAACAACAATTTCCACAGCTTTCCAAGTAGAGGTATAGAAGAACATTCATATACTGTTGTTTGATGTTCACCACTGATATTTATCACTGACAGAGTTCGGGATAGCCAATGGACTCAGAGCCAGTTCTTCCAGTGATGAAAGGGAAGAAGCCATGAACTAGAGAATATTCAATGCTCATCTCCAAAACCCACAGGGTCCCCTTCTAGATGATGTGATTTAAGGTTGGGGGAGGGTAGATGGGAGCATGTAGTACTTAATAATTATTGTCTTTAAGTTATTAGCAGAGAGTAAATTAAGTCTCCACATTTAACAAGTCCATATACGACTTTATGTACTTTATACAATTAATTTAATATAATTATAAAAGTTTTATAATATATTACTTACATATAAAATCATATATATGAGACATGTATAGTTGAGACAGATTCTCCCTACATAGAGCAGGCTGACCTCATACACACACAATTTTTCTGCCTCAGCTTCCTGAGTTCTGGGATGTATGCAACGATCTTTGGCAAAACATTTACTTTTTATAGAAAATGGGTACGTTTTTGTTTTGTGTTTTGTTTTTGTGGCATTGTGGACAGAGCCTAGAGCCTTGTGCATGCTAGTCAATGCAAATGCATAAGTAATTAACAATTCCATAAAAAAGGATGGTTTATTATTCCAGCTGCATATGTTATTAACATTCCACTGCACTTATCACTAACAGGGGTCAAACAAACAACTTTTAACCCTGACAAAAGTTTCAAATAAACTATTTGATAATGAAAAGCAGCATAATGTGATGTGTCAAGAAAAATACTTCCCATGAAACAGATAAGTTTGCTCAGGGTGCTGAGGTGAAACTTGAAGACAGAAGGACCATATACTTGGTGCAGTAAAGGAGGTCCCATGCTTTCCAAACCTGTAAGCAAGGAAATACAAGTATTCTTTATACTTTCATCCACTTACTCAGATTATGAAAAAAAAAAGTTAGCCACAACTAAGTTCAGTGTTCTTCAAGAATGGGCACTGTAAATATTTTTTATTATTATTTAAGAACAAAATAAGAGTCTGGAGAGATGGCTCAGTGCTCACTTACTGCTCTTGCAGAGAACCGGGATTCAGTTCCTACACCCACATAGCACAGCTCACAACCACCCGTAACTCCAGCCCAAGGGATCTGATGCCTGCTGTTGGCCTCCATGGACCATCTGCATGTACACGGTACATATACAAGCAAATACACACCACACATCCACACCCATACACACAGAGAGAGAGGTGGGAGGGAGAGAAAGGGAGAGAGGAATTAAAAACAAGAATCTTTTTAAAGAGTTTTAAAGTGCAGGCATTGTACTGATGAAAAGTGCATGCTGATAAATCCGGCATGGTGTCCAAGATGCTCTAGTCTTGAGTTTGCCTTGCTTGTATGCAACAGTGCTATGCTGTGTATTTTTAGCCACAAGCTAAGAAACGTGTAAGACAACGCAAACCATCTTCATACTCTACAGTGCATAAACAATGCAGAGCTCCATTCTTCCTTCCCAAATTTGAAGATATTCTCAGCAAGTAATGTTCAGGCTTCATCTGATTCCTTTTCAAAGCATGAAGACAATCTAGGTCTAACAGGCATTCCAAGAACCATGAGGAAAACTGAGACGCCAACCTTTACGTCAGCATCACAGACCCTCAAAGCTTGCGAGTAATTTATCCTGCATGTATTTTCATTTCTGCTTTCCAATAGCCCTCACTCTGAAGGATGTTCCATTATCACTGAGGGGAAAATGGACTTAACATGTAAAATACATGAACATATACAATTGCATACATGTAAAATTGTACATACATAAATGAATTTCCAAAGCACAGAATCAGAAGGCTGAGTGAGTTTACTCTCTTAGTGAGTTAACAAACAGTTATCAATGATCTAGCACCAGGCACAAAATACGTGAAGATATGAAATGTGTCACCAAGCTCTGTGACCCTCATTACTAAGAGAACAGGATTCACACCCAAATAATGACTCATCATTTAAAATGTTACATCCAAGACTTTTAAATTTTATCACACACTATATAAGAGGCAGATGAGTTTGCACTTATCTAAAGCCTACCTGTGTAGGCTTCTGCCTCTAAAGCTTCTACCTAACTCATCAGCTTGTGCATCCATCCTCAGCTACCCTGCACACTCTGCCTGTGCATCCTCATGCAAAGTGTTTTTCTTGGCTGAAGTTTGTTCATTATCAGACTTCAAAGTGTCTGCAGCAGAGACGCATTCACTTGTCAGTGAGCAGAGTTAGCTCGGCTCTTCTAGACACAGCAAGGCAAGCAGGGACATTATAAGCAGGCCCCCAAAGTAAGAAGGACATCATGTGTCCTTGACTGAAGAAGCACAGAAGCATTGGAATGAATGCCTGAGGGGCTTCGTTTGGATCCTAAGGGCACCCTGAACTCCCAGGCTCAGAGCTCAGCTGCATCCTGACGGCCCTATAATCAGAAAGGAATGAAATTGTTTTCTGCTCCAGAGAAAGCAGCCAGCATCAATACATCCGTGTCTACAATGTGGGTTATCAGTACACAGGACCTTACGATAACACTCTCAAAGCGAGGGTTCAGGCAGGAGTTTAAGATGGTTGGAGAAGCCCATTCCCTGGACCACACACCTCTATAATGTCTCAAGAGCGGGATGTGTGTGAGAGAGAAAAATCATCAGCTGAGAATGCCGCAGATGCGTTTTTAACAGTGGACCAGAGCGAGAAGAGCCGCTCATTCCCTTGTCAATGTCTTTCGTGCCGTCAGTCGTCTGTGAAAATAAACAAACCCCAACAACACAGAGGAAGCACGCGCCGAAGCCGTTGGCTCCAAATCTGAGTTGGGACCTTCACTCCAACAGTGCTCTCTCCCCATCACGTAAAATCTCTCTGTCCAAGAGATCCTTGAACACGTTTCTGGAATAACCCCTGCTTCTCCTAGATTGGACAAAACTGCAATTTCTAATATGCTACATGAATGACCAGAGGCTCTTGCAATCCCAGCATCGTTTTCAAATTCAAGGCACTTTCCGCCTCTCAGCTTCCTTAGGCTCCTGGAAGAGCAAGAGTGCCCCACGTGTCTCTCCTGGCCCATGCCACTGCCTTGTGTGCTGTTTACCCAAGGAGGCAGGAAAACATGTTGTTTGTGAATACTTTTTCTTGTGACAGTTTTTTGGGGTTTTTTGTTTGTTTGTTTTTAACAAGGTACAACTGTTGCAAGGTTTTTTAAGCCACCACCAGTACAAGTTTCAGTTTGGTCATTGCTGGAATGCCTCCTAAGAGTTCTTCACTCTGAGTTATAAGAAAAAAAGTAACGATCCTCAACACACAAGCCCTGACTCTAAACATTGCTTGCCCTTCATGACCCTGGAAGCTGCAGACACTCGTGCATACCCCGCATGGGAATCCTCTCCACTGGCCTCACCTGCTGCTTCCATCATCCCCAGGCCTTCGCTCCCAGCAGGCAGTAAATCTGTCAATGGGGCCTAGCACCAACCAGCACCAGGTTTCTATCTAGCCTCTTAAGACACCCCCTCCCAATGGCCTTCTCCATTTAGACTGACATAAATGCTATGCTCCGAGAAAGACAGATACCCAAATCGTTATTTAAATTGCTTTCCCACTGAAACAATTTTATCAATCAAAACAGATAAGAACAAATTTCAAAGAATCATCTAAATGGATCCATCCCTGAAAAATCAAGGCCACTCACTTTGTTTTGGTCTGCCTGGACAGAGTGCCTGGTGCCTGAATAAGTGGAGATAAAGTGAGGGGTACCCAAAGAGAGGTCACTGTCAGCTGGGTTTGAAGCCAGAACTTCCAAGACCCCATCATCTGCTTCAAGACAAGCCTGTACCTACCCACTGTCAGCATGGAATGCTGGGTTCAGCTCTGCCCTCTCCTCTTCTGCCATAAATGATGTATTAAAACACAAAGGGTGATCTGAGGGAGTAGGGAGCAAAACTCTGATTCTCCATACTGACATTTGAGGTAAATTCGTTGTGTATTAGAGGTATAACTTATAATCAAAGAATTTAAGTATGCTTTTCTTCACAGACTTTCACATTGACTACAGGATAAGCCAGAAAGAAGAGAACTTTGAACCCTTTTCTGGTTTTCAGCTGGGTCTAATACTTAATGAAGGTTTCAGATCAGGTAATGTGATATTTGATAAAAAGATATCAGTGTTTCCCTACCAATTATGAAATGTTCGGATAAAAAAAAAGCTACAATTACTTCTCAATAGCCAACTTACTTTTGTTGTTGTTGTGAAACCTTTAGCAACTATTAAACTTTTCCACCTACCAGCTGATAATGATCTTTCTAAACCAAGTTCAAAAGATGTGGTGAGCTGAATTTTAAGATAGTTTTAAGATTTTTGAAATATACATAGAATCAAATAAACACTTGGTTCTTTGGAAAAATAATAAGATTTATAAATCTCTAGCAAAGTAACAAAAAACCCTAGATTAATAAACGTAGAGATGAAAAGGTGGACATTACTACACATTCCATTGAATTATTGGGAAACTTTAAAATCTTTAAAACATAATTTTACAAAAGGAGGACATAGAAAAAATGGATAAGACATATTATGTCTCCTAAAATTAAACCACAGAAACAACAACAACAAAATCATAACAGGACACCAAAGAGCTCTAGGTCAATATACAAAGTTCATGCACATCCATCTTCATTCACAACAGTAAGGAAATGTAGCTAGCTGAAATGTTTCTTCAATAAATGAATGGATAAAGAAGATGTGGTACATATACAAAGGGAAATTTTATTAAGATGCAGAGAAAAATGACTTCATAACATTTGCAGAAAAATTAATGAAAGCAGTAATCATTGTGTTGGGGAAACAAATCATTTACAGAAATATGAATATTATATGTTTTCTCTTGTGTGGAACCTAGATTGTGCATCCATGAGAGAGAGAGAGGAAACTAGAAAGGGTATTATGAGAGAAAAGAAAAAATTCTTAAGCGAGCAAACAAGAAGGTACTAGAGCTCATGTGATTACAATACAGAAAGCAATGAACTGCCTGGAGAAACAATGGAAACCACCCAGAAGTGGGACAGCATAGACAGCAGAATGGAAAGGAGAGGAATTGATGAGAACAAAGTAGAATGTTCTAAATCAATAAAGATACTATATCAAAACCCCTTACTCTATGCTAAAAGAAATTAAAAGCAAAGTAAAAAAGGAAACTGTCCAGGTGCTAATGTGAGGGACAAAACAAAAATTAAAAAAAAACAAAACAATCATATAGACTTGCAAATTCATATCATTTGGGTGGAGCCACGGTCACCCATACTCAGCATTGCCAGCGTAAATCATTATGTCTCTCTGGTTAGTTTATGCAGCTCATTCTATTTCCATACCCCTACAATCTCATTCTCAAATCATGCAAAACACACACCTGAAAACACACACACACATACACACCATTTTTGGTGTCAGAAAAATGCTTGCTCCTATTTTACTAAATAATTCAAGGCATGAGACAAGCACTTCCTGAACCTTCTTCCGTTTTATCACAAAACAGACATACCTACTAATGCTCACTAATCTCCATCTGCTTCCATTTGAAGAAAGGACCTACGGGTCGGGTCTCACCTTGGAGGGAACCTCCATTCAAACACTGGATCACAATCTCCTTCTCCTAACATCTTAGAAAATGTGCATTTTCAGTTTCTGCCTTTACATCCCAACATTTCCTTAAAACACATATGTAAAAGAAAAAGATGTCTTAACACATATTTGATTTTTCATTTCTAGTAATAATTTGGCTTTAGTTTAAATTAAAAAATATATTTTAAGGTTGGCTTAAGACACCAATGGTAGGTTTAAGGTTTGAAGCATCTCCCTAATAGGATCATGTATTGCAGGCTTTGTCTCCAACTGGTAGATCAATCACTGAAAGGTGATAGGGTACAAGGACTCTGGCCTCAGCTACTGATACATTCACAACTTGCTGGCATCGTTGGGAAGTGATGTGGTCCTGTTAGAGGAAGCAGATCACTCAGTGTGTCCTAGAAGGCCATATCTTCTTCCAGGTCCTTTTCTGTCCTCCTGTCTTCCTGCCAGCTTTCAGAAGGTGAGAAACTGAATTCTACCATGCCACCTATTGTTAGCCTCACTACGGTCCAGAGCCATGAGGCCAAATGACCATGGGATATAAACTCTCTAATCAGGAGTCGAAATAAGTCCTTGCTCCCTGAAGTTATTTTGTCACAGTAATAGCAATGTTCAGTCACCTTGGAGTCAACCACTCCAAGAGATCATGAATGAACTTATCCTGAAACAGGAGAAATAATTCAAGCTATGAAGTCGATGAGAGAATAATTAAGGACAGGATTGATTCTCTCAAACTCTGAAAAGAGGAACACAATAGTAAAATAGGAATAAAGCTTAAGTCTGTGTGACAAATAATATACATAATAGAAAGTTTGATGGAGAGAGGGAGGTTGAAAATGTTCTCCGCAGCTTTACATGCAACCCCTCCTATGTGTACAAGCTCCTGCTACTCCATTCAGAAAGACCACACTGATTTCTGGCCATATTGACTGTAAAATTTTTAAATTAGAAGAAAAGGAAACCAATTTTTTTTTGCAAGAAGTTTGCTTATGAGGTCGTTGCCTTGAATCAGCAGGAGCTTGCTGTTTTCTAAAGGGGTAGAAGGTTCCTTTAGCCATTCTTGCTGTTCATAGTACCACCACTGATGGTTCTCAAGAGCATCTACCCAAATGCCTCCTTCCTGACCTTTCACTTCAGTGTGAGAAATGAGCAAATCTATGGAATTAATTTCTTCTGTAATACAGCCGGCCTTCTAGCCTATTTTCAGTCCTAACTTCCAGCGCAGTTGACCCTCTGTAACTTCTTTCAATGCTGATCCCTAAGCTTTCTCATTTTTCACAGTGCATTCTCAACCAGTAGCTGCCTTACCAGTATGTTGTTTGGCCCCTTGGAAACTGCTACGCCATGTAACAAAAGCAAGCCGTCTCCACATCTGTTAAAGGAAACTGTGGTCCCCACACTTCTCAAGCGTTTGTCTGTTGCACACACCAATCCTTTTTTCTGCTGATTCCATCCTCCTTAGCCAACTGTTGTCTCAATGTGTAAGTCCTACCATGAGTAGTAACACAAGGGGGATTTGTCACTAGAGTTCAAACATATAAATATTAGGTAAGATAACAACACTTGAATCTTCCCACAGCGTCTCTGAGATTTCCCACAATCTATTCATATATTTTTGAAATTTTGTCAATGAGCTTTACTGAGCACCTCAATTCCTCTGCTTCGACCCTCAGCCCTGGTTTCTTAGTTGGTCCATTCTATTGGTGACACTTTCCACTGGGGATTTATTTGACTTTAGTTTTCCATTTCCAGCACCATCAGGTTTTTTTTTCCCCAACAATTCTCTTTGTTGAAATCTATTTTCCTATCTTATATTGACTTTCTTATTTTACTCATGTCTTTGTTTTTTGTCCTCTTGAAGCATATTCATATCTTCTCCAAGTTACTTAAACATAGTTAAGATCATTCTCCTGCAATCTTCTTACGGAAGTTCCTCTGAGTCATTTTATTAGGGTTGTTACTAGTGGTCTACGACACAGACATGTTACCTTGTTTTTTCATATTATTGTTTCTATACTGGGACTTGAATATCTGGAATAGTTTGTTGGTTGAAATTCTTCCTCTCTTTCTCTCTTTCTTTCTTTTTTTTCTCTTTCTGTCTGTCTGTTTCCCTTCATTTTTAAATGGATCATTTTACAGTATTCAGGAGAGGGCTAAGTCTTAATTGGTTAAGATTTCCATTTTCCTCTGTGGAGCTCATGTGGGAAGGTCCAGAACAATGTAATTGGCCCTAAGCAAGGAAAGCTGGAGCCTTCAGTTTGCCAGAGAAAGCATTATTGGCTGAGCTCCTGAAGCAAAACTCACAGGGGTTCTACGCAAGCCTGGTGCTGAATAATGGTAGCCAGTATACAGAGCACAGCTCTTGCCAATGTGGATGAGCCTAAGCATGGGTCCCCTACTTGCAGGAGAGGTGGGAGGTTGCTACCTGACAGAGGTGCATGGGACACACCCTCCGTTGTTGGGTTGAAACTGACGTGGAAGAGTTCACATCCAGGAAATTATGCTTTGGATAAACAGATTAAATTGGTCCATTATTTTTAAATGCTATCCTTGAAGATAAGTTTAATTTAAACATAGAAACCAGATGTAAATTTGCAGCTATTTGACTTATCTCCCAGTAGATAACAGCTTTCTAAATGTAGAACAAATAGAGTACATCATTAGAAAATTTTGAGATTACCTATGAGAAATTTAAAGCCTGCAGTATACAGAACCTCAGAGCACTATTCCACAGTTTGAGAATGCTGGGAATGCTGTGGCCACTGACATGCAGTTAACATCAACTCTAAAGAAACACACTTAAATTCATGAAATAGACATGAATTTAGAAGTGGGTAACTGATAGAAAATGCACAGAAAATAGCCTAAAACAGTTAATAAATCAGCAAGTAAATTGCTAAAGTTTTATATATGTGTATATGTGTATGTGTATATACATATATAGGTATACAGTTCTATACATACATATATATATATATATATATATATACACACACACACACACAGATTAAGACAATGAGCAATGTATTGTCCAACTTTTCCCTTTTTAAAGAATAATGATGTAGGAGAAAACAAGTACAGGACAGGAGCCTACCACAGAGGGCCTCTGAAAGACTCTACCTAGCAGTGTATCAAAGCAGATATTAAGACTCATAACCAAACCTTCGGCAGAGTGCAGGAAATCATATGAAAGAAGGGGGTGTTAGTAAGAACTGGAGAGGACAAGAGCTCCACAAGGACCAAATATATCAGGGCACAGGGGTCTTTTATGAGACTGTTTCTCCAACCAAGTACCATGTATGGATATAACCTAGAACCCCTGCTTGAATGTAGCAAATGGTAGCTCAGTATCCAAGTGGGTACACTAGTAAGGGGAACAGGGACTATTTCTGACATGAACTCAATGGCTGGCTCTTTGACCTCCCCCCACCCCCGAGGGAGGAGCAGCCTTGCTAGGTCACAGAAGAGGACATTGCAGCCATTCCTGAAGAGACCTGATAAGCTAGAGTTAGATGGAAGGGGAGGAGGTCCTCCCCTATCAGTAGACTTGGAAAGGGGCAGCGAGGAGATGAGGGAGGGATGTGGAGGGTTGGGAGGGAATGTGGGAGGGGGCTATGGCTGGGATACAAAGTACATAATCTGTGATTAATATAAAATAAAAAATACAAAAGAGAATAATAGTCCTGACAAAAGTGTAAGAGGAGAACTCTCTCATGTATAAATCAGTGGGAAACATAAACAGATACAAAGATTCCAGAAAATATCAAGTGTGCTGCCTCACTTAAATGAAATAGAAATCAGAAGGAGCATTTATATTGGAAGAAATGTCATAAGTTATACATAAAAACAAATATTAGAAGCAGACTAACTCTAAATATTAGAAAAATAAGAAAGCAAACAGTGCTTAAAGAACATCCAATGCCATGGTAAGTCTTAACAATGCAAAATGAGATGGAAAAGCATCCATATGTTTACTATTTATCAACTCACAAAAATGAGTAATCACATTAAAAACACAAAGGAAATAGAACAAAATATAAAAAACATTTATTATATTTAGTTAATACAACTTTAAAAGCTTCATTTTACTTTAGAATGGTTTGAAGTTTTCTAGATTTTATAATGCACAAACAATGTCTTCTAAAGTACCGCTTTTACTTGACTGTATTTTGTCAGCAACTGGGCAATCTCTATCTAATAAAAACAATCAAATTTTTTGTTTTACACCTCAGTGGTTTTTGTGCTACAATCACAGCAAAATTCAACTCTCAAGCAACTATCAAAAGCTGGACTATTAGAGATTGACTATGAATTTTCCTGCCCCTAAGATTTATCTGGTTTAGATAGACATGAGCATCTACTCTTAAAATACATGGTGCCAAGTGATATCGCCCAGACAGTCAATAACAAGGACAGTTGAGACTTTGTGAATTCAGCCTCCAGGAAAAAAGAAAGTGAGTGGAAAACCTTCCAAGCGCAAATCAATCTGTGGTTCTTCTCCCATCCTATCTTCTCCTTCATTGTTCCATTTCTTCTTCTCACAATATCCTAATGACCATGGGGCACAATAAATGATAAAGAAGCAGTAAAATCAACTGGTAAAAGAGTTACTTATTTTGACTCCCCACACTAGGAACTCTGAACATTTAGCTCTGTTCCAGGTTTCCGGACAGTCTTTATTCTTGGCAGCTATGAGCTGTATGAGAGAGGAGAAAGGAATTTCCCTGCTCTGGTACCTACTCAGCCTTACTCTGCAGACTATTAGGTCCGGAGACTACGGAACACTTAAGCTTTGGTAAAGATGTCGTGCAGTGGCCCTAGGAAGGGGAACAGGACTGTCACTGAAGTGAACTCAGTGGCTGGCTCTTTGATCACCTCCCCCTAAGGGGGTAGGAGCCTTACCAGGCCACAGAGGTAGTCAGTGCAGCCAGTCCTGATGAGACCTGATAGGCTAGGGTCTGATGGAAGGGGAGGAGGACCTCTCCTATTAGTGCACTGGGGGAGGGGCAAGGGAGGAGTAGAGGGAGGATGGGTTGGGAGAGGGATGAAGGAGGAGCTACAGCTGGGATACAAAATGAACATATTGTAATTAATAAAAAAAAATTAATTAATTTTTTAAATGTCCCTCGTTTTCAGCACCCCTGTGTTCTCTGATGATACCAGCTTCCCTGTGGTGTGGTCTTTTCCAGACAGAGGCTTCCAGATGTCTCCACAGAATGATATGTAGCCATCTATCCAGAGAGCCAGTCTTGCCTGTGGCATAGGTTTGCCTTTCAAATAGGTCACAATCACTTAACCATGACATGTGATCACTTTGTGTGGACACCTTCAGGAAATCGGTTTTCTTTACCAGGTCTTGGAATTAGGCTAGTTAGTCCCTTGTGGCCTTTGCTTCATTGCTGTCTGTCACACGACAAGATAGCTAAGTACACAAGTTTATTTTGCCTACCAAGGACTATGCTCAAGCAGTTCACAAAGTCCTCTCCTGAATGGGTGCTTTCCAGTAATACCCCCAAGCTGCCGTTGGTTGACACTATCCTGTTAAATACTGCAGCTGTAGATGCCTGAGAACATGGAAATGATTCAGATGGGCTTGGGTAGAGAACCACTTCACAGCATGGCTTTTGTCTAGCTGTCCTCTGTATGTAATATGCAGAGAGAATGGTAGAGAGTGACTTCTAGTTAGCATTGTAGCATTGCAAACGAAGTACCTTTTCTAAAAAAGCAGAATACCATGCATTGTTTCAGTAAGCGTTCTCAATAACAAGGGGAGCTAACAGAGAGAAGAAGCAAGACATTTTCACCTCTCTTAAAGTTCTTTCTGCAGTAAATAGCCGAGGGATGTCCACTATCTGCGCTTTCATCCAGCCTTACACAGTTCGCCTCCTCAAATAACCAGATGCACCAATAAGCCAGCATCAGCTTCACAGACTGTTAATGACTGATCTGCAGCTAGCTACACTGCTCATTCCTGGAGCTGACCAATGTAAATGTTGTTTTTATTTTCTCAGATGATGAAATGAGAGCCATACCCAAGCTTTACAAATACATGGCTTGGGCTAAGCCCAGAGCATTTCTGCCTAACTAACATTAGACCTAAGCCTAGAAGCTTCTAGCCTCTGTACAATCTAATCTTCTGCAAGCCTGGGCCTTAAAGGCTTCTGTTTCAGGCCTCTCTCTGCTAACTTAGGTCCAGAATGTTTTTCAGCTGCCAGGACTTACTACTAAGTAAACCCACCCTTTCCAGTTCTTTCTAAGTCTGGCTGGCTGGTTCAACTCAGCTGTTCTGACTCAAACTCCTCTCCAAGCTGACTGATTCAAATAGGCTTCTCTTGGAATTCTCACTGAATTGCTCTGCTTGGAAAAACTGCCTCAGGACCTCACAAACTGAACTGCACCGAACCGCCTGCACCAAATTCAACTGAACTGAATCTAACTGTACTATACTGACTGCATGTTCTCTACTGTATTCCTGTACTGAACAACTCTCCTGTCCTGTGAACTCCCTCTCTTTCCCCCAACCCCCCCCCCCTCGCTCTCTCTGCTGCTTCTGCTGCTGATCTTAAGTAGCTTCTCTTTCCTGTCTGTTCTCTCGAGAGCTGGGAGTATCTTATCTCTGACTCACTCTGTAATTTTTTTTTCTACTTTGTCTTCCCCTCAATTAAAAGTCATTGTGTCATTGTTTGGGATTAAAGGTGAGGGCTAAATTCTAGCCAAAGAGATTAAAGGTGTATATTAAGGGTGTGTCTATATTCTGTATGGATCACGCAGACCTGAGTCTTAGGATTTGATCCCATGTCAGAGTAGCCACATTGTTGGATTAAAACTCCTCTACAGATCAATTAACGCACTTCAATGGCACTAATGGAAGTTTTATACTTGTATGTGTTTGTTACAAAATAAAGTGTCAAGCATTAAGTTATTTTTATCAAAGTAGTTTTACATTTTTTGGCTTCCACTAAGATTATCTAATAAGAATGAAAAAAAGAGAGAGGTGGAGAAAGGAAGGATAGAAGAGAGAACACTTTTGCCAAGATTGATAACTAGATATGGAGCCTGAGGACCCATGGTAGGAGAGAACTTAACTTCTGCAGGTTGTCCTCTTCCCTCCAACACACACACAAATTGTATTGATGTAAAAAAAAAACAAAAAAGTGAAAATGTGAACACTACAAAACTATGCCTTCTCTTTGTTTTCCTGTCCTCTGCTTTCCTTTGTCCTTGGAAATCCTTTGAAATACACTGCACCAACATTGATATTTAATCTTATTTCCTGTGAACACGATTCTTTAATTATCCAGCTACAAATCTACTTTAAATACTTATCTGTGGTCTTGGCTGAACTGAAAATGCAAATTGAAAAAAATAATAATTTCAGCAAAACATGCAAACAAATAATGGAAGAACCTAAGCATCTGAGGAAGTCACGACTCTATTCCGCGAATCACTTTTACTATTTTATTACAGCCAAGAAGCCCTAATAGTCAGTAAGAAAATATGCTTTCTCCTCCTTTCTAGTTTTTTTCTTCCCTAATTAAAAAAAAATCATAATCTGAACTCTTTCAGAGTGGGCTGCAAATAGTTGACCTTTGAAAGTCAGAGTAAATCATGAAGGACGAGTTTGTTTCCCAGAACCTGAGGTACAATAGGCTCATGGGAAAAGATTGTGTGAATTGATTTACATCTGTCCTTGTGTCTAACTGAAGGCTGACATATTCTTTATATTGAAATTTTTATTTTATTTCAATATTTTATATTGAAATTTTATTTCTGACCCAGTAAAATTTGAAACATACACCACCATTATTTGAAAACAATCCTCTTAACTCTAATAATGTGTGTTGCTTAATGATGCCTCTTGCTACTCTATTAACTGCCAAATCATCGTTTGATAAGCTGAACCTTTTTGTTAACTATCAATCGAAAAAGGAAAGGATATTTCCCTGGCTAAATGTATTCTGGCTCTTAATGCTTCTCAGTTACCTGTAATTACGACAGAATTTATTGTTTTCCTTAGCTTCTCTAAAATGTACACATTCTCTCTTTTATTTATGAAATATTTGCTTGAGCTGGTAAAGAAATGAAAACTTATGTTCCTGTCATTCTGCCTCCAGTGTTCATATGCAGTTCCCACCTAGCTCTAAGTCAATAGGTAACGCTCAACACTGAAATCAGATGAAGCTTCTAGTTAGAACCACATAGAACTACACATGACGCTTGGGAAGGTGCATTAGATAGCAAGGAAGATAGCACCGTTCATTTCTTGTCTGTGAGAATTTCAAAAAGCCTAAGTGGAAAATGAAACCTGAAACTTCAGGTCAACACAGTGTGAGAGAAGTCAGTCATTACTGCAGAAGCTGGCACTCACAGGCTAGGAATCTGTATAAGACAACTTTACCACACCACTCTCAAGCTAGGAAAGAACATAAATTGGATTAATATGCATCAAACTTTATATTAAATAGTACAAAGTTAAAAGAAGATATTTTCTCTTGAGATAAGAGAATAAAAGTGGCTATTACAAACAGAGCTGCTATGAACATAGCTGAGCAAATGTCCTTGTTCTGTGGTGGAGCATCTTTTGGGCATATGCCCAGGGGTGGCATAGCTGGATCTTCAGGTAGCACTATTCCCAATTTTCTGAGAAAGCACCAGATTGATTTCCAAAGTGGTTGTATAAGTTTGCACTCCTACCAGCAATGGAGGAGGGTTTCCCTTTCTCCACATCTTCTCTAGCATGTGTTGTCACTTGAGTTTATGATGTTAGCCATTCTGATTGTTGTAAGATGGAATCTCAGAGTCATTTTGATTTGTATTTCTCTGATGACTAAGGATGTGTTTCTTTAATTGTTTCTCCACCATTCAATATTCCTCTATTGAGAATTCTCTGTTTAGCTCTGTACCCCATTTTTAATTGGATTATTTGATTTATTGTGTCTAATTTCTTGAGTTTTTATATAGTCTGGATATTAGCCCTCTCTCAGATGTAGGATTGGTAAAGATCCTTTCCCAGTCTGTAGGCTGTCATTTTGTTCTGTTAACAGTGTTCTTTGCTTTACAGAAGCTTTTCAGTTTCATGAGGTCTCATTTATTCATTGTTGATCTTAGAGCTGAACTGTTGGTGTTTTGTTCAGGAAGTTGTCTCCTATGCCAATGAGTTCGAGGCTTTTCCCCACTTTTCTTCCAACAGATTTAATGTGTCTAATAAATAAATAATAAAAGAAAGAATAAAAGTGCGTATCAGAGTCCTTTTGACACTGACAGTTTGATCTGAAGTTAATATCAGTGAATTTATGCTTACATTAACCTTCCCAATCTCTAAATTGCATATGAATTCCATTGTATTATTGTGAAAAAATTAAAATATAAAGTGCTTGGTAAATCACAAACCTTAACAAATCATAATTTTTATCCACATTAATTTTGAACATAATTCACCATGCAGTATCTTTATTTACAATAATAACATCTAAATAATTGTGAAAAAATTGCCAACCACTTCTGTAATTAATTTGACTTCCTAAACTAAGTGCAAAGTCAGATATTCCCAGTCTGTTTTGAATCCAGAAAGATAAAGAGGTTTAATTAAGATAATCTTTTAGATTTTCAAATTTTAATTCCATTAATTATTTTTTAATTCTATTTTTTCAAGAAGCATATGCATTAATATAATTTGATACAGCATGAATCTAATTAGAACACTAGACATTTTTATTATTCTTCACAGAGGTCATTAGCATACAATTAAATAAAAAATGAAGCAAAATTAGAAACTCTCACTGTGTCGTGGGAAAATAAAATCATAGGAGTGGATGGATTTATAATCCCCCGTCTTATTTATAATCATATGATAGCTCTTCCTCCCTGGGAGTCCCCAGGCAGCCTCCGTGACCTGGTCTTTGCTGTCTACATTGTATCAATCAGAATCTCAACTCATTGGGCTAACTGAAATCATTGGGCTCAGTGAAGTCTTATATCTATTATCTCTCAACATAAGCTTGACCCCATTCCATAGAAAAAGACCTTTAAAGGACACCCCAGACCCTTAGGTGACATGCCTTCCCTTGTGTGATTTCACCAGTTCTCTGTCTGGGTCATTGCGCTCAAACAATAAGTTGATGTGGGTACTGGTGGCTGCATATTGCTTTATGATGCTCATCTTTCTGCTTCCCATAGAATCAATAATCCATTAGCTTTATGATTCAAGATTGTTCTTAGGGGATGGAACCAAAAAGTAAAATCAACTTGGAGACTCTCAGGAGATGCAAATTAAAAAGAAGTTTAAAATATGCTATTTAGTGTTTTTTGGCTAATCTTCCTAGAGAACCCAGGAGCTCTGGTTACTATAGCCTGTGTTTCCAAATATAGAAGATGCAAGCATTTGGGGCTTCAACCATCCTATAGATATCATTCTCAGAGGTCCATGCAAAAAGAACAAAAGAGAGCCGGACTGTGAAAACATGCATGGTGTCTTCAAACACAGCGCTCTTTGCAACACTTTTTGCACCCTCTGAACATAGAAGCAGAGAATGTCAAATAAAAATGATTGCTTCAAATTAAAATTCAAGAATTTGCCAACTTGAATTGCCATTTTCCTTCTAAGAGCATTTAGCAATTTAATTTTCATATTGGGCTCAGCTAGGTATGACCTCAGCTTCCTTAAAGGGCTACGATCTTCAGATGACAAGTATGGGTACGTGGCTCCCCTCAGTGGACATCAAGAACATCAGCACAGTTCAGAAAAGGTATGGGCAAGGTAACACAGTAAACAGCATCAAACCTCACTGACCTCTTGTCACCACCAGCTAACATCTGGTGTACACATAAAGACGGAATGGAAAAATGAATACAGGTAGAATCTGGGAAGACTTTCTTTGCAAAGAAAATCAATTTCAAGTAATAGAAATAGAAGTGGCAGGATAAAGTTTCCCACACCTCAGAGAGTTAAAGGAGCCAGTTAAGGGAGCAGTAGCCACAAGGGAGCCAGAAACCAAACTTCATGTGCAGCCCAGTTCATTGGTAGCTTCAGGTTTAGAAAAGTAGGACAGACACTGTAACACTCGGGAAAAGCTAATTACAGAACATTCCAAACCTGACAGGTAATTTGAAATGGGAGCTGACTCTACGAAGAATGTTACTGTACAGAATATATTCCAGTTGACATTTTTTTTCAGCACATGCCAGCCCGGGGGGTTCCCAGTATGCTCTGAGGCATATCACAGCAGCAGGACTTCTGGGCTTTGACCCAGGTTTCAACCATAATTCTCTAACAATGCTTCAGGGTTTTTTTTGTTGTTTTATTTTATTTTATTTTATTTTGAGAATGACTCTTTCACGGTGGCTTCTAAATTCAAAGCACAACTTAAAAAATGGAAAAATGCTTTGTAACAAAGATGGCAAGACCTTTCTGTTTCTAAACTAGTGGTTCTGTATTTAAAAGATTCCAAGACTTCATATACTCACATATGAACATTGGTGGGCATTGGTGGCCACTTAAGAGGTGGGAGGGAGGCATGGCTAACCTTGCTTTACCAGTAAATCCTACCCGGCAAGGCTACCCTGTCAATCCTGATCCCCTACCCACCTCTTAAACATGTCTTTCTGGTGGGCTCGGTAACTTGTGTCTCTCTCAAGCCAGCACTCAGGAGCTAGAGGTAAAAAACTGTGGTGATTTCAAGGCCAGACTGGGCTATACACTGTGCTTGACTCCAACCTCAAAACTACAGAGTGAGACCCTGTCTCCAGAACCAAAATAAAACTGGAAAAGGTCTTGACTAACGTATACGTGAACACTTTCTGACATCTCTCCCCTTTCATATTGCCTTCTACCTCGTTCCCTTCCCTTCTCCTGGTCTCTTCTTAGTAAAACTCCTTCCTCCAATCCACAGCCTCCTGTTTCCATACATTACCTTTTTTCTAGGCTAAGAGTGTGACTCCATTAGCTAAAGAGCAGGCTAAATAGTGAAGATCGCTTGTTTGATTCCCAGTTCCCGCATGGTAGCTGACAACTGAGTGTAACTCCTGACCCAGGGGATCTGATGCCATCTTCTGACCTCCACTGGCATCAGGCATGGACTTCGTACATATACATACACTTAGGCAAAACACTCATACACATGAAACAAAAATAAAGAAATAAGGATGGAGAGCAAAATAAGAGCTCAACTTCACTGTCTTCACATATTCCCTCTAACCTTGTAATGGGCTGTCCTCGGCCTCCTGTTATTACTAACATCTTAAGCAGAGGGTGTTAAAGGCTAAGTTACTAAAGCCCTCTGCACCACAGTGTGTAATGGAGTTGCAGAGCTTCAAGTCCCGGAGGGTCTCAGAATACGATGTGGCAGAGCATTCAGCTGGCAGGCTGAGGGTTCTCTGACTCTTCCTGATAGTGGACTCTAGGCTTAGAGCAGCTAAGTATCTTGCTCACCTACGATGACCTGTTATTTTAAGCTTTTTGCAGGCTGTTCACCATTTACTAGCACTGTCCCTTACAGAAAACATTTTGAGAGCAGAGTTAAGATTTGGTGCGTGGTCCCGGAAAACCATTAACATAAAGAAAAGCCGCCTGCCAACAGTATCAATTGAATCCCAGTGTTAGAAGCAATCTACTTTCTAATTCTGACTATTTCATCTTTCATATTCTTTCTTTTTTTTCTTGCTTCACTCCAGGAAGGATAATTAGCTCCTTTCTGATAAATGTCTCCTCCCTGGTCATTGTGTAGTAACGCAGGTATGTTCTCATTTCTAAGGGGATCCTTCTTTGTCTGCCAACTGTCATTAAAAATCACATGTGTTTTGCCCATAGGTTTTTTTTTAATGTTTTGTTTTGCATGGGAGGCTAATTGTAGCTCTCTCTCATGGCTTCCTACTGTTGTCAAGTTAACCATGGGTTTGCTGTGTTGGGAAAGGTTTAGCTAAGGCCTGGAATCCAAAACAAGGACAACAATAAATATCAATTATCCCCAGGCCCTTTGCTCCTGCTTCTCTCCTAAGGCAGCAGGGCTGGTTGTTCCATTCGACAGGACTGGACCCTCTCAACTGTCTTGATATAGTTGCCTTTGGAGGGAGTGCTCTTTTTGGGTCACACGCAGTCCTTACCAATAACAGTAGTAGTGGTGATTGCATGGAGGAGCTGGTGAGCAGCCCCTCCCCCTTCCTTATGGAACCATCATCTCTTGAGTACCTGTAGTCTGAGAGACAGCGTAAGTGGCACATTCATCTGCCTCCTGACACTTATTTTGTCACAGCCCAACTTTAGAAATTGAAATTATACTTCAATTGCAGGACAGAGATTTGACACAGAGTAATATCTGCATGTAATCTTCAACATTTGGCAGAAATGTGTAATAATGCCTTTCTCCTTTGAACATCTCCTTGTTCAATTGGAGGTTTGTTAAAATGGTAGCTACCTCTGTCTGAAAACATATGATGTGGAGATGTGTAAGCTAGGACAGAAAGACCTGGTTCCCTATGAAACATTTCGGTATTGAAGCAAACAGAAAATTGCTGGCAATTGCACCAAATGAGTGAAATAGTACCATAGATATTAGCTATAGTGAAAGACAACAGCACGGATGCTGGGTACAGTGACCTCTAGTGTCCTCTAGGTTAAATAACCAACCTGAGAGCAAATGTTTTTCCCCTTCATTGTATCTGACAAACACCAAAAGTAACTGTGATTTTTGGAAAGGAGCAGATCTTCACCAGCAAGGCAGGTCTACATGCCATCATGACCCACAAGCACAGTTGAGGAATCTGCCACCATTACCATCTTGCCTTTCGATGAAACTCCTTTCCTTTTCTTGCCTTTAACGTTCTAGCCTCTGCTCACAGAATTGTACAGTAAATTAGCCTTTGTTACAGATAGCTGTTCCATACAGTAAGATCATCATTTTCCCATGATTTTAGGCAAAGGTTTTTATTCCTGACTTTTCCCTGGGAAATCACAAATTTATAATCAGAGGCAATGGCGTGCTCATCACTGGAAAAGTGTAAGATGCTAATGTACAGGCTCCTTTGTGGAATGAATTCTGCTCTAGCTTCAAATTTAACCGCTCATCATTCACAAAGAAGATCAGTAAGCATCAAAAAATAGGTAATTAGTCAGATAACAGATAAAAACACCGAATGGAAAATTTACTATTTTTAAGATGCCTTAATTTAAAGCACTTCTGACCTTTTTGCCTGCAGAAGTGAAGAGCGTGCGAGGCAAACTGTGCTTTATCCCAAGCTGAGACTGGCCTGGGATGCAGGAATGGGCTAACAGAGAGAGAACTGTT
The DNA here is from genome assembly GCA_028658305.1 of Pachyuromys duprasi. Classification (NCBI taxonomy): domain Eukaryota; kingdom Metazoa; phylum Chordata; class Mammalia; order Rodentia; family Muridae; genus Pachyuromys; species Pachyuromys duprasi. The sequence goes on from CM053744.1 coordinate 69,678,689, forward strand.
ATTAACAGCTTCGCAGGTCTGTTTCACAGAGAAGAACCAATGACTAAGCAAAAATCTATGGTTTCTGAAATCTATAGGGTTATTTTTTGAACAATAAAACCATTTTTAAAATAACAGTTTATAATCCTCTCAGACAAAATTGATAAGGAAAAGCTTAAACTACAGGACATGAAATCGGTGTGTCTTGTCTCTTATCCTGCATAAAAAAACAAAAAACAGAAAAAGCTGTTATTGAAAGTAAATATTTCTACAATGGTTCAGGTATGGCTTATTTCCTCTTATCTCTATCCATTTCCTTCACTGAACAATGTCACAGTGTTCTCAGAATAGGTGACAGGCCCTTGGCCAATGAGACAGTGCTATATATAGCTCATCTTTTCAGGAGAATTCCAAAATTATCTGTAATTATCCTGTGGTATTGTACAGTATTTCTTGAAATCCTGTATTTTCACCTCATTCAGCTACTATGAAAGTAGAATTATACCTATGAAAGATAAAAAGATTAGAAACTATTAACCTTTAAACTAAAAATGAGGACTAATTTTACATATAATTATTTAAAATTATCTTTCAGTTAGCAGTGGGGTCACTGGATAAAGTTAGAATTTTATGATTAACATTTTAGAGGAAAATAACGGAAGAAAGAAAAAGAGGTGGAAAAGTTTGTGTTTGTCTAGAAAGAGATCTCTTAAAATGATCGTGAGCTAAAGGTGAATAGAACAGTGTAGTAAAGGGACACAGAACTGAAAACACTAATTGCATACAAACCAAATATTAAAATGTGGGATAAAGATTAGCTGTCATCTGTTCTTTTACACAAATAAAAATAAAGTAAGTAAATGAGAGAATGATCTAGGACCTAGCCAAAAAAAAAAAGTACTGTGGGTTGTTTCAGAACAGCACAATTAGGGCGTGTTCTTCAAAAGGACGAATGAGAAGTATGAGCACCGAGAAGCAGAACCCCCATCCCATATGGGCACTAGAGACACTGGACCAACGATGATCCCCAGATCCTCAGCTTCCCTGAGTAGAGGAAAGAGCAATTAAGCAGTCTTTGCTGACGTCTCTGTTACCTAGGAACTTGATGCTCATTATGTCAAACTTCCTTCAATAAACTGATAACAATAACAAGAAATAGAAAGATTTAAAATTATTTCTTTTCAACAGTTACTCTCTAGATTACAATGCAGTGAGTTGTGTCTATGGGATATCTGAGCTGAGAGGCCTTAATTCCTTTGTAAGTCGTATAAAGAATAACAATTTTATGCAGTTTTATCTCATATAAAGAATAACAATTTTATGCAGTTTTATCTTTTTTGCAAAAGGTATGAAATCCTTAAGATGTTTTAAATTAACTTTCAATTACTTTTGTAAGCTTCGTGTTCCACTTATGTATATCCAGCCATTTAAATTAACATGCTAAAATAAAATGAGCATTCTAGATTCTACCCCCTGTAAAAACATTAGTCAAACTCAGTAAAAATACTTTAAATATTTTACAGTAGTATTAATCATATTAGGTATAAATCTTAATAAAAACTGTAAGTTGGACTCTTTTCCTCCATGGCCAAAACAAAATTAAAACTTCAAAAATGTTTACTTGGTTGCTTGCTTGCTTGCTTGCTTGGTTAAGCTGGTTGATGGGTTGGTTGAGTGGAGGGTTGGTTCGCTGATTGGTTGGTTGGCTTATTGGTTGGTTAGTTGGTTGGTTGGTTGGTTAATTAGTTGGCTAGCTATCTGGCTAGTTGGTTGGTTGGTTGGTTGGTTAATTAGTTGGCTAGCTATCTGGCTAGTTGGTTGGTTGGTTGGTTGGTTAATTAGTTGGCTAGCTATCTGGCTAGTTGGTTGGTTGGTTGGTTGGTTAATTAGTTGGCTGGCTATCTGGCTAGTTGGTTGGTTGGTTGGCTGGTTGGCTGGTTGGCTGGCTAGTTGGTTGGCTGGATGGATGGATGATGGGTGGATGGATAGATGGCTAGTTGGTTGGTTTGTTGGTTGGCTGCCTGGCTGGGTGGTTGGTTGCTAGGTTGTCTGGTAGGTTGATTGGTTAGTCAGTCAGTTGGTTGGTAGGTCAGTTGGTTGTTTAGTTTTGAGAGGGGATCTTGCTGCAGTGCTTAGTGTAGCTTCAAACTCACATCTTTTGTCTCAGACTCCCAAACCAGCTGATGTTATAGGAATGCAACTCCAGCTTAAAATGTATTATTAAAAAGAAGCTAATAATGTCCTCTTCAGAGAAGTGTTTTGGGTTTTATTTGATATGATTATTATTCCTATTGCCCGTACTAGGAATTGAGCCTATGGCCTCACACATGCAAGGTAAACACTGTTTTGCTGAATTACAACCCCAGTCAGCTATTTTGATCTTTAAATGAGTGAATACTCACATAGCACTTTGTACAATTTCTAACACACAGTAGTATTATACTGAAAGATATTTGCCTATTTTCTTGGAGAATCAGCCCTGGTCATAGGTGGTTTATGAACTTTATTATGACACCTTTTGAAATTGTCCCAAATCTCTAGAATTTCCTAATTGGAATTTTGTTATAGTATCTCACTGTTGCTTTAGTTTTGAATTTTCTGAGTGATAAATAACATTAAGTATCTTTCTGTGTATATGCCAGCAACTCATATATCCTCTTTTGAAATATCTATTCAAAATCTTTTGCCAAAAATGTAAAGCCTTAATGCACGTGTTAAAATTATCTGGTACATTCTGAATAGCTGGGGGCAAGACCTATGCAAGCGTCTCCATTGATGTTGATTTCAGATTGAGAAGCAGCTTAGTTAAATATAACTAACAGCATTGGTGTGACACAGTGGAGTAGAGTACAAAAGAAAAGAGAGATAGTAGAATCAAAGAGAAATCAGAGCCAGCAAACAAGAGAAAAAGCAGCAGAACTTCCCATGAGGACTGAAAGAGAATGGGGCTTTTGAAGCATAGTCCAGGAAAGTATATCACAACATGGGTGGGACCACAATTGCAGACTGTTCTTTCATAATACACCAAGAAGTTTTAATGAAAGTCAAAGAAGAAAATAGGACAATATCACTCTTACAACCTTCCACCTCATTTTTTAAAGATTTCTTTATTATTTATACACCATTTATACACCTTCTGCCTGCATGTGTGTCTGTGCACCAGAAAAGGGCATCATATCTCACTATAGGTGGTCATGAGCCACCATGTGGTTTCTGGGAATTGAATTCAGGACCTTTACAAGAACAACCAGCATTCTTAACCTCTAAGCCCCTTCTATCTCCTTCTTATTTTGGTAAGAATACACCAATACATCAAGGTGTCGTTGACTTCTTATCCCAAATGAGAAAGCTGCCTCTACTTAGCAAAACAAGAGACAGGCTCAGGAAATGTGGTTGTCAGTCTCTCTATGTTTTGTTGATCACCAAGAGACCCCATTTCAAGGGAACAAGATGCCCAAATACTTCCTCTGCCCCCCCACAAACATACTCATGCAGATACATGTTCACAGGCATACATGAGCCTCACACATAGATACATATACACAATATCTGAGAGAAGAAACATGAAGAACAAAAGCTCTATTTGGCTCACAGAAACAGAAGTTTCTATCCATGGTCAGTACCTCTGCACTGTGTGCTTATATTTACTTAGAGCATCATGGTGAGGGGTTTGTAGAAAGGCAGAAAATCACCTCATTGCAGACAGGAACCTGAGAGAAAGGAAAGGAGGGTTCAGAGGGCAAGACATCCTTCAGAAACATCCCCAGTGATGCACTTTTTCAAACAGGCGCCACCACCTAATGGACCATTCAGCCACTCATCCTTCAATGGTTTTGCCACATGTCAGCTGGAAACACATGAGCCTTTTGTTGTTTGTTGTTGTTGTCCTCAAACCACAGCCTCCTCATTATGCCACTTATATTTTACCTAAGGGGGTTAAATGGAAAACAAATAAATAGCTTAAACATATTGCATGTCAGATGTTTGTAAAATGAAACCCAAAGCATGGAAGGGAGATATAACATTCCCAGAAAGAGGAGGAACAGGGACTTGGTGTTCCATAAAAGGTGAATAAAGACTCTTAGGTAAAGTGACATTTAATAGAGACATAACGGAGCAGACAACACTCATGTTGTCTGGTGAAGGAAAGATCCAGACATAAAATGTAGTTGGTGTGCTGGGCACAGTGGCGCACCCCTGGAATCCTAGCACTTGTAGAGGCAGAAGCAGGCAGATCTCTGTAAGTTCGAGGCCAGCCTGGTCTACAGAGTCCAGAATAGCCAAGACTACACAGAAAAACTCTGTCACAATAATAATAATAAGTAGGAGTAGTTAGCACAAACATTCTTAGAGTCTGCTTGGCAGGCTAGGAACAGCAAATAGTTGGTGCTATAGTATAGACCTTGCCAGCAGATGTAGAGCAGAAGAGTGGGAATTGCCCACTCTTGCAAGGAGAGACTTCCATAAAACCTTAACCTGAGATGGCAGTCACATGGGCAAGAACATGATGCTATGGTCTGAAGAAGTGCAGCAGGGCATGTGAAGAAGCACAGCAGGCCATGTAAGGGCAAAGAGACAATGACTTGAAGCTTGATCCGCTGAAGCAGGAGTCGACTTATTAGTCCTGAAAAATTCCCACATTGATTTGTAAATAACACCAAGTGCTGACTTGATGTATGGATATAATGTAATGGAAAGACACAGCAGCCTTCTCCCATCATCATTTCATAGGAATGAAAGTGGTGTCTTTCTCTTTTGCAGTACAAGCCAAAGCCTGCATGCTTCCCTAGGCTCAGTGTTTCTGGATGAATTTCCAGCCCCCAAGATCAATCACTGCCACTTGGGAATCACAGTGTGCTAGTGATTTCTGAGTCTTGGGTTGTATTCTTTACCCTGGAGCCAAGTTGAGAACCCAAGGATGTATGAGGGGGGCATTCCCAAAAGGAGGAAACAAAGATACCTAGCAGAAGAGTATTATGAGCTATGAAGAAGTTTTCCACGTCTGTGTAAGTGGTCTGCCGTCACTACATATTTGCATTTCCCCAGATTAATTCATATGTTCAAGCTGTGACATTCAGTGTAATGGAGTCCTTTGATAAGACCATGAGGATTCCCACCTCCTCCTCATGCAGCAAGAAGGCAACTGTCTATAAGTCAGAATACTCTCACCAAGAACCAAACCTGCCACCATCCCAATTTGGGACTTCTCAACCTCCAGAACTGTGAGTAATACATTTCTGATATTGATATCTATACATATATACATGTGTGTGTGTGTGTGTGTGTGTGTCAGATCTGCTGCAAAGGAATGACAATTAAACTTGTAGGGCCCAATGTGGATAAATAATACTATTGGTTCAAAGGGGTGTTCAATTGATGGTGTTCAATTCCACACGCCTACAAGCTTATCACAACCCTAAACATTGCAGAGAACTACACACAGTCCCCAAGATGCTGTGAGATAAAATAACTTTTTAAATAATTTCTCATTAAATTCATGTGCATACGTGTGTGTCGTGTGTGTGTGTAATATCTGTTTCCTCAAGAATACAGATCCTAGGTTAATGGGCTTCAGTAATAAGGAAGCTAGAAGGAGCAAGGTTTTAGTCCATGTAAGCTGTGTCTACCTTAAGGCCCTCTTTGTTTTTTCCCTACCTAAACTCATTAGAGCCACATCCCATAAAGGGAAGCTACAGAAACCCAACTTAGAACTTTAAAAGAGATTTGTGTTCGGTAATCTAAATTAGAACCCTGAAACAGACAGATAAACACACAAAGGAAGCCATGGGGCTCCCACAATGCCGCCCATCTCCGGGGTGTCCCTGGCACTCCGGAAAGGAGCTTAAACATTAGTGTTGACACGGACCTAGCCTACATTAGTCTTCTCGTAATTTCAGAGCTGTCTGAAACTCGGGGGGAACTCAGAGGAGGATTACCCTGTCTTCCTTTTTTTGGTTGTTGTTGTGTTTCACGTTGCTCATTTGGGGGTTTTTGAAAACCAAAGGAAGAATAGGTGGCAGGATGGACAGACAGAAAATTGCCTGAAGCCAGATTATTAGTAGCTTAACGATTAATCTTTTAAGTGTATTGCCAAACATACCACAAAGAGATCTGAAATAGCTCTCCAGCTAAAAAGCTGAGCTCGTGTGGTAACCGCACACCTCAAACTGCTTTTCTGACCACGGAGACTTTAAAACGCTACTTTCATCTTGTTAAAAGGTGCGTAAGTCTAGAAGGTTTAAAGCTTCCGTTACTACATCTGTTCTCATTTTCTTTCAACTGATGCTTGAATTTTTAGCATTTTTTATATTCTAATGGTAAAAAAATATTTGTGTAATCTCTTAGAATTTCAGTAAATACAGCTAGTTTGGCTGCATTTTCTGCACTTATATTTTTCTTTTGAAAGATAGAAGAAAACAAATGAAAAATGGACATGCTATATTTTCTCCCTCTTTCTTTCCATTTCTGGAGTAGGTGTGGGAGAAGCTGGCAAAGTCGAAACTGGAAATTGTCTTAAATTAATATTTGCATTTATTATAACAAATTCAGACAATACAACTGTGTGCATCTGGAAACAAAGGCCCACTCCTCCCTATGCCGTTACTTCAGGATAATATAGATTTTTCAGTTTTCTATTATTATATGGAATTACAAAATGTTCATGCAGTTAAATATATAGTTACCCTAACTTTCAAGTCTCCTTAATCTTACTCAAGAAGCTGTAAGAAAGCCACCATACCAGAGAGGTTAAATATTTTTTTGGTTCAAAATCAATAAATAATTGTTATCTACAACCCAAAGTACATAGAAGTCAAGGGTACTTCTGTCTACATTCTCCCGGAGTTAATATTTACAGAAATTAATTTACAGGAATAATTTGCCAAGTTAGAAACAGTTAAGAGTCAGAACCATGAAAGCTACTGAATCAGACACATTGGAAAATAATCTAGGAAGGTAGACACATTTAGTCTGGGATGTTACTGTTTGCCTGGAGACTCAGATAATGTGCATAGAGCAAAACTCTCAGAAACACTGACTGAAGCATCCCTACTTGCAACTTGTTACAAGAGAGGCCATTGCAAATTCTAGCACGCTTTTGCTTCCCTTTTCTTCCGAAGTTTTGATGCCCCTCCGCCCCCTGCTCTTTTCTTAGCCACACCTTACTTTAACAGATCCCTGAACCCTGAGCCTGGTGTACACAATGAAATGCATTGTTTAATGCTACAAGTTACAAGCTGCCTGTGGCTTTATCCTCCTTATATTAACAAAGTTGAGCGTGACGCAAATTTACAAGTGCAGTGTTACTTGTCTATTTGTCATTACCAAGCCACTGCAGTGACTGGGCTGCCGAGAGACTGAACGGCTTAGGCTGGATTTTCACTCTGTGAGCCACCAAGTGTTAACTGCCGAAACTGGTCACAGTGCGGTTGCCTGTAGCAGGTGATTCATGGAGCTACTAAATCTCTCACAGCTTATGGTGTGCTGGTGAGACAATAGCACCCATTTCTCCAGGGCAGGGAGCAGCTCAGCTCTGGTTTGTGGCATCTGCCAGTTCCTCTCCAGTAAGTGTCTCTGTCCTGGCCAATTTGAAGATCTCCACACTGAGCCAGTGACTCCAGGCATGGGGGGGATACAAATACCGAACGCCATGGGTCCTAAGACCTTCTGCAAGCTGCTACCAGAATCTCCCATCCTGGAGACCTTAAAAACACACCTGGAAGTTAGTGACACCCAAACTTGTCACCACCCCCAGTGGCTGGCTAATGACGACCAGGAAACCCTGTCCTATTGCTCATTGCATCTGTCTTCCCTCTAGAAAACTGAGGTCAGTTCCTGAGCCTTTGGATCTTGAGCCTTTTAATATGAACTCAGGATATTAAAGATTCAGGTCTTCTTGCCATATTGCATATTTGGCATCCTTGTCATCCGTGGGAGGAATGAGAAAACTGAAAGAAAAAAACAACCTCCGTAATTGTTTTTCATACCCAGAGCAGTAGGGGCTTATTTCCTACCACAGAGACTAAAGTCAAAGGGAAGGCTAAGAAACTGTAATTATTCCTGAAAGCACAGTTTCAACAAACAATGTGATGATCAGCGCCTTCTACCAAAATGCCTTTCTACCCATCAACTTCTAGAATCACCACAAATTGCTCCATGTGGTAAATGCTCAGCAAGGTGTCTGCCTCAGCGAAGAGGTAGATACTTGTTTGCTGAATAACTAAGTAGAGATTCAACTCCCTTCTGCAGCTCCTTACAATGAGAAACACCCACAATTACCCTCAGCTATTTTAATATGTAGCAACGTGGAAGTTGGTGATAGAAAAAGACATTATTGGGTGATTTCTCAAGTTAGTAGAGAAAGAATTAGCTTGCTCAATTATTAAAGGAAAATAAAATTACCCCCAAATATTTGTTGTTTGTAGTGTTTTTGTTCTTCCAAACTTTCAAGCCAGACACTCTGGTGCCTAGCCTCTATTTGTAAGCAGGCCAACTGAACAATTGAAAAATGATAATCAACAGGGCCTGGAGAGATGGTTCAGCAGTTAAGAGCCTTGCTTCTCTTGCAGAAGACCCAGGTTTGATTCCCAGAACCATCTGTTAACTTGTTCTAGGGGATTCACTGCCCTCTTCTGGCATCTGTGGGCACCATGCATGCAGACAAGCAACATTTGAAAACTGGCAATAAACAAATGTTCCTGCATCAGAAATGTATGCAACAAATATCATTACTTAACTCTCTGCTTACCCAATACTTCCTCTGCACTTTTTCTCTTCACCAGCAAAAAGAGCATGTTACCTTTGACCTAAATAATCTCTATCACCTTCTTCTTGTTCCAACTGGGAAAGCAGGAAGCAACCAGGCTCGTATTTTTGTGCAACCGATGAAAATCTGCTGAACTGATGTGAGAAGTTGCAATCTTTAAGGAAGCGACAATTCACTAACTTCTTCCTTCTATTTTCTAAGCCCTATTGCTAATTATTGTTTCCCACACTTTTTATGGGAAATATCCTTCTTGAAACCACAGCAGTGTCTGGCTGGCTAATCTATGCAGCAGATAAGCACATGGATGGTGTAAGACTCAAATCACTGTTCTGGAATATAAATGCATGTTTCTGTCCACTCTGATGGGAAATGCTCACTTAGATAGACCACACCTCCTGGCCAGCATGAAGCCACCTACATTTATACTCAATTCTGGATCATGTTAGGGACCAGAAAATGTACAAAACAAGTCAACAAGTCAAATCTCTATGACTCATAGTAACAGCTGCTCTAACACTATCAACTTGATGCTTCCTCAATGAACTGTTTCCAACTAGTTTTAAAGGTCTTAGTTAGACTTGTTCTTATTACCTGTGCCTTTTGAAAGCCAGGTGACTTCTTTCAGAATTAAAAGATTTCAACATAATATCACAGAAGGCAGCTCACCAGCTAGCTGCCCCTGCCTGGTCTATGTAGCTAAATACCCAAGTGACCAGTCCTGCTTCTCACAGCCTCCTGCTCTGAACCTGCAGGCGAAGGGTACCACCTAAATGAAGAAATGGTAGAATCTAATAACTTACCTGGAAGGATAAAATTATAGCCCTCCTCAGGAGTAGGGATTATCCCAGTTATTTTCCTTCCCTGTTAGTTTCAGAAATTAGTCTTTCAGTAGGAGAAGATAACTAATTCCAGCTAACGTCAACTGATTTTTCTAGAAAAATTTAGGCAGAACTTGTAGTTAATTTATTTCAGTATGCAGGTTTCGGGAGTTGTTTTGTTTTGTTTAAAAGACACTTCAGTGGACATCTGCTTTATCTATCAACTGAAAATTAGTACCTTGAATAGAAGACAAAATTTCACTGATTAAACATACTGCTTTGAAGCTGGGCATGGTGGCACACACCTTCAGTCCCAGCACTCAGGGAGGCAGAGGCAGGTGGATGACTGTGAGTTCCAGGCCAACCTGGTCTACAAAGTTAGTCCAGGACAGCTAGGGCTACACAGAGAAACAAACAAATTAAATACATAAATAAATATAAAATACTATTTTGTTGCTTTCAGAGCTTAATACTAAGATAAATTCATGTCTTCAGTAGGGAACACTTCTTCAGTACCCACTATTGAGTTTCTTCTTGATTTTTCTCTTCAACTACAGGTTGGCTTTGATAGCACTGTGCACTCGAGAAAACCTATGGCTTGCAATTCAACCTGTCTGCCAAATTCGCGTTGTGGCAATAGCAGAGTTTAAATCAGGCAACCCACCTTCATCAGTATTCCTGAGGACAAGAGTGTTAGCGGGGCGGAGCAAACTGACAGATTAATGCGAGCTTTAATCCTCAGCTTCCCCAATATTGATACAACGCGGCAGTTTCTCTAACTCGGGATGCAGTTAATAACCGTTCTTCATTCGGGCCCCCAGATACAACTCCGCCATTAGGCTGGGTCTTTGCTGAGTCACTCCTTCCATTTGGTGTCAATTAGGCTAATTAGTGGTTAGCAGCTCCGGCTGCCCTTCAATCACTTGGAAAAGGCTCTCCGCACATGTTAGGTGCTGGCTCTAAGGTCTTCTCACTCACTGATGTGGGTGTCTTCACTGCTGAAGCGGAAGGCTGTTTAGAGAGACAGTGTCCTAACACTTATCCAGCCAGTGTCCAAACTACAGTTTTTGATGGCCACCCACTAGCTCTATGGCCTCTTGTCGGCCACAGCTGTTGGAGTACAATTTGTTGGCCACTGATACAGCTGAATCCTATTATCTTTTCGTCTCACCAGCTAGGTGGTCGGGGTGTGCTTCCCCCTGAGGGTACTTGTACCTGTTAAAACACTATTTCTTTTGGCTCTGGTTCTAAACCCAGGCAGAGGGGATTAGGAGGCTGGCTTTTAATTGCGCTTGCCTTTTTCTTTTACGAATGCCAATCGTTTCGCAGTGCCTTTTGTGATATGAAAATGAACACAGGATTAAAGCATATTTTTGATTCCTCACCAGCCTTTCGAGTCTTTCAGGCACCTTCCTTAAGCCGGTGGGTTTGCTTATCAGGCAGCTCAAGCCTTGGCAGGAGGCAAACACTAAGTCATTTTACAGACACCCTGGCTTCCAGTGCTAAAGAAAATCACTGGGAAAGAGTTTATGAACGTCACTCAAAGAACCATTTAACACTGTCTAGTAATCAGATGCAAATCTTGAAATTTTTGACAGATGATTGTCACAATTCTAAAATGATCCTAATACATACATAGGAAGCCTACATAAATTGTGGAAAACATTGATTATTGTACAAATAGAGGTACTCTTGAAAATGGCTCTTCAAGGTTCATTATTACTTATATCTCATAATTCCAATTTTTTAAAAAAAATCTTGCTATATGACTCAATCTAAAGGTTTAAGAAAAGTCATCTTGTTCTACTTGTTCTACATTATTTATATTATCAAACTTTTTAATTCTAATAAATTGGGTCTTCTTAAAGTCTAAATCAGTATATGTATTCAATGTTAATTCAAATAAACCCCAAGGAGGCAATATGAAACGTTACGGTTTCTTAACTAAATACTGAAAATTATAGAAGAAAATACCTCAACAGTGAGTCCCATGTCAGAATTTATGCTTAAAAATTCTCAGAACAAATAACTAACATAAAAATAAATGTGGTCTATATTACAAGTTAAATATAATCTATATTTTCATTTTATAAATTATACATTTATTTATAGTTTCTGCAATATATGTAAAATATACCTACATATTATATGTGATAAGACACACGCAAAAATTTTAAGTGTACAACTGAATTTGCATTATCTAAACACAATTTAAAAAAATAGTTTTTAAAAGCCTGGGTGCTCTCCTAAAAATGAGACTATTTATAGCCTTAGAAAATCGTTGCCAGCAACAACAACAAAATCTAATGAAAGAATCCATTTTTACTAAGATTAGCTCTGCAGAGTAAATAATACAATGTTTTGAGTCATCCTATAAGTGTATCAACACATTTTAATATATATATGTATCCTGACAAACTTTCTTTTTTAACTCTATCAGATTTGTTTTGCTTTTACAATTTACATTCTTGAAAATATGCATCTATTTGTAGTCTGTAAACTCTATTCATACAAAATAGATTGAAATTAAATAGCTACAAACAGAAATATCTTTTTATATATACACAGGTTACAGATGGGAAACTATTAACTTACTTTTATTTACCTAATTGTTGACTACTAGTTAAAACTCAATCTTAGTTATTTTCCCCTAAATATAACATGACTCTTTGAAGACATTTTTCTAAAGTAGACTTACAAAAACCTATAGTGCTATAGAGCATATGTGGAACATTTTTTTAATATGTTCTACATAGAAAGTAAATTAGCTTCTAAAAATTGAGACATGGAGAAGAAAATGAAAGCCACAGTTCTCTGCTGCCATCAATTGAACTGATACTTCCAACATCAAAGCTTCAACGTTTTTCCTCAAAAAGATCCCCCTTACAAGCAAGGCAGGCACTTAAACTGCAGCTCCCAAGGAGAAACAAATTCCTCTCTCCCTTTCCTACTTGAAATCTGACTCTTCCACATAACTCTTTCTCGTTGTCTATTAGGTCAGTTTCACACAATAGCACTACACCTTGTCATCACAGATTTCATGTGAAATTTGCATAGCACCCAAGCAATTCTTAGAAGAGAAAATGTGGGAAATCAACAAAATGACACCACAGCCTAAGAGAATCAAATAGGAAAGTTAAAACTTACAAATAATACAGGAAATTTCAGTCCCCAAAAGGATGATGATAAAGAAGTGTCTACAGAGTAGGAACTTGGATTGTATGGGTTATTTTAAATTTCTTCACCATAGTTTGTTTTTGTTTGCTTTGTTTTGTGGTTTTGTTTGTTGTTGTTTCATTGCCATTCAATTCTTCTGTCTGTATAAAAAGAATAATCTTACTATACAATGGGGTAGCCACTGGCCATGAGCAGTTTACTGAGCATTTCAGAAGTAGCTGGTCCGTGTTGAGTCCTACTTTAAAAACAAGATACACACTGGATTTCAAAGATTTAGTACAAAATATATATATAATATATCCTGAATAACTTCTTAGTGTTAACTACAGGCTGAAGTAACATTTTGTACATGTGCTTTCAATATGTACTAGTAAGATATATTTCTTTTTGGTGACCTTGCAGAAATTAAATATTTATAAATCACTAGTGATTTTTAACAGTTATAATCTATTCCAAGATACAAACTTGCGTTCTTTTAATAAATAAAAATGTAAGTCAATTAAAAATAAGATTCAGACTGTTTCATTTTTAATATTTCCACTAGAATTGAACCATTATATTTCTGAAATTATACATTAATAGAAATGCTACTGTAGACTCTATATGACTCTGCAGTGTTAGGTACCTAATCACTTCAATCACAATAGTGATTAGGTTTATACTAACAGAAGTGCCAAAGAGACAATCTAACAAAGGGAGTTTGTTTATTTTCAACAATAGTATTGAAGAAAAATAAGCCAAAACACAAAAACAAATAAACAATCCAATAGCAAAGTAAATTCTAACTAGTTAAACACAAAATATTAGAAAGTATACAAAAACAAATGAACTGAGCAATTTTCCACTGGTTGAGGCATTCAAATACACAAATGATTTGTGATAAATGATGTAGCTCAATATTGTATCCAAGTCATGTCTTTTACAATGCAATATTTTGCATTCCTGTTGTTCATCCACACTTATTAGTCAGGAATTATTCTAAGCCAATGGTAGACTACTAAGCTGAAAAGCATGGAGAGATACTGTATACTAGACTTGCGCATACAAAGTAGTTATTAAAAACCTGGAGTTTCAACCACTAATTTTGTTTAAGTAATGAATTAATTCCATCAACAATCTGCATGTTTCTATTATTGACAAGTATATTTGAGCATAATCATCTGGAAGAGGTGACTGAAAGCCGAAAGTGTTTATCAACCAGCTGTTATAGTGCTGTGCAGTCATGGCAAACAGAGCGAATGCATGCAATGAATTGTTGAAACCAACGTCGAGTTACAGAACATGGAAAAGAAATGCCAAATTGATGAGGAAAATCTCAAAGGTATGCTGGGAAGAAGGAAGATGATATTGGCCGTCCTGCCCTTCCAGTGCCCAGCAAACCTCCCTCCCGCAAATTCGGCTTCCAGTAGATCTGTCACTTACTTAAGTTCTGTTCACATCGAATTTGATGAAATCCCCAGCAGACCACAAGATGGGTAAACCTGTTCTAACTGCTCCTACAATATCATGGCGCAGAGCTTGAATTACCAATCCACCAGAGAATGCTAATGCAATTATGAGTGTTTACTTACACCATGTGTTTCTCGCTGAGCCGCTCCTGCCGCGTCAGGGAGAAACCAAAAGGAGCTAATGTTTTATAGATGGTGAGACTCTGTTTGTTTTCAGTGGGGCTAAGTCTCCCAAAGCACTCAGACACACTAATTAAAGTAAACTGCAGAGGCCCATAATAAAATATATGTGTTTGGAGACTGGGAGATGAACCCTACTGGCTTATTAAAAGTCAAAAGAAAAATATACATTATTTATGACTTCAAAGGGACACATTCCGTGCTCCAGTTTATTTAAAGGATTAACTGAGCAGTGGTTATTGGTGACCATCTGAACAGTTCTTCTTTCACTGTTCATTAGTCCCGTCATATATGTGAGAAGGCATCGTTTGGTCTCAAATCAAATATTATTAATCAAATAAATTACAGGGGCTACACCAACATTATTAAACTGAATCTTTGTGAAAAAAGCTGCTAATAAATCTGTATTACTTTGCAATAGTTGCCTGGTTGAAACCATGTAATTGTGGGCTTTCAAAATGTTTATAGGTATTAAATAACAGAGTCTTCACAACTTTGGCAACCCCCAAAACAGTGAACAGGGGGAACAACACAAAACAATTTGCCTCACGGCCACCAATTTCCAAAAGATTGCACCTTTACCTGGAAGCCAGGATACTACAGGGGGCCCAATTTCCCTGTTTTCAAGACAAGACAAGAAATGATAACTGCATGGAAATCTTTATTACATCTAAAATGCTTCTTTCATTTATTGACTATTTTTAAATCAAGGCGCATGAGTCCATCAAGAACAGTATTGGAGTTTGAATTAAAGAAGCCTGAACAAAGGATAAACTGACGGAAATGAGCACTGCTTCTTTGCTTTCTTGGCTTGGCTATCTGCAAAGTTATTCATAATTATCATTTCTGCCCATGAAAGTATCATGTTACCTACCTAAATATTAGCCTGTATCCGAAGGCTTAGTAGAATTTTTAATTTACAAACACTGCAGGGCATGATACTGAGACTACATGTTTCAAATTTCTCTAGGTCACTTTGAAATTTATCTGGATTTATACTTTGTCCCCTCCCACAAGAAACTGGACCTGAGGTTTTGTTCTCCACTTTCTAAGAAGCGGGTACCTAGAAGTTTCTTGGAGGCAGAAAATACTTGGCGGCAGATCTGCCCCAGCCTCCTGATTGCTCTGAGCTGTTTCTTTTTCCGCCTCTTCTCTCCTCTCCGCTTTGTATTTCTGTACCTCTGGTTAGCGTTATTCATATCTGAAGTTTTCCCACAGTCATTTACCATCCAAGCTAAGGACACCCAAAACCCTGGAAGCACAGCATGGCTTTTTGAAGATTACAGGTTACATTTCTTGCAAGTGAATAAAAATTATTGAATCAAGCACTAATGATAGTCAGACTTTTCCTAATATATCATTATAATGATTCTATATTATGCATTCATTAAAGAAAAAACTAGTAAACTGAAACCAAAACAATACTTATTCAGAATTCATTTCATTTTTATAATTTGTGCAGCTTTACCTAAAAAAGATTGAGATTGTGAATGTTCATAGTATGTTAACTACCAGATATAAAATTATAATTTCAATATTTCACAAATTATTGGCTGTAGAAAGTATATAAGATGCTTGCCTAAATGTGTATTACAAAGAAAATATCAATTGTATGGGACTGAGAACTAGTCTTCTCTTTCATTTTCTTCTTTGTACCTTTCATATGTTATTGTTGTTTTGTCCAGAGGGGTTTCTACATTTGTTCTCTTTGCCACACTAAGTTTTCTAGTTGCTCTTTCCTTCACAGCTCTGGATTGACTCTAAACTCGGGACCTGCTTCTTTGCTGTTGTTGATGGTAGACTCTTTGTTGTCTACCCAGTACTGCTTAAGAATCATCATGACCGTCCTGAACACAAAATTAATAAAGCAACTGTCACCAAACCAAAATAAATTTACAACTTTGGAAATCCATATTCCTTTGAGCAGTAAAGAACAGATTGGAAGGAACATGGGCACATGCATGTAATTTACTTTACTTTTCTTGATCTAAATAGTAACTCCTAACCCAACTCCATTTAAATTCTCTCTTCCAAATTTGAAATACCCTTATTTTAATATCATAATTAAAGTATTGTACAAACACAATAAAAATTCTTTTTTTCAAATTATATTTTGGTTTAAAAGAAGATATGATGAAGGCTGGTCATAAGACATCAAGAAAAGACAATTTCCTTTCATTAAAAAAATTAAACACTCCCCAAATCTCTGAGATTCAAAATCAACTGTAGAATGCTGATTCTATACTTCACATAATCTAAATACTAAGAAGTAGAGAAAAATGTCCAACTAGTCTTCAATCTAGGATGACATTGGAGACCAATTTAAACTATAACCCAAACTGAAACTTCAGGCACTTGTTCAAATCTTATTTACGCAGAAATAAATCAACATGCTCAAAGTTTAAAAAAAAAACTTTATTTTTTAAAAGTTC
This sequence comes from Pachyuromys duprasi, assembly GCA_028658305.1. Classification (NCBI taxonomy): domain Eukaryota; kingdom Metazoa; phylum Chordata; class Mammalia; order Rodentia; family Muridae; genus Pachyuromys; species Pachyuromys duprasi. The sequence goes on from CM053744.1 coordinate 69,695,487, forward strand.
CTGATGTACTTAGAGGTGCTGAGATATGGTGAATAAAGTAAAGACGGATTTCTTCTTTCATTTTCTTGTCCTAATTTGTGTAACCACATTAACATGTGTTTCATCTTTAAGATAAAAACATTCTTTAAGACAGAGGTCATTAGTATCTTCTTTGATACACTGCTAGGTAGAGTCTTTCAGAGGCCCTCTGTGGTAGGCTCCTGTCCTGTTGCTTGTTTTCTCCTACATCCTATGTCCATTCCATTTGTCTATCTAAGTGAGGATTGATCACCTTACCCCAGGTCCTCTTTCTTGTTTATCTTCTTTAGGTGTATAGATTTCAGCATGCTTATCCTATCTTATAGATCTACATAAGTGAGTATATACCATGTGTGTCTTTCTCCTTCTGGGATCCTCACTCATGATGATTGTTTCTAGTTCCCACCATTTGCCTGCAAATTTCATGATTTCCTTGTTTTTAATTGCTGAGTAGTATTCCATTGCATAAATGTACCACAATTTCTGTATCCATTCCTCAACTGAGGGACATCTGGGTTGTTTCCAGGTTCTGGCTATTACGAATAAAGCTGCTATAAACATGATTGAGCAAATGTCCTTGTTGTGCACTTGAGCATCTTTTGGGTATATGCCTAGGAGTGATATAGCTGGGTCTTGAGGAGGCATTATTCCTAATTGTCTAAGAAAGCACCAGATTGATTTCCAAAGTGAAGATACTAAGACTCATGACCAAACCTTCGGCAGAGTACAGGGAATCATAAGAAAGAAGGGGGAGTTAATACGACCTGTAATGGACAGGAGCTCCACAAGAACCAAATATATCTGGGCACAGGGGTCTTTTATGAGACTGCTTCTCCAGCCAAGGACCATGTATGGTTATAACCTAGAACTTCTGCCCGGATATAGCTCATGGTACCTCAGTACCCAAGTGGGTACCTAGTAAGGGGAACAGAAACTATTTCTGACATGAAGTCAATGGCGGGCTCTTGATTCCCCCCCCCCCAAGGGAGGAGCAGCCCTGCTAGGCCACAGAGGAAGACTTTGCAACCAGTCCTGAAGATACCTGATAAACCAGGGTCAGATGAAAGGAAAGGAGGTCCTCCCCTATCAGTGGACTTGGAAAGGGGCAGGGAGGAGATGAGGGAGGTAGAGTGGGATTGGGAAGGAATGAGGGAGCGGGATACAGCTGGGATACAAAGTTAATAAACTGTAACTAATATTAAAAAATAAAGTAGAGTTATAAAGATAAAAGACAGAGATCATGTCTATCTTGCTTCACTGTGCCATCCCCAGGGCCAATCATATTGCTCAGAAAACAGGCACATCAAAGAAAGATACATGTTAAATGCTTATGATGGATCTGTATCCATGTTGGCCCTGAAGGATCTTAGGGGGAAATGTATTGGTTGAAATTGGAGTTAATTATTGAAACTAGTAGGAAGGAGACACCTTCTGAGTTGACATTGAATAGTAGGTTCAAATTCTAGGTAGGCGAGAAAAAAAGTGTGTGTTTGTGTGCTGCAGGGAAATGGGATAGGGCTGAGTTGGGATATCGGGGAATTATAACATGAGTAAAGCCCAGGATCAAACACAAATATATTCAAATACAGCAAGCAAAATGACTCTTATGTGGAATTAGGGGCAAGAGATTTTGCAGCAAATTAGAGGAAACAATCCTAAAAGATAAACCCAAAATTTAGAAAGCCTTGAAGTTCAGACTACATGTGAAAGATTTTTGGGCAATGAATGACATTAACTGGAGAACAGTTACTTCATCACAATAACCAAAAACAAGAAAACAAAGATAAGAAAGAATATATAAAATATGGGTAGGAAATTAGCTGAATGGCTGAGTGCTTATTATACAAGCAAGAGGACCTGAGTTCAAATCCAGTGCCCAGCACTCATGTGAAAATCGAGCATAGCTAATGTGTGCCTGTAACCCCAGTTTTGGGAAGTGGGGATTTAGATCCAAGTTCACTGGCCGGCCAGCCTTACTCTAACAGCAAGCTCCAGTGACTTTGTCTCCACAAATAAGGTGTCAAGCAAGAGTGGAAAACACTCAGCAGCCTCTTCTGGACTCTGCATGGGCACACATACCCACTCATACATGTGCACATACAACATGTACCCAGCATGCATAAGGAGGAGCAACAATCCAAGTGGGAAATAAAGAAAACTCAAAACTACTGCAAATGAATCTTTCATTTAGCTTATGAAATTATTCAGTTTCGATAAGATGGTTTTAAGAATGATCTTGGCCAAGCTATCTCAATGACTTGCCCAAGGTTACAAAGCCAGGACTGAGAGTGGGTCCCCTAGCTTCCTGCCCAGTTCTTCTCTCCATGTAAAGTATGTTCTCTGCCTCAAGTTGGCTTTTTAAATTAAGAGGAATTAACAAAGCAGCAAACACAGAATTAGCTCTTTATTGCGATTTCACTAACCGAACAGTAACTTTATTTAATAGATCTTCCCCGTCACACAGACATCCCACTGAAGCACTGTAATAAATGTAATAAAAGGGGAGATTAGGGCAAACATCGGTGGGAAGACATTAATTAGAGGAGGACCTTACCAATTCTCAGTTGACTAATCCTCAAACCCTGTAATTCTCATAAGGAAACTGACAATCTTGCTTTACTCCTTATCAAAGAGAGTTTCCAAGCCAGAGAGAGTGGCAGGCTCAAGTAATCAGAATCTCATTAATTTTATTAAATATACCATAAAGTCCCATAACAAATAATTAAGCCCTGTTAAACAGATATCCGATAGTCCACCTTATCCCTTCATATTTATAGACAAAAATAAAATGACAGTACTTAGAAAAACAACAGTGCAAGGTGCTTGTTGTCAGTGATGATAATAATACCTAAGGTTTGTTTCAGAGATGTCAAAGCTCTTCAAAGCATGCAGGTCATGCTAAGGCTGGCCGACTAACTGTGATGTCCTACTCTAGATAGGTAAAGTTTTGGTCTGCTTTCTGCTATACCATACTCAAGAAGATGAGACAGAGTATCACCAAATTGGGCATGTTTGTCTATGGTGACTTGTCTTAAAATAAATCCAAAGTGGGGACACTGGGGTCTCAAAGGAAGAAAGCCACCATGCAGAAACTGCTATTGGAGTGGATGCTGTGAGCTGAAATACACACGTCTGTTTCTCATCACAACCATTCCATTTAACTCTAAGTATGGAGTAGTTTGGCTACTGTTGTGCTGTCATTTTCTTTTAGTTGGTTTTGTACTAATCTTTATAAATACACTACAGAATTTCTCATTTTTCAAATGGATATTTTTGTATATGGCTATACATCAACTGTCTGATACTGTAGGCAGGATGTAGATGCCCAAAAATGCCATTCTCCTAATTCCTGGCGTCTGAGTATATATAATAGCTTGCAAGGTTAGAGGGGACTTTGAAAATGAAATTAAAATCACTGTCTTTAAAGTACTCTAGATAGCCTATTGTTAGTGAGTCCTACAAAAATCATGAAGTATGTAGGGTGCTTCTAGGAGCAAAGACTCTTCCCTAAAAACCAATAAGGGACAGGAAAGGCAGTCCTGAAACCACAAGGAACTGAATTTTCCAAACAACCTAAAAGAAGTTGAAGGATTCCTCTCCTCAGTTTCCAGTGAAGAACGAAGTCTAACAGTGAGTTAGGCCCTAGGAGACTCTAAGCAGTGGAACTCTATCTAACAGCCCAGGGCTTCTAATCCACATGAAAATTGGATTAGAGAGAAGGGGGTGGTGTTTAAATATGGTGATAGGTTACAGCAACATTGGAAATCAAATATGCCAGGTATGCTGGTGGGTTTTGTAAATTCAGAGCATGTTATGTATAAATCTATATTAGGGTAAATGTTTCCCAGCTCAAATGACTTTCAATATCATTGGGAAGGTAAAATACACATGTGAAAGCCTGCGTATTAATAAGCAGATGTGTCAGTAATTCAAAAGCAGTAGCAAACTATGTGATTAACAGATGTGCACATGGACACGAAGAGAGCACAGTAGTGTCCATACAGGTCACTTAGGAAAAGCCTAAAGGCATATTTTCCTATGGACAGGACAGTTTCTTAAATTATAGTGCACCTTCAAACTCTAGAAGATCTTTTTGAAATACCTCTCAGAAATTCTTTCAGTTAAGTCTGTGATGGAGAGGGAGAAGTTGCACAGACTGCACGCATGTGCTACATAGACATACGGGCAGAGCCTACAGACATATACAAATAAATATTTAAATAATGAAAAAGAGAAACAAATATAAAAAGATAACCAAGAGGCTATAATTATGAAAAATTAATTAATAATAAGTAAAGAAACATACCAGGCTACATCAAAAAGTAAAAAACTAAGACTTAAAGGGTTTTGCATTTTATTTTTCTCTTCTGTTAATTTTGCTTTTCCATCTAGATGCTATCATTTTAATCAAATTACCAAAGTTATTACTGTAAATTTGTTTCATAACACCCTTTCATTACCTTTTGATCTCTTCGATATGAGAACAGTGTTGCTCTTTCCATTATTTATATTTTTAAAAATATTTTCTGTGTGGCTGTTGTGCCTGCATGTATGTCTGTGAACCATATATACATCTAGACCTTTCAGAGGCCAGAAAACAGAGTAGAATCCCCTAGAACCCAAATAAAAGTTCAGAACTCCACAAGAATGGAGCTTGTTTTATTTGTTATTTTTGAGACAGGGTCTCACCTTCACTATGTGGTCCTTGCTGGCCTTGAACTCATAGATTCAGCTACCTCTGCTTCCCAGGGCCATTATTACCACCCCACCTGGCTCCAGTAACTTTTTTCTGGTTTTGTTGGGGATTGAACTCAAGGCCCTGTGCATGGTAAGTAAATACTTTCCCATTGAGCCTCCCCCACCCCAGTCATTCGGATTGATGTTGAGGGTTCATATTCTTGCTTCTCCACTCTTCCAAGAAGTTCTTAACTGTATAGACCTTTTCAAACAACCAAATTGTAACCATGTGTAGTTCCAGATCCATGGACTCCAAGGCCCTCTTCTGGATTCCACAGGCACCTACAGTCATGTGCACATACCATACAATTCAAAATATGCAATTCAAAATAAATCATTAAAATATTTTGTATTTTAATTCTACAACTAGACTACAATTAACTAAGTCTCTAAAGCTCTTACTTTATAATTGCTGAAGACATTTTCTAATCTACTACATTTCTTTCTATAATTCTCTTATCTTCTCTAAGTCATCCCCTATTCCTTTGGAATCCATCTTAATATGTATTTCAATTCATGTCTGCTTATGACAACTTTTTCAACTCTTTATTTGCTTAACTTGTCTTTATAGAATTTTGGTTTCAGGAGGATGTTTTCTCAGGATGCAGAGTCTTGGCAGGCACTTACTATCTCTTACCTTTCATAGATCCTTGGCTTATACTAAGTTACCCACTGTAAGTCATAAAGTTAATTTTTTTGCAGTTGCTAATCTTTCTCATAAGTCTTCAATGTTTTAGATTTTGGGGCTGTGTGTGTGTGTGTATGTGTGGCTGGGTTATAATGATGTGTCTACACCCATTACTCTGTGCATTTCCACAGAGATTTTGGTTGTTTTTAATGGGAGGATGTGGTTTGCTTTTCTTATGTGCTATTCTTGAGGTTTGCTGAGATCTTTTAATGTGTGAGTTGATCTCTTTGATCAGGTTAGAGTGTACACGACCATTAAGCCATCATCCCACTAAACATGCTTCTTCCTGATTTCTTCCTCCCCTTCCTATCATTCAAATTACAAAGAAGATAGATGCCTCACTATAAGCCACATTTTGAAGAGTGCTTTCTACATTGTCCATGTGTTCCTTTATGTTTTCAGTTGAATACTCTTTTGGCCCTGTCTTCTGATGTACCATCAGTGTACCATCTGCTGGTACATTGATGCATAGTAGTCTTAATTTTAAACATAACATTTTATTCTGCTATAAGAAAACAGGCTGCCTAGGAATGGAGCCAGTAAGAAGGGCATGCAGAAATGCAGAATACAGAAAATGCAATGGTGACCATGATGATCTTAGCAGCTACAGCTATTCCTGGTGTTTTCAATTTTGTGAGTCTATACATCTCTTTTTTCTTAAGTATGAATTCAGCTTACAGTAGCTTGAAAGTTAACCCGAATATAATCCCCAGTTGACATTTACTCTATGCCCAGTTTTGGTCTGTTGGCCTAGTTTTGTTTGTTTGTTTGTTTGTTTGTTGCCTTTTGCTTTTGTCCTTTTGCTCAATTACCTTTCTGTCTCTCTACAGATTTGGCAAAGCCATGTTCTCATGTGCCTCGGCAGCCCCCCAGAAGATATATAAAGATCTCAGAGACTTCTGGAAAGGGAAAGGAGAAAAAAGAAAAGAAAGCAGACATGAGGCTGGTTCAGAAACAAAACTTCAGGATTGTTAAGAAGGAAAAACATGGGCTTTGGGGGAATAGAACATCATGGGGGAATTTTCAGCAACAACCAAGATGTTCTGACAGACTTTATTAAGCAGGAATGGAGTCGTGACTCAAAGATGACCAAATTGACATCGTTTTCAATATAAAGTTAAATTATCTTGGCGGGGGTGGGGGGTCCTAATTTGCCTCTCCCGCTAATCTTTGCTCCATAAGATGTGCGAACTCTTTCTCAACGGTGGCGTCTGATGTTCCCTTACCAGTAACAGGTGAGATTTGGCTTTGAATAGTACATGTTTTGGGGAAGATAGCCGTGTAAAGTGGAATGACATTAGTATGGAAATGAGAAATTTACTTAGGTTCACAAAAAAAAAAAAAAGTCTTGGTAACTCAGATAATATCTGCTGTACACAGAACTCTAAAATAATCAAATGAAAAGGGGTGGGGCCAATCACTCCGAAAATGTATAAGGCATTCTATAGTATGAAAGGCTAACGGTGCCAGTGCTCATAATATCAACATCTACTTTATACAATCTGCAATGTGCTGTCAGAAAGCTGATCAACGCTACAAATGAACTCAAAGGTCAAAACCTTATTCAGATTACTGTTATCACATAAGCGTAAGTAGGATTTATGGTGTCACATCATTTCATTGTGGACTTTACTATGAGCTTACTACATATTCGGCCAAAAGCTTTTCCAAAGTCCTCACTTACTGTTAAAATAACTCTCAGAGGCTAGAAAGACATTCTGTAGTTTTAATAACTTGATTTTTTAATTCTTATATTTGAAAACCTATGACTTGTACCTATCTCCTCCCCCATTAAAATTCATTACCTTCCAACTATTAAAACTATGTACAAGCCAGAGAGCGTGTTTATACTAAAGTCCCTGTAAGTGATGCTTCCTAATTTAGGAAAGTTCCTAATTTTCTGAACTTTCTTATTAGATAGTGGTTAGAACAGAGAAAAACAATATGGGGACAAACATTTAGAATACAGTTTAAAATGATACTGGTTTAGGAGTATCACTTGGCAATATTTGGTCTTCGAGGACCTCATCAGCCACAGGTAATTGGCTAGGTCTACAGTACCAGTCATGAATTTCCTCCTCGTTAGTGAACCTAAACATCTGTTGATCGCCTCAATGATATAAGGACCACTATTGTATCCTTGGAGATACCTTGCTAGACTGGTCATTGCTTCAATTTGCAGGCGTTGCAACTAGATGAAACTTTTGATTGCACTCTGCCCAAAATTTGGCTATGAGTCTCAGCATCTGCTTTGATACCCTGCAAAGCAGGGCCCTCTGTGGTAGGCTCCTGTACTATTCCTTGTTTTCCAATGTCTATCCTATTTGCCTTTCTGAATGAGGATTAAGCATCTTACCCCTCCTTCATTGGCTTCTTTAGGTGTACAGAGTTTAGTATAATTATCCTATATTATATGTCTAATATCCACTTATAAGCGAGTATATACCATGTGTGTCTTTCTGCTTCTGGGATACCTCATTCAGGATGATCTTTTCAAGGTCCCACCATTTGCCTACAAATTTCTTTATTTCCTTTTGTTCAATTGCTGAGTAGTATTCCATTGTGTAAATGTACCACAATTTCTGTATCCATTCCTCAATTGAGGGACATCTAGGTTGTTTCCAGAATCTGGCTATTATGAATAAAGCTGCTATCAACATGGTTGAGCAAATGTCCTTTTTGTATACTTGAGTCTCTTTTGGATATATGCCTAGGAGTGGTATAGCTAGATCTTGAGGTAGCACTATTCCTAGTTGTCTGAGAAAGCACCAGATTGATTTCTAAAGTTGTTGTACAAGTTTACATTCCCAGCAGCAGTGGAAGAGGGTTCCCCTTTCTCCACATCCTATCCAAATCTTATGAAAGAAGGGGGAGATAGAAAGACCTGGAAGGGTCAGGAGCTCCACAAGGAGAGAAGAACTAAAAATCTGGGTACATGGATCTTTTCTGAGACTGATACTCCAGACTAGGACCATTCATGGAGATAACCTAGAACCCCTGCATAGATGTAGCCCATGGCAGTTCAGTGTCCAAGTGGATTCCCTAGTAATGGGAACAGTGACTGTCTCTGATATTAACTCTTTGACCACCTCCCCCTGATGGGGTTGCAGCCTTACCAGGCCACAGAGGAAGGCAATGCAGCCACTTCTGATGAGACCTAATACACTAGGATCAGATGGAAGAGGAGGAGGATCCCTTATTAGTAGACTGGAGGAGGGAAATGGGTGAGAAGAGGAAAGGAGAGTGGGATTGGGAGGGGCCGTGGGAGGGGGCTACATTTGTGATACAAAGTGAATAAATTATAATGAATAAAAATACATAAATTTAAAAAAACAAAGAAGGAAGAAGAAATGGAAAAAAACAAACTTTTGTTTGTTTTTGTCCTTTGGCAGCTTTCAGGACACTTTCAGGTACTAAGCGAGCTAGTGCTCAGGGAGGAGGTTTCTAGGCCACTTTGAACTCTCTTTCTCCTAGTCCTGTGTACAGAGCACATGGTGTTTTCAGCAGTAGGGTCTTACCTTTAAATTCTGGGAGGCAACTGAGGACACCATCAAAAGCCTGTATTGGGGGAGTCTCCTGAATTCCCCCTTTGCCAAGAACTAAAAGGGAAGTTTCCCATGCCTGATACTTGGGTGTTATTAGATAGCCTATGACCACAGGGCATGGATCCTCATCTCAAGTGACATAACTTCATTAATATGTGTGTATGCACATATGCTGACATATGTATCGTTAAGTAACCTTAAAAGAATGTTCCCCTGTGACTTTCTCAAGCATTCTCGATGTTTTATGCCCCCTCCCTCCCCTCCTCAGTTTCCAATGCAGTTTTCACAGTATTTTCATCCTATCACCTCTGTGCTCCCTCTCAGGATCCCACTTTCCTGGTTTATGTAGTTACTCTAGGTCCTATACTAGCATCTATACAGAGTCAAAGCCAGGATCCACAAACCAAGCGCTCAGCCCCAAACACCTATACACATATGAAAAGCACTCAGTGGACTCAGTAGGTTGTATATGTACATGCATGAGTGTAGTGTGTATGTGTGTGTGCATGTGAGTGCCTGCTCGTGTGCACACTCATGCATGTGCATTATATTTACATCATTTCTCCTCATTCTTCACCCCCTTTACTCCTCCCACACCCCTCTTCTTAGAGATATATGAGGAGCTGAAGAGGGATAGGTAAAAATGATACAAATGTAGTACTTGTGGATGAAATTCTCAAAAAAAAATCTTTTCATTCAAAAAGAAAAATGGTACAGTATGTAGCAATGATTCCACAGATAATAGTGATTTGACAGTTTTGCTTTCCTTTGGTTTCCGGGAAATCGTATCCCATCTCCTTTCCTCTCATTTATCCCTGAACGCCTTTCCATCCTTGGTTTTGCCAGCACTCTCTTAGTCTCTTAGTCTCCTTGAGCCATTGGCTACTGCATTCAGTTTCCTGCCCTTAAAGATGACACCCTGTGAGAGACTTCCTGTCCCATGTGTATGTTAATTCTCACACTCAGAGCTCACTTCTGAATGCATGTGTGTGGAACTGCACAATTAACTGTTGTAGTGTGACTAAAACAAGCAAAGTGGCTGAAAATTAAACAGTACTGAAACCATCCACAGATGTCTTTATATGGGCAAATGCCCTGTCTTTTTAGGCTCATCTCTGCTTTGTTGCAAGAGTCCAAATAAAATACAGGCACAATCACAGAAAACCAGAGCCCAACATGCAGTTAACTCAGTTGTCTGAAGTCTTCATGTATTTAGAATATTAGTTTGTTTTTGTTATTGGGTTTTGATTTAGGTTTTTTCTTTTTGAGTTTTGGGGTTTTTTTGTTTTTGTTTTGTCTTTTGTTCTTTGTTTTGTTGTTGTTCTGTTTTTTTGTTTTTGTTCTTTGAAATATGGATTCATAGTCTAGGCTAACTTGATGCTTTCTGTATAGATGAGGATGACCTTGACATCAAGATTATCCTTCATAATTAAAAAATGTGTAGGATCCCAAGCCAGGGAACGGTGCTGCCCACATTTAGATTCATGTTCCCACATCTGTTTACATAATCAAAACAATCCCTTGAAGACACATCTACAGGCCAAGTTGATCCAGGAAATCCATTAAGACTCTTTTCTTAAATTATTCTATATTCTGTCAAAGCTGATCTTCATTTGGATAATGTATAAATAAACTCAAATGTATATCTAGATACTGTGGAATATTATTCTGTTTTAACAAATGAGCAAGCCAACAAACTATTGAAAGATAAGAAGAAAACTCAAGTTCACATTCCTATGTGGGAAAAATGTCTATCTACTGGATGAGTACAATTACGTGACATTCTGAAAAAAAAAAAAACTATGGAAAGAGTATCTATATCAATGATGTAGGAGGAGGGGCATTATGCAGATCATTTAAGTTCCCTAAAATCTATCTTCTTCCAAGCTAGGTTATACAGCTAATGTCTGTCTGTGAGGAGGGTTGGGGTGTAGAAGTAATATCTTGTGTATTATATGGAGTCATTGCCTGTCAATTTAAAAAAAATCAGCAGCTTGTAGCTGAGGCAGGAATTAGAAGGTGGACATCCAGTAGGCAGAAAAGATTCTGGGATAGTGCCAGGCAAGAGGAGATTCAGCTAACAAGCTGTGAGGATGACAGACACATGGTACCTGAGCATAGGTAACCAGCTACATGGCAGAATGTAGTTTAAAATAAATGGGTTATTTTAAGTTATGAGCTAGTCAGAGAAGAACCTAGCTATATGCCTAGATTATTTGTAATATATTTTAAGTCTCATGGGTCATTTTTTTCTGGAGCATTGGGCCAGAAAAAAAGAAACACACACATACATACAATGGGGGTGGGGTAGGGGTGGTAAGGATGGGGTACCAGTACATTATTACATGCATAGCAATATTGGACTATATTCAACATTTAATAAATGACACCTACTTTTTAAATTTTCCTTCCCTTGTTCTGAGACTCTGTGATCTGCCAATTGCAATATTCCTAAGCATTTTATATTCTGTAGGCTTCATTGCTGACCTAATTCCCACCCATGGGAAACAATGACCAGTACAGCAGTATCATTCCATGTGAGGAGTTTCTGAACCTAAATGGTAGAAAACATTCTTCCTTATATTCAATATAATCTTGGGTTTTCATACGGAGTTCCAGAAAACATATTTACAGGAGAGTGGCCAAGGAGAAGAGCCAAACCTCTTTTGATTAGCATGGCTAGCTATGAGCTAGCTGTTTTGTTTGCTTTTGTTATTGTATTTTGAGACAAGTTCCTTCTATGTAGCCTTGGCTGACCTAGAACTCTTGATGTAGACCAGGCTGGCCTTGAACTCACAGAGATCTTCTTGCCTCTGCCTCCCCAGTGCCAGAATTGAAGGCGCGTACTACAAGGCCAGGCTAACTTTTAGTATGAGCTTTATTGATAAAAATTATTTGTTTTGTTTGTTTTTATAATTGTTGTTGTTGTATTTGTTTTGGTTTAGTTTTTCTTGAATCACTTCATATAAACACATACATGTAATGACTATTTGTCTAACACTGCACTACATACCTAGTTGTTGCTTTCTGTGAACATCTGGTGGTACAGGATACACACTTGAATTCATTGAATTTAAGCTTCTGACCGATACAGTGTCACAGCACTCTAGGTTGGTAAAATCCATGCTGCGGCATGTAAGGCAAATGTGGAAAGCCTTATGCTCAGATTCCTGCAGTTATCTGGGTAGCTTATATCTAACTCTTCCATGCTTACTGTAATGTCAAGGTGATGTTTCCTAATGAAATGATAGCTCTCAGTGCTTGTTATTTTCCCTGCAAATCTATCCAAGGGTACTACAATCACAATAAATCCATACATTCAATTGCTTCATTTAAAGATCCATGCTGAAAACATTTTGACTCTGTTGCTCTCTCTAGGGGGAAAAAAAGCTTTTAAAATGATGTAAACAACTGTGTCTTCTCACAAGAAAGGCATGGTTAATAAATCCTGCAAAAGAGAAGGAACAACACTGAGCCAAACATGAGTGCTGTAGGCACAGTGTGTGGATTCTCAGGCTGAGCACATGCCATTTTGTGACTGGTCTTTGTGCTATCAATCAAACACATCACTCTAAGCTTCCTTCCAGTGAACGGTGCCCTGCTTAGTAAATGTCACAGAAATCCTTGCAGTTCATTCATTTGGATTTTACTCATCTTAAACGTTGCACAAAAGCCTAAAGCAGAAATATTTTACCCAGGTGAGGACATATAAAAATAAAATGCCCTTTCTCTGGTTTTATTTCTTCCTATCTCCCCACACCCCTCCTAGATAGAAGAGCCTATTTCTGAAGTAATTCGTATAACTCTGTGACAAATCCACTTCAGCCTTGGTAATGCCTTTCGTTTTGACTTCAAAACATTCACTGGCTCTCATGGATTTGTACTATTTAACACCGAGATAAAGGTAAGCTGCCTTTTTTAATAACGATGGATTACTTTTTCTCGTTACATGCTCTTATTCAATTGGATTTTTTCAATTTAAGCACATCAATTCTGGAAGAAAAATGTAACGTCAGTCTGAGAATAATTGTAGTTATTAGAAGAGTAAACACAAGGAAACACAAGCAACATAAACTGAAATTATCTGATTAAATTACTGCCAAAGTCTAATGTCTCCATAGGAAAGGGATGTGGCTGTGTGCTCTGTATGCAACTCTCTGCCTTCCATCCTGGGAAAGTGTGGTAGCATGTACTATCTCATAAAGAAATGCATGTTGATAATATGAGCACATCTAAGGAGAAACATGCTGGGACCACATTTTATCAAAGAGCTCCTGTGGCATTTTGTGAGAACTTCTTCAAATGGCTTCTGAACCTAAAGGATTGACAAGATGGAAAAGTGTGAGTTCAGAGGAACAAAAGCCAAGCTAACAAGAGGAAGAAGTAGAGAAGGAGAGAGAGAATTTGTTTTATTGCCTAGTAACAGCCATTGCAAATGGCACGGTCCTGTTTTGTATGACCATTTTGTTAAAATAAAAATATTGTATTTTTCTCCTTTAAAACATTTCATAACAGTGAACCACAAGAAAGACATAGGTGCCTGCTGTCCCATTTCCCGACTCCGCAGTGCTGTGCAGCTAAGATGTTTTTATTGCGGCAGAACCTGAAGCTGTATAAGATGTTTGCTGGAGGATTATTTTTAGTCCCCTTAAGCTGAACTTCTGTAATGAAATCTATTTAGAGACATTCCGCAGTGTCCTATGGTTACTAGCCTATGTAAATGAAGTATGACCCTGGGAATAAACCTCTTGCCCCCTCATCATCCTCCCTGGCTTCAAAGGTCTCTAGGCAATCACTTTTGTAAGTGAAAAGATTGTTAAGCTGAACTAAAATAGAAAGAGAAGGGGAACAACTTGATAAATACTCATATGACCCAACCATTCTCTATCTGCTACTTTCCTATAAATATTTAGATATTAATTTATAAAACCATCTGGGGTGAATGTGTTGGTATGTATGATTGCTTTACAGCCTCTAGTCTAGTATGAATCCTAATAACTACAGACCGATATCAATCAATAGCCATTTACTCTCACTTCATTCCTTACTGCTTATTTAAAGTAAGACATGCTAAATTGGTACTGAATTGGTCTCATAACAATAAGATTTTCTCTACTCATTGTGCTCTAAATATGTTCCTGCTGAGCACCAGAATAGTCAAAGTGATGATAAAAATTTGTAACCCCATGAGGATCTCACTCATTAAGTGCCTACTTTTTTACTTGAATATATAGCTTAGGGATATAATAACATTTATAAGCAATCAAGGTGAAAATTATTGCCTAACTTTAAGAGAAGGATAATGAAATTGAATGGCTGGATTTTCAGAATTAATATTAGTTAGAGGAAAGAGCTGTCTACAATTTCTTGAGGTGTAATCATCATAATAAATTCTATCATTTTAGGCATTGCCTTCCAACCAAACAATAACATGAAAAACATCCACCCATGTTGTCTGTTTACTTGTTTGGGGGTGAGGGTAGGGCAACAAGTTGTGTAAATGTGAATAACTTTCAGTTTGGCCAGGTGACTAAAATCACCTCTTGGAGACCTTACATTTCTCCAGGTCAAAGTGTCATCTCAGGATACAGTTAAAATTAGGAAATAATGCAGCATGACTCTGGGATTTGTAAACCAAAAGGTCTATTACGAAACCTTTCAAAAGATGGCAAACCACAGTGACTGACTTTCTAACCTAACCAAATGGCAGGATGAGGTTCAAGTGGATGGAGACAAAGGCAATCCCCTCACATTCCTACTGAAAAACTCTCTAGTTAAGTCTGTTGAGGCTACAATTTTTATTGAACTATAAAGCTAAATATAAAATATGGCCATTTAAACTCATGGGTTTGTGTTCTGCTCTTTGAAAATGATTTGTGTTTCGGGGCTTTGTTTTAGGTAGTAAATGTTGGGCAGACAGTATTTTGCATATGTAGCTGCATAAGTTTTGAAATATGTAAGACTGCAAATCCCTTGTTTCAAAGGAATAAGGCCTCCAGACCACAGACATCTGCCTGAAATTTTTAAATTGACTCAAGGATTGGATAAAATGTCCCAAATGCCTGGCCAGCAACCACTAAACAATAGTCAGGGAGCTAATAAATCACTTGGCCAAAATACAAGCCAAAAGAATTTGATAGAACTTGGCAGGTTGGTGCAAGTAATGACACAAAATAAGGTTGTTGTGTTTATGAATACCACTGAATGGAGAAGAAGATACTCATGAAACCAGAAGAGTATGGGACTGAGAATGAATAATTCTATAAAAAATGCAATATAGAGAACATATTACAGCCAAAATACAAAGAAGATATGCAATGATTAACAGAATAACGAACCAAGGCTCACAAACCTTTGAAAATGGAGGACCCAGTTCAAGGCAGTCTATAATTAGAGAACCTCCCCCTGAACTAAAACATGTATATATTGTATTATGCCAATGGAACCAAGAGGAACTCTTTTGGAATCATTTCTCCAAGATGGTATTTACCTGTCAGGTTTTTAAGCCTCAAGTGCTAGCAACATTTGAGAATATTCTGGACAGTGGATGTTGCCCCTAAGACTGAAAAAGGAACACAGCGGGCAGTGCAGACAGAAAGCTATACAGCTGAAGTTGACCTTCAACAATCTGAAAGCAACTGTCCATTTGTTCATTCCATCGCCTAACAAATGCTATTTGACATTGGCTCTTTGGAAATCACTGTATTTGTGTGTGGCTTATGAAATAGTGATAACACAAACCACTTTCCTACTCTTCAGCATGCAGTCAAGTGTGGGAGGCCAATGCTCAAGGCAAATGCATGAAGAAGACAAGGGGAACATGACAAAGGAACAGGCTGCGTAGTATAGGGATACAGAGGGTTGGTGAGGGGCTAATTTAGATGTCAGATAGCAGATGACCTTTTTAGAAATGGTCTTTACAAGAGACCTAGGGTATAAGTGAATGGTAGTTGGGAAGGGGGAGAAGAATAAACATTGAAAGATGAGGGGAACATGGCCTGGACACTCTCAAGGAGCTAAAGGAGTCTGGAGAAGGCTGTTAACAATAACACACAAAGACAACAGAAGTATGGGAAGACACTTAAATTATACTTCATTTGCAATGGAGGATATTAAAGAAATTTACACAGCCTAACATCTCAAGGGCAGGTTAGCTAAGAAAGTAGTGGAGCTTAAACTTCAGGACTACTCAGGGGCTTTACAAACTGCCAGAAGAGCCTCCAGCACTGGTCACGTAGTCATCGGTCTCCGGAATGCTATACACATTGTACAATAGTGTGTACTGCGTATTCCCTCTCTCCATCTTAACTATGTGCCCCATGAGAAAAGACAATTTCATTTGACCCTGCAAGAATCCTCAAAGGCTAGAGTATCTGGCAATGACTAACAGGGAGATGATTCACATTACACCTTACATGTAATAACTCAGACAAGAAAATATGATTGCAAATACTTGCAAGTAATTACAGCACTTGGGAGGCAAAAGCGGGAAGATTATTACAAGTTTGAAGCCAGGCCTACAGAATGGAACACTGTATCAAAGAAAAGAAAAGAAAAGAAAAGAAAAGAAAAGAAAAGAAAAGAAAAGAAAAGAAAAGAAAAAGCTAAGGAAAACAGCCCAGGCATATCATTTTTAAGAAGTTCAGTGTGAACTAAATGAGACCCTTCTATAGTTCTTACAAGAACAGTTTAAGCCCTGACAGAACGCATGTACTATATGCTCAGCTAAGTAGATTAGCGTCAAACGCTTTTGACTTTCCTGACCTGACTTTGCACAATAGGTCTCCCTCACTCCCCTAACACCAATGTTTCTCCTTCAGAACAAATGCTTGTCAGTCAGACCTGGAAGAAAAGAGAGAACAAAAAGAAATGGAAATGTCCTTTTAAAAGACAGAGAGACCAAAATCCAATCCTCTGCTGTGGTCATGATCTCAGGCCCGGCATTCACGAACACAAGCCTTGGAGCCTGAAGGAACAGGTGAGCCTGGGGTTGAACTGGTGCAGGACTCATAATATAACCCACTTATTCTTGAGAGAAAAATGGGGTATCCCAGATTATTTGAAATTAATCACCTATATCTTTTATCTGCTTATGGAATATCCTTTTACAAATGTTTCCTTAAAGATGTTTGTGTTCCACTTACCGAATTTGCTTGCACTTTCACTGAAGAAAATTGTTATGGATCTCTAGCTCCTCAACCTGAATAAAATCCACCTGCCGTGTCCTGAGCTTCACATTTTCGTGGACCAACAACTGCATTGACCCATGCCTGACATCTGATACCTTCCTCCTTGGAGCATGTGTCTCCTCCATTACCTAGGCTTCATACCAAGACCAGACTTGCCTATGACCTGTGGCGTCACCTGACCTGTTGAGAAGAGACAGCGCATGACTGAGTCTCCTCAACATGCTGCCTGTCCTCTGACATCATAGAGATCTCCCCCAAGCTCATTTCACCTTCAACTAGGTCTTCCCATTGAGACATGCCAAAACAAAATACATTATCTCAATAATTACCATGTTCAATAACCTAGAATTAAGTGTATTATCACCATTCTATGGCACAATGGGAAAGAAACTCATTCTCCTTTCAAAAAAAAAAAAGTGAAGTGATACTAGTATTTAAAATGTGGTGTAAAAAATCCTTTAAAAATCTTTTTTGTGTAACTTGCTGGAAAAAAATCTGTCATAGCTTATGGTTCACAAAGTTCTGCTTTATGTTTTTTTTTCTAAAGACATAAAAGCAAAACTAAGCTCATTTTAAAGATAGACATTAAAAGTTCTCTTTAGATCTTAATTTCTGCTTAGTTTTCAGCCATCCCAGCTGAAAACACAGCACCCCCTTCAAAAACCATTTGCACAAGAAACAGCTTCTTATAATTAGCTGACACTGCTTTGTAAGTGGAAAACCTTTTAGTAAGTTTACATAAAAACTCTGTAAGGTCCTTAAAACATCTGTACCGACACTCATACAACTCAGTAATATCCAAGGAGAACTGTCGACAGTAGCTTCTCACAGCTGCTGAAGTCTGTGGCTTTTTCTTGAGATGATGGAAGGCCATTCATTTTTGTTTTCATGAACTTAAAGTCGACTTAACCAAATCCCTTAACAGTAGCTAATGGCTCTTAATTATATGATGAGATAAAGTAGAAGAAAGTTGCATTCACTGGAAGGTAGAATTATTACTAAAATTGCCTGATTTTATATGACACTAAAATTAACGATGACACAGCAAAGAAAGAAAAAAATGCCCCCACACAGTGGTTAAGCAAAACCCAAGCTTTTATTTTGCTGTGCGAAGACTTACTTCTGAGAATATGTCTCAGTTGCATGAAGTTTCAAGAACAGAAAGCTAGATTTCTGATGTAGATTTCAACAGTTCTTTTTACTAATTTATAAACAAGGTTCACATCATTTCAGAAGATGAGCTAATAAGAATGATTACCATTGCTATATTACTTCCTTTGTGGGCCGGAATTCTTCTTCTCATTAGCTCATGTAAATCAATACACCAGTAGCAGACTTCTATGTCTTGGTATTAACATACAATATTCCTGCTACCTTGATGTTACAATCCCCACATTAGACACGAAGAGTTTGAGGCTCAGAGACTTAAACACTTCGTTCAACACATATGATGGCAGGGATTGAAAACCAAAATTTAAAAAAAAGAAAAAAGAAAACCAAAGTTTAAATCCCTTATGCTGTGAGGGATTCAAGTTGGAATCTATCTGACTCCAGAGTTCGGCCTCTGCCACTGCCCTATGCTGCTCTTCTTAGAGCTAACTCTCCGTCGGACCGTTCCTCTTCTCCAAGGCAACCATGCAGTCCAGATAATTTTTCTGTTGCTAAACTTTTTGTAGTTCATCCTTGATTCTCAAAACTTCCTTGTTGAGATATAGTTTAAACAGCCTACCTACCTTTAATTTAATACATGTAAAGCTGAATTTGTATCCATTTTACAAAAGAATCAGCCCCAAAAGTGCCATTCTGTGCTATTGTGGATGACACTACCCCAACCTACTGCAAATCTAGAAAACAGGAAGAAATTCTTAACTCCTCCTTCTCCTTCTCCTTCGTAAGCCATCTTCTCTTATATACTTTTCTACAGTGTATCTTACTGACCCAACTTTTCTCCTGCTACATTCTCACTACCTTTTTCTTACTGGCATAATTTCATTCTTAGACCAAAATGTTCTCAAAAGATATTTTCACCTCCAACCTGCAATCAGGATGAGTTTTCAAGTAGACTGATCTGGACATGGTATTATTTCTATTTAAATCCCTGAAAGAGGAGCTGGAGAGATGCCTCAGAAGTTAAAAGCACTGACTGTTCTTCCAGAGGACCTGGGTTCAACTCCCAGCACCCACATGGCAGCTCATAACTGTCTGTAACTCCAAGATCTGACACCTTCACACAGACACGCATGCAGGCAAAACACCAATGCACATAAAACAGAAAGAAGGAAAGAAAGAAAGGGAGGGAGGAAGGAAGACCCTGAAAGAGTTCCTTAGAGCCTTCAGAATAGAGCACAATGTCTTCTCAGAATCGTCTTTACTGTCCCATGATTACCTCTCAACCCTAACAACTTACAACCTGCCATAGATAGCGGCTTGCCTCACTGGAAGAGCTATCACTGGCCTTGTTTTCCCCTGTGCTTCTCTCCTTGGGCCTCTGGAGAGTCTAATGCATTTTGAGTAGCATAGAGCCAAACAATCAATTTAGTCTAAACTCATAACCAATGCAAAAGGAACCGAGGTTTAGGGAAGACTGTGTAGCTTTCCGAAGAGCACCAAATGGCAAACAGAGGGGACCAAATCTCCTGGCTTTGTAGCCTGTGTTCTGGAGACGTTTTCATGCTATCTTTGACAGAAAATCAACTTAGCTCTAGAAGCCCTAGAAAAATAGTCCCAATCCTAGATAAATCTGGTCAAACAAAAATTATCTGTGCTGTGTTGCCAAAGAAGCGTTAGGAGAAATTATAAGGACTAAGAATTTGCTAATGACCTTGAGATGTGACAGTCTTTACATGTATAACCTGTTGGATTATGTTTGGGCACTATGTTTCACAGTGGTCTCTGGAGAACAAAAGTTGAAGAATTTAGACGAAGGTGTTTTTTTCTATAAAATCACTAAACCAGAATATACTAGTGGTGTGCCTAGACTGTAAATTTTTTGGTAAGGCTTCTCTT
This sequence comes from Pachyuromys duprasi, assembly GCA_028658305.1. Taxonomy (NCBI): domain Eukaryota; kingdom Metazoa; phylum Chordata; class Mammalia; order Rodentia; family Muridae; genus Pachyuromys; species Pachyuromys duprasi. The sequence continues at coordinate 69,715,670 of CM053744.1, forward strand.
GAGTTCCATTTTGATTGTTTTGTTTTTCAAGAAATTGACATTAGAAATGTGTAGACTGTAAGAATTAGAGAATAGCATAAAGGAATCTTATTCTGGAGACTTTCTTCTATATTTGTGTATGATGACATCACTTATTTTCTAAAGAGGAAGCAGAGGTTTTAAATGTTACCACCACACATGAGATGATACAAATATGTAAAGGCTGTGGAGAGCTGGGCTAGTCACATGATGCTTATCATTACAGAGAAAACAGTGATGGGCTCTAGTCTGATCATTTTTCATAGTAAACGGAATTGTCTGGAGTTTTGTGATTCTGTATTTGCTTCATTCTCAGGATCTAGACATCACCTATTATCATAATGTTGGTTTCCTAATTTTTCCTGGCTTAACTCTTAGTTACTGGAAAATCTAAGTAAAAATACCTAAATTTGGCATGTGACTTAAGAACATGATTGAGAAAAATTCCTCTCTGTCAGCAACTAAAAGTGAAGAACTGTCAGCATGTTAGAGTGGGCTTTAGCATCATGCCTAAAATGAAGCAACTTAAACAACAGAGATTGACTGTCCTTCGTTGTCAAGAAATGGGATCTGAAGCCAAGGAGTCAGCCAGATAGTGTTTCTGCTGGAGGAAGAAGAAATGTCTACTTAGATATCTCCTCTAGTATCTTGGCTTGTGAAAGCATGACTCCAATTTTCATACAGCACTCCGTGGTACACTTGTTACTGATTTTCTGGAGGTCTACCCTAAATCATATGGGCTCACCTTAACCAATTTCATTTGTAGCTGCCTTATTTCTAACTCAAGCTATATCCTGAAGTTCTAGAGCAGGGGCTTCAGTATTTGAATTTTCCAAGGATTCAACACTAGATACAATGGAAATGACACAAAGTGAAGAATGACAGAGAAGTATGGTCACAGTCTGGCCTCTCTGAAGTATACACTACATTCAGATATTTTTAATGAGGACTAATATATGAGGAAGAAAACAGAAGGAGGAAGCACTGGACAGTGAGAGACACTGATATGGGATGCTAGTGATCTAGACATGTATTCATCACTACCAACAGACACTGTGCCCCTTCCTTGTCTGTCCCCAAATACAGAATGCCTAGAGAGTATGATGGTGGGAGAAACAATACTCTAAACTGAATCAATCAGCAAAGGACAGCAGCTGAGTTGGAGACAGTGTAACGTGTGCTCCCTTGGAGAAGGGCAGGATGGTACATCTCGTGTCCATCATAATCTAGCTCAGTACTATGAGACTGTAAATTTACACCAACAAAGTAGCGTGAAAAGATGCTGGAAAATTGCATTTTCAAAGCTGGACTCAGACTGGTGCATCTGAACTGCTGGACAGAGCCATCAGTGCACACTGCTGCCCAGCTCTGTGGTCCATGGCATCCTTTTGGGTTTGAAATAACTCATGGCGGAAGTATTTGCAGAACAGAAACCAGTAAAAGTTTTAGGGCCCGAGAGATAACTCAGAACATTAAGGCTCATGCTGCCAAGACCAACAGTCTGTGTTCGAACCTCAAGACTGACATGACAGAGAACCCACTCCTAAAAACTGGCCTTTGTCTTCCACACTAACAGCATGGTATGTCTGCCCACATGCATACATGCACACAAATAAATAAACATAATTCAATTTTTAAAAATCCATTAGTGTCTATTTTTCCAAGGGCCAGCTTAGCAACATAGAAGTTATACTTCTTGTGTCTACAAGCCTAAATTTAACTACGACAAACAAAAACATCTGACTAGAAAGCACTCAATATGCTATTGGAAAGAGAAGAGGCCTTGAATAGTAAGTCCTGTCTCTTTATTCTGAGAGGACTAAAGATTGTGCCCTTCCATTCACAAATTATGCTAAATAAATATTTTTGCTATTGTAAATTTCTATATTACTTACAATAATATAAAATGGCATACTAATGTTTTGTGGTCCAGGCCTGCCCAAGGTTGTATCTCATGCTGGCTGCCGAACATGGTTCTATAAGAGTCATCTACTTGGAACTGGTTTTAAAGGCATGACGGGGTCATGTAGAACAGCTGAGCCTTGGTACTATGAGAGCCCAGGAGAAGCCATTAATGAAGGTGAAGCCTCAGTGGCAGTTGAACCCCCAGGATTCAAGTGGTCATGTAGAGAAGTTGAGGCTTGGCACCATAAAGAAAGGCTGTTGGTGAAAGTGCAGCCCAGTTGCAGTGGAAGATCCCAGCAAAACAGAAAGGCCAGTACAAAAGGATGACCACAAGAACAGTATCAGCAGTGGAGGGGAGCCAGTCCGAGCCTAGAAGACTAGCTGTGTGTGCTACATAGAACAGAGCTGGACAAGTGACCCAAGCCCTTTGAGGCAGTCCAGAAGATCGTGAGTGGATCCCAAACATTGGACAGTATGTAGTTTGATTTTGCTTTGACATGATCGTAACTGTGCCCTGGTCTTTCCCATTTGAAGTAAGAAAGTATTTAGTTTATTTGGTTTTTGTTTGTTTGTTGTTTGTTTTACTGGAGGCCACAATTGAGATATTTTGGATTTTAAAAGAAACTAGCAGAGATGCACCCACCACCACCACCCGGCTCAGCTTTATGCTGTGCAGGTAGGTTGGAAGACACCCAGAGGCCCCGGTGTCCCTCAGATGAGCAAGTGAGTGGTAGAGAGATGGACAAGAAAGAAAATCAGAAGGATGAGTGCACAATGAAGAAAGGCAGGACTGGAGACCCAAGGGTAGTAAGGTACAATGTGATATGAGTAGCCTGTGATTCCACCTGGGGCCATGGTGCGGTGCTGGTCCATGCCACTGTTGAGGGCCATGTCTGGGTCCATGGCCCAGTGGTAGCAGGTGTCTGGGTCAATGTCTGTGGCCTGTTTTACCACAAAAGGCCTTGTGAACATCCCTGCTGTCCGGGGCTATGATGATGTTCCTGTTCTGACTTCCTTCAATAATGAACAACAATATGGAAATATTTTCTCCCCAAACTTGCTTTTCGGTCATGGTGTTTTGTCAATACAAACCCTAACTATCCACTTTCGTAGAAAGCCTATTATAAACATTTTCAAGATATTCTTTCACCAATTGCCATTAAAAAAAATCCAGTTGACTATTGATTTATATCCTTGTTTTGTGTGAAAATAATATGTGTGTGACATGTTTGTAGGGTATGTGTGCACATGTGTATGCAGATGCACACCTAGAAGGAAAGAACACTGGATACTCTGCTCGACCATTCTCCACTGTATTTCTTTGAATCTAGGTCTCTCACTGCAGCAGGAGCTAGGCTGGCAGTCAGCCAGCCACATTCCTGTCTCCTCTTTTCCACCTCCCAGACCTGCAGTTATAGTCATAAATGTCTGTGCCTGACTTTGTATATGTTAACTCCGGTGTTTACATCTGCACTGCCATTGCTGGTAAGCCATCTCCCCAAACAAATTATCAACATGTTTTTTTTCTTCTTTTTTTTTAATGAAAAGGATTTGCACAGAATGCTGGCACCTAGCTTCATTTGCAGTATGGTGACTGTATCATTCATTATTTCAATTCACCACCTGCCATACTATTACAAAAGCCAAATCCTAATTTCCAACACTTCTTAAATTTCTGTGTTAAAAATACCTTCTATTACATGCAAGTAACATTACAGACAGGGCAAGTTATATTTAGGAATATGTATGTACATACATATATGCATATAACAGCAATTAAGGGAAAAGGAGAACATGAGGTTGAAAGAGAGTAAGGAGAGGTGAGTGGGAATGTTTAGAGGGTGGAAAGGAATGAAGAAATGATGTAATTACTTTATAATCTCAAAAAATAAAAGAAAAATGCTTATGCCATGAGTGACTTCAAACAGAAAGAGATGACGTGCAATGTGTAGTTGGGGGGAACTGTATGTGGTCATCACTGTCCATTATATTAATGGACTTGATTCATAGGCTTCCAGCTTCTTTCCCTACAGTTCTGAAAATGGGAATGTACAAACCAATAATCCTGGGCAGAAAATTGCAAATAGTATCAACAATCAAGACATTGTTCTTCAGCCCACTGTTTTTGGCAATTTGAAGAATGCCATATAAATGCATGAAATTGTATTAAAATAGACTCTTGACTATTATGTTCTAAGTAAGGTCTTTAAAAGTATAAAGTGACATCATCTGGTTAAGACAAAACATTTGCCAAAAGCCAGGCATGGTGACACACACCTTTAATCCCAGCACTCAGGGAGGCCGAGGCAGGCTGTGAGTTTGAGGCCAACCTGGTCTACAAAGTGAGTTCACGACAGCCACAAATACACAGAGAAACCTTATATTGAAAAAAAAAAAAAAACAGCAGCAACAACACAAACACCTGTCAAAGAAAACGTGGTTGTATCTCACCTTCAAATTTTAGGCCTGATTGTGAGAAGAAGAAAATTCAGAATTTTATTTAATTTTATTTTGAGGGGAAAGAAAAAATTATTTGCCTTTAGAAAGGCTGGGAGCTATGTCTGATCTATAAAACTGGGTGAGAGAGGAATCTATGACATCACATACCCCAGAGCACCTAATGAGCACACAACTAGTACCTCAGTCGGCCCTGAATTAAAGGATTTGGAAAGTGACACTTTCTATCTGTGGCAATACAATGGTAGGTTTGTAAATTCTGATCAGATCAACAATAATTAGTCCAGGGCTTTTGGCCCCACTTCCTATGGTCAATTTTCTGAATGAATGAGATGTTGCTACTTTAAATGTCCATGACCATCACCACAAGCCATTACGAAGCAGGTCACTAGAATGAAATAAAGAACGGATGAGTGTTTCCCACTTGGATCACCCAAAGAGTTAAAAGGCCTCAGCATATTATACATGTATTCATACATAGGACCCAAAGGTTGCTGTCTCATTTTTCATCATCAAGGCATTTATACGAACTTCTATCTTCTTTTGCTTTTGTGACCTCTAGCCAGAAAGGGCAAAGTAAATAAAGGCCAAGATAGATGTCAAATCAAGCAATTACTAAACAGGGGCCTGGGCTGTGACCCTCAGATTAGAAATGGTGACCTGTCACAGCAACAGGGGAAAACCTTCCTGCAAGGACTTGACTGATTCCTGAAATGCAATTGAGATTTGCAACCTGAACTGAAAAAAAGTGGTATTTTTCATTTGCCTTTTAATCTTTTCTAGCTTCGTATTGAGGCCATCTTCTCATTTTATCTTTGGATGTGGGTTGTAGACATTTGAGAGGAAAAATTAGTGTATGGAAAGCATACCTACCATGAAAAATGAGAATGAGCCATCATAGCACAAAACTCTGCAAAATCACTTTCTTCGTTACCTCTGGTGAAACAGTGTGAAAATTAGATATCGTGGGTAAGAATGAGGATTGCAGTCAACAGCACCCAGGGTAGGGGGTGGTGTCACTTTTGCTATAATTTGGCACACAGAGAAATACATTTTGAAGAGTTCTTTCTAAAGGCAACTAAAATTTGCAAATCTGCATAGCTCATCCTTGGGTCCTTTCCTGGGGGATTACTACAACCTCATTTTTTTTCTACTTTGGTACAGGACAATTGTTATTCTTTTCTCCATGTGCTTTATCCAAAATACTGAGTTTTTAGCCACGTCTAATACCAACACCCACATCCACTCACGAACACGTGACCTCATTAAATCTCTCATCCTTCAAAAGTCCTGGATTAGTCCTTTTATTATCAAAAACAAAAGGAGGAAAGTAAAAAGGACAGAGGAAGGGAGGGACAGAGGGAGATGTCTACACAGTCAAGCCTTTTTTTTAATTTTCCATTCAAACATGTAAATTTTGAGTTGAAACAGAATCAAAGCAAAGAACTGGTAGTGGAGTCTTTCCCTGCCTGTCACAATTCATAGGGGCCTCTTACCCACTAGTAAAACTCTCAGCCTTCTTCCCTAACTATTATTAAATGCAATTGAATAAATGGCTTTTTGATATTTAATTTAATTGTTTCCAATAAATTAATTTAAGTCACAGAATTGTATCTGACTTTGAAATTTGTTGGTAGAAAAGTCAGTGAAGGGAAAAGACTAACCGCCAGCAGCCTGCTTAGCATCTCCCTGTAACAAAAGCTGAGGCCCAGAAATCCAATAAGCAGGCAGTAGACAGAGGAAAAAAAATTTAAGAAAGAAAGTGTTTTCAATATATTAGCTGGTTGTGGTGACATTTAAGTTTAGCACATGGGAGACAGAGGCAAGTGGAACTTTGTAATATCAGGCCAGACTGTTCTTTCCAGAAAGTTCCAGGCCCATCAGAACTTCATAATGAGACTCTGTCTCAAACAAACTAAACTAAACAAAAAAATAATATATTGTATTAGAAAGCTTTAAATATTGACCACAAAATTTCAAATTCCATTCAAGTACAAGTCTTCATTGAAAAAAAAAGAAAGAAAGAAAGAAAATTCAGAGGGTTTCTTAGTTCCTTACATCAGAGAGGAAAAAGGTTAAGTTTCCTTAGTAAAATTACAACCAAAAAGCTTCATCATCTGTAGCTGATCTTTGCTACTTTGTGGATCCTTCTTTTCCCACACCCTTTATCCCCTCCTCCTCAGTTTCACCACCTATCATTAGATAGGAAAGAAAGAAGGATGGGGGATGGGGAGAGACAGTGATCCCTGAATCTAATTTCTTTCCTTTTCTTTCTTTCTTTTTTATTAAACACAAGCTACTAGCAAGCTGAAACCTACCTCCCTAAATCACCAACAACCACCGACCTCTCAGAGCCCTCACATTTATGTACCCTCTAAAGAAAAAATTCCCAGAATTCCAAACATCACACAACTGCAGAAGTTATCTGCAGCTGACAAAACCATGCTTCTGCTAGAGCATGAGGCAAATCATAGTCAGCTGCTGCAGAAGTACGGCAGCCACCCCACATCCCCACATCTGGGATTACAGTGAGAGCACATTCTTGTAATATGACTTTGTTTTTTGTTTTGGGGGTGTTTTTTAGGAATTAAAAATTCCGGAATTATTACTACAACCAAGTAAATCAGCCATGTTCTTAAGTTACATTGTCTTCTGCTGCTGTGTTCACATCTGACACCGCTCTGCCTGAGAGTACTGGCCAGAGATCCCACCAGAATTGGGTTTTCTATTCTTGTTGTGATTCATTCTTCTAGCTTCTGAAGGACTCACATTAGCCCTTAGGCCCTAATGGGTGAATTTGGGAATCTTCTGTTCCCCAACCCCCAACCCCATGCTCCTCCTCAGAGCCATTAACTTTGGAACATCACTTCTGTCAAAGTATCAAAGCAGAGGAGGCTGGTGGTGTGATCTCCTGGAAGTGAGTGGTTTATTTGAGGGAAGAAAATCACATCAATCTTTATTACATGCAGTCTTATTTACAATATCCCCAGAGATGAGACTAAATAGAAGTGCTCAGCTAACAGCCGCCCTGAATTACTAGGTCTCATTTCTTCATTGTGTCTGCGGTTTACAAACCTGTGAATGAATAAGTCTGAAGATGGGGCCTGTGATAGCTGCTTGATGTAATTTTGTGTGTGTGGTGTGTGTGTTCTCAAAGGTGTGTCTCGAGTTTTACAAAATGTTTACTGAAAAATAATTGTCTTGACGTGAGAACCTGGCATTTAAGTAGGAGTGGGTTCTCCCCAAGTTCTTCCCTGGTGGCTTTAATATGTGAGTCACAGAAATGGGGAAACTCCCTGTGGCCATCATTCCTTCTTCCCATTTTCAGTAGAGCCTATTATCTTGGTGGGGCCACATGGGGTCATTCTCCAAGCAGCCATTCTACTTCTTCCTCCCCTTCTTCTTACTCTTTTTTGGGAGGGGACGGGGAGGGAGGACAGGGTTTCTCCGTGTGGTCTTGGCTGTCCTGGACTTGTTTTGTAGATCAGGCTGGCTTCAAACTCACAGAGATCTACCTGCCTCTGCCTCTGTGAGTGCTGAGATTACAGGTATGTGCCAACTCACCCAACTCTCTTCTTATTCTTATTCTGAGATAGGGTATCATTTTTGTGGCCCAGCTTCATCTGGTACTTAATATTTAACATGTGATAGCTTCAAATTCCCAACAATCCTCCTGCATCAGTCTCCTAAATGCTGGAATCTATAGGTGTCAGGCACTATACCCAGCTAGCTTTTCCCTCTAGGCAGAGGTCTGTGGACTCTCTGGCAAGCTATACTATTAAACAACTGAGGAAAACATGTGCTTTAAAATTAGAAAAGCATCTAAACTTTACCAATTAGTGGCTGCTGGTAAGGTTGGCATTGTTCTTCAGTGGAGAACTTTAAATAATTCAGTATAACACGATGACTTTCTCTGAAACTGTTGCTCTGTTCTGAGAAGCCAAAATGCTAATAACATAGTTTTTTTTTCTAGATCATTATACCATTGTCCTTTCTGAAAGTGTGATCTTCACAAAGTAGACCCAGAAAAAGAAAAAAAGGAGGATGTGTTGTATATGCAAATGAACTTACAAGATTTAGTTTATACATAATGAGTTCAATAGTCTTTAAACAAGTATATCTGTTAGATAACAACTATATTTTGTACCGTGACTTTCCCAAAAATCTATGCATATGTCAGAAATCCATGAGTAAGTGTTACTAAGATAGCTGAGCAGATAATATAGAGTGTGTAGTTATATATGTAATCGAAATCTATTGTAAAATTTTTATGAACTGAAAACATTGGTAACTATACTATTCCAAAAAATAAGAAAATTGAGAATTGGTATAACCATGTCTGTCATCTTAGGTTAATCACTTAAGTAGGTATGTCATACATCCTTGAATTCCTACATATCACTCCATATTCACACTCTCCGAACATGCAATTTGGACCCACCATTGTTTGATACACATTTGTTCGTTAAAATTTTAGAATATAATTTAAGGCTTCAGAGAAGAATTAAGCCAAGAAGAAAAATAGCACCAGGTGCAAAATAGATAACAACAGCACTTACTAAGCACTAACACTACCAGACACGGTGCTGCTAATTTACATTACTTTCTTTGTTTCCCACAATGCAGGATTCATTAAGAATTTCTCACTAAGAAACTGAGGTTTGGGGCTGAAGAGATGGCTCAGCAGTTAAGAGCACTGACTGATCTTCCAGAGGACCTGAGTTCAATTCCCAGCATCCAGCTCACATCTGTCTGGAACTCTAGTTCCATGGGATCCAACATGTAGGCACTAATGCACATAAAATAAAAATATATGTTGTTACTATGATTATTTTTATTACTACTACATTTTTATTATAAAAAGAAACTGAGGTTTATTGTGCAAAGTAATTTGTCCTAGGTCACAGAGCTAGGAAAAGACATAAGCAAAAGCTGGCTTCCAGCCTTGGCCTATTTGACTCCCACATGGAGTTCTTAGCCTGTATTTTTATAGCAAAGGCATATCCCAGGGCATACGTTATAACAGCCTGACTAGAGACAAATGCATGTGGGAAATAGAGAAAAATTAACTTAAATGGCAAAATCAGGACCAAAGTATAGAGCATCTAAAACCCAAGAAAAGTAGGTCATTGTGTGAAAAGCTGGAATATTTTTAAAGATTTTAAACTGGAAGAAAAATAATAAAAGGAAAAATTCAAGGGCTGTTGACTTATGATGGGAACTAGTAGGGAGCAAGAGATGACCAATTATGAAACTACAGTAATGGTTCAGGTATGAAATGATGAAGGCCCAATTGGGTGTGGTCAGTGTGATCATGAATCAGAAGAAAGGACGACAAAAAACAAGTAGAAGGAAGAAGCGATATAATTTCATGACTAATTAGATGTGGGCTCAAACAGAAGATGAGTCAAAAATGACTGGGTGGTTTCAAGCCTAAATAACTGAAAGGTTGATGCCACAGAGTCCAAATCAGGACAAGGGAGGTTGGAAGGAGGAAGTATAAGTGTATTTAGTCACGTGATGAGAAGGGACATGAACACGAGGACCCATTTTTAGCTATCAGTAGAGAATATGCAGCTAATTTTCGAACAGGGCTTTGTGCATTAATAAATGTCGTAGATTTAAGTTGGCTAATAATGAACACAAGAAGACAGAGAAGGCAGCTGAAAACGTAGACTAGAGAGTGCCCATAAACAAGAATACATGAGAATAAAAAAAGGAGGCGTCCAAGACATGAAAAAGACACCAGCCGTTTGCTTCCCTTTGTGGCAAACAGAATTTTCTGGGAGAGGTATTAGCAGTGCTCACCTCCATTGGAAGATAAGGCCCCCTGGGGGCAGAAAAGTCCACCTAAAACAGGGTTTAGTGTGTTTAGGAATTGAATCTATATTTGTTGAACAAATAAATCCATCCTGGTAGCGCATGCCCCTCCAGGCAAGCAAGGTGTCTGGAAACAGCTGCTGCTCTATGAAACATGTGGGACGGAATGGAATCGGGGATTCCATTCCCAGTCCTAAGAACATCTCATCTTAAATATTGTGGACAATATTCCAAACAAGTTAGCAAACAATCAAAAGAAGATATATTATTTGTGACATCAAAAAGAACAAAAAATATTTTAACTGCCTTTGAGTGGAAGCAATGACAATTTTTAAAATGCTTAGTTAATACATTTAACATGTTGATCATTATATTTGGTTCTTATTACTCCCCCCACACACTGCCCTTTCTCACCTCTCCTCCTCCTTTTTTGCCAATTCTTCTCCACAATGCTTCATTCTTTTGCATTCCTGTCACATACAAAGGGAATCAGAGAAAGCAGTAACTGCTAAGGCTCCAAGGCAGACATGAACAGGATGTTTGTACATTGTTTAGTTTTTTAAATGAACATGAAGGATGTGAATTAGCTAAACTCTACAGTCTGGATGAGGGGCCCTAAGTGAGCTGTAGGGTGCCATATTGGGAAGTACTATGGACCTTTAGGATCAACGAGCCATTTGCTTTGTCATGTACTTCCACCCCACTGCAGCCTCCCTTGCCAGAAGTCCAAGACTGGAATCCCTAGGTACAGGAGCAAACTGATCCTTCTCTTTTTTTATATGTTAGTTGTTTCAGGTATATCATTATGAGAAGATATGTACCAGAGGAAACATGAAAAATGCTATTACTTAGACGGCGGTGTTTAGTCACCAAGAGTATACCGCACAACTTCATGGATAGCTGTAGTTGATAACAGTAAGAAATGAGTTAATGACCATGACAAGGCTTATGGCCTGAATGTGAACTGTGGGAACAATGACAGCAGAAGCTCAAATCAACAACAACAACAAATGTTGATTTTAAACACTTATACCTCAAGGTTTTACTTTGAAATCATTTTAATAAAATTTATTTAAATCAATTTGAAAGACATCCAAACAATGTCTCAGATTTCAACTGAGCTTAAGTTTTCACTTAGTAGGTGCTTCATTTTAAAAAGATGACTAAGAAGTGAAAGGGAACGAAATGAAAGGAGAGAGGGAAACAGGGAAGAAGCAAGAGAGGGAGAGAGGGAGTGAGGAAGGAAAAATAGTTTGCAAAATACATTATCTATCAAGAATCACCTGTTAAGTTTCTGTTTTCCATCAGCTTTAGAAATCCAGAGGTAGGTGCAAGAGAGATGCTTAACGGCACCTGTTTCTGTTCCGCAAGGCCCACGCTTGGTTTCCAGCACAAACATCAAGCAGCTCACGAGCATCTATAACTCCAGCTCCAGGAGAACTGACCTCTGACCTCCTCAGGCATCAGCACTCACTGTGCTCATATCCACACGCAGACACACACCTACACGATGTTTAAAATAGTAAGAATAAACCTTATAAAATAAAATAAAAATCTAGAGTTAACACTCCCATCCCTAAGTTCTGCTTGAAGTCTCAGCAGCTGTCCCATCAAATACAAATCAATGCTGAACCAGGGTGCTACCAGCACAGCTGGGCAACTAACACTCCAGCTCATGACATATTTGAATCACTTGTCCATTGGGAATAAATCTGGAAAACACTGTGATTAGCTTTACGCATAAGATACAGCATTTAAGCTGACCTATACACTTTTAAATGCTTTAAAAAAAATAGTTACCCTCGCTTGCACAATACATAGTACTACATGGATTAGAATTAAACTGCAATCTCTAAATTCAATAGGTGAGCAAATGTCTATAGATGTCCCAGCCAAGTAGACAGAACCCAGCAGCCCATTCTTGATGAGATTCCATGGCTCCAGGAGAGAGGCGAGGCCTCCACCTACACAAACGTTCTCTCACTTGTGTGCCAGTTGTCTGAAATCATTACCAGAACTTTATCCCCTGGACTGACAACTTTTATTATTATGACTTGATCATAATAATTCTCCATGTCCCCAAGACAAATCTTGACTTCTTTTACCGGGTTGAGTTTTGCCCAAGAGCTAAATCTTTTGTATGTGATATAGCCAGGTCTAGCAAATACTTCAAGATTTAAAAAAAAAATCTTCCCAATTTAAAGAAAAAAAAAAAAGAAAGAGGAGGAGGAGGAAGAGGAGGAGAAAGAAAAAGAAGGAACTGTATCAATTGCTGATCTAAAATAGTCTCTTGAAGTTTATAAACATAGCATCAAGATTACCTGAGATTAAAAAATTAATTTTATTAACCTACAAACTAAAAGAGCATTTTTGTATTTTTCCATAATTTGTGCTGAATGGGTCACTGAACCCAAATTTTAAACCAAATGAACACATAAAAATCCTCTTTTAAATGCATGTGTACAGAAAGCTAGATTACTCAACAAATACCTTTTCTTCCTCAAGCAGCGGTCTCTTTCCACTCTTTTGCCATGTCTAATCACCTAGGAGGAAGAATGACAAAAGGCTGTACTAGTGGTTCATAAGCAAGGAGAAAATAATGAAAAATAAAAGCTTTAAGTTTATCATCATTCACATCCTAATACAGTAGGTATTCCCCAAATGTAAATGTTGTCAAACCAAGATCTTCTGCTCAGTTCTTTTGGGCTCTTCTTTGATTCTTGGCAATTTAAGGAGCCCATATTTAAAGGTGAAAAGGATTCCTGAGGATTATATTTTATGGTTTAATTTAATTCTATTAGAATGAAAAAAATTGTCTTCTCATTTTAACAACCATACAAGTAGACACTCCATTTCTATACTGATGAATGTGGAAATCTGCATGGTGACTAATAAATGCAGCCTGGTGTAAGCGAGGGAGTGAAGCGTCAAAACAAAAATTAACTCTCCATTACCCACCAAAATCCAGGTGCCACTGCACATTTCAAGGAATCTACTCATTCAAGGTAAAACTGTCAATTATGGAACCTGAAATCACAGAAGATCTTAAAATGTCACACAGTGAAAGTTGTGCTGGTTTGGTAGACTTACTCTGTTATGATTAAGTGTTTAACTGTGTTGTAGTAATTATATTATAGCAGAGTACATGTCTTCAAGTTCATACATGTCCATACATGTTGCCAGCAAAGCTGTAGCATCCTTGCAGTCCAGAGTTGCTGAACCCCATGTGTCACACACTTTCTCTAACTTACTTTTCTCATATGTGCACTAGGAAGTTAAATCACAGTATCTTTTCCGTGGCTTAAGTTAAATTGGATATTAAATAGATCCCTAGTCTCTCATCAAAGATCCACCTTTTTCACCATAACTAGTAAGGTACAATGTTTTGGAGGACTGGGAAAGCAGCATGAAAGCTACTTTTGGTTCCAGACACTCAATCCACAGATATCCTTGGGCTGTCTTTCCTTCTTTGCATTACCCTTAATACTTTTCAAGGAAGCATTATTTGCTTCCTTGAAAAGCTCACACGTTCATAAGTTTGGATACTGAGCAGGTATCTGCTAGACTTTGACATCTTACTTTGCGTATTCAGTTCTGCTGGCAGATCTCAAACAGCAGTGTGTCAGGAGCACATATGTAGGTTGTGGACCTTGTTTCGTTTGGCTTGGAGAGCATAACCCCCGAGAGGAATCAGCTGAGCTAAGCTATCAAACCTCAGATAGAGTGAGTGCTTTCTAGGATTTTGGAGCAGAACTGACCCTACTTCAGGCCTGGATCCCAACTTTTTTCCCCGTGTACATGGAACAATAAATAACAATCGGTCTGGTTCCTTCCCTATCCATTCTTTCTAGTACAGTATTAGACACATACCATTCTTCTAATTCTAGCACTGTAACTCTGGCATTTGTGAACAGCCAAATGAGAAAAAAATATATAGACCGTTATTGGCTTTAATAGTCTAAAAACAATCCAGAACAAAAAAGAAACTAACATAATGATAACATAATGAGATAAGCCTTAATGACAAAAGTCAAATAAATTGAAATTGAATTTACCACTGCAAGTTTGCTCCCTGCTATCTAATACTATTTCCAAGCTTCTGTAGAGAATATTTTCCATTGTACAGATTGATCAAGCTTTGAAAGAAATAGAAAGAACTAAAGGAAACACTGGGCCCCATTGCCCCCCAAAGTCTACTTACCATCAGTAGGGTTTTCCTAGGCCACAGCATTAACCTAATTAACTCATCTTTTGTGAACTTGGAGAAATAGGGCCTAGACAAGCATATCTACAGGAGCCCAGGTGCCTGGACATGCCTGCATTTGTGGCTGAAACTCAAATGCTTCCTCCCACACAGTGAAACAGGAAAAGCTTTCATTTCCTTGAAAAGGTGAAGTATTTGCAGTTTTATTTTTATTTCAGAATATTTTTTTTGTTTTATAAGAACATACATTTGTCTGTTGAGACGATCCTTTTTCTATTGTACCATACTCGGAAGGTACTCTGAACCTAGTCTCTAATTTTACAATGTATCGATTACTCAAAGTTATTAAGAAATACTGACTCAGCATTGTCTAAATTCCCTAAATGGTTTTTGAAAATAAACAAAATTTAAAGATCTGTACTTTCTGATTTGTAGCTGCTGCTTAACATACACTTTGGAAAATATGTCAACTTTTGTGAGACTTTTTATGCTTATGATGAACCGAGGAAAGGAAACATATTTGTTTACTTGAAGCCTCCATATAAAAAGGGTTTCAGCAGGCACACACACAAATTTGAGCAACTCAATGACCTAATAGACACAAACACACATTATGCATAAGTGTTCTCAGAATCCCACATGCATTATTTAATTTAATTTTAATAATGACATTACAGGGGCCGTTGATTTTTCTTCCCTCAGATCAGAAACCAACACTAAGAAAGGCTAACTTGCTAAAATCCTAAGCTGGGATGCAGTTGGGATGGGTTTGAATTTAGGTGGTCTGACCCAACATGCACACTCTTGTTGGTAAGGAAAGGGAAAGAAAAGGAGCCTAAGGTTAAAATCAGGTCAAGAAATGTGAACGGAAGATTGTGTCATGACAAAAAAAAAATTACTTATAAGTTTATTCCAACTTCTGAGGAACCAAAGGGGGAAAAAATAATCCCACAAATTCACAGAGCCCATAAATAAAATGAAAGGCACACCACAACCCAGAAGATGTGCTGTTTCTCCTAACTTGAAGTCTTACAGACATGAAAAAAGAAGGATATAACGTATAAAAAGGAAGGCTAAGATATAAACAAAACAATACAGAAAGCAAAATAATCACTTTTCCTATTGTCCATAAATAAGCATGGGGCGTAACACCAGAGCCAAGCTCAAAATCTGTGCATTTCTAACGTTCCTGAGAAATAACATCCATACATGCGTGTAAACTGCCTCTGCCAAGTACTCTCTGCTTGTGCAAAAATATAATGTCTCTGATATTTCATAGCAGTTAAGAAGCAAGGACTGATAAGTTCACGGAAGGAACCTGCTGACTTAGAGAGTGGCTATCTAATTCTTCAACAACAGTAAACAAGAGACAAGCCACCCAACCAAGGGGATCTTCCCCACTCACACTGCTGTAGGGACTCAGCAGCGCATTGAAACACTTAGAACAGAGTCTGCTGCTGATTCAAATGCTAACCAAGAATAGAACAGTCCTACACCCACCTGTGAAAACTCCAGGATGATGCTTCAAAACTTTGTAAAACTTAATAAAGCGACACTGAATGGTATGGCTTAAAGTGAAATCTTTACTGTTTCAAGATCCAACTATTAGACAAGCCAGAAAGCAATTCTAAAAGATGAATGTATACTTTGTGCTCTTTCCTGATTCCTTGAAATGCTCTAATTTTTTGTTTTGTTTTGTTTTGTTTTGGTTTTATGGTAATTAGTGTAATCACTGAATGCAGTGAACTAGACAGTTCCCAAACCTGCAGCACTGCAGCAATTCCAACTGCTGCGGTGTTGAAAGTGAAAGTGATGAAGTAATTGGCGAGCATTAACTGACAAGAACATGAGATTGTCTAGCAAATCTAGGAGCATCTTCCCTATGCATTCTCCTAAAATACCAATAATAAAGAACTAATGGCTAGGCATTATCCCGAAAAGGCCAACTAAGCCAGTACATTTTTACAAAATCATAATTGCATTTAATTTCAATATATTAACTTCCGAAACAAATTAAGCATTACCAGTTGTATTTAGATTCAAATGCATCTTATGCAAAAAATGGGAATTTCTAATAATCTCTCGTTGATTATAGTGCTGTTTAATATCATAACTTTATTTCATTGTGTTTTGGAATATATATTGTTTTTTTACTCCCAGGATTTATGGGCTACTGTGTCCTCAGAATTTTACACAGGGCCTGGCATTAAAGAGGCACTCAAGTAACATGGAGGGATTGGTGAAAATAAAAGCAATTATTTAGCTTCCACACTTCAGAATTTAAAGCTTAAGATAAGAATAACCAATTAAAACATAATCCTAAGTCTTAAATTCACAGTAAAGTTACCAAAGTGTGAGGCACTTTCAAAGTGTAACATGATCTTTTCTTATAGCATACAAGTGAGATCTGGTTTGGTACAGTATTCTACTGTATTCTCTGATAAAATGATCACATCTCAAGAAATTTTGAGAGAGAGAACCCAGTCAGGAGAAAAGGGGTAACAGTACTCAAGTTTGTAGAAAGACAAATGCATCATTGTGTTATGAGAAGGTAAAATAGGGCACAAACACATTTAAAAAAATATTTGTAAGGATTGCCTCTTTGTCTGGCAAGTGGGTTCCCACTATTGCCAAAACCATATGTAATTTTTCTTGAAAATAGATTTTTTTCATACAATATATTCTGATCACAGTTTTTGCTCCTCCAAGTTCCCCCTGATCCTCCCCAACTCCCCACCCACTCAAATCTATACCTTTTCTTCTCTCTCTCACTCCCTCTCCCTCAACAAACAAACAACAACAAAAACAAGCCAGACTAGGACAAAACAAGCAGAAGACATTTTAAGTAGAGACATCATCTTTGGAAGAGGAGTTAAAAACTTCCAAGTTACCAAGTTCACACCAGATATGGTAACAGCCAGAGTTGAGAATGAATGGAGTGGATCATCTTCCTGCCATGTGCTCTGGTGTGAACACAGACTAATAGAGCAAGCAACTCAAGAAAGTTGCGTGTACAGCATAAACCCATGGACCTAGATTTTATTATCCATGAGCGACCTACAGAAGTAGAACAGTATGCTGAATTCAGTGCTTTATGGACAGGGCTCCTTTGAGCCAGCAAAAAGGGCTTGGTGCCTACAGGTGCTTCCTGCCAATCTCGGTGACCTGAGCTTGGTTCCAAATCCCCAACTGGTAGCAGAAGAGAGTCAGTCCCCCAAGTTGGTCCTCCACCTTTCACACAATGCTCCATGGCATAAGCTCCTATCCTCCATACAAAATAAATGAATATGAATAAAGAAGGCTCTATAATATCATATTACACTGCTGCTTGAATAGGCAACAGAATTCTTTTCATATTTTTCCTTCTATAACTCCAAAGATACGTTTCAAACCCCTGATTCAAAAAGACTGAAAAATTGTGACCACCAGAAGATGGTTGGAGTTTTAGAGTGCTTCTGTACTTGGCAATCTTAGCAGCTGACAGACACAGTTGCTAACTCTATTAACGGTGGATAATCGATCTGTACAAACTCACTATCCTTGAAGTACGACTCCGAAGTCTTCAGTAGACTGGAGAATCCCCATCACCCCGGCTTCTGGGCTTTTGTTCTCCTGAACTCAGATGCCCTCTTGGCAGGTGTCACAGATACCTGCCACCAAGCCTGTCTTGGAGATGAGGGAGCTTAACAAAAGAAGTTGACACATCACTGTGGAACTGAGAAGCTGTGAATAAACACAAATTTGAACAAATATCACAGTAAATAACAGAACATTAATCTAATTGCACACTGCCTTCTCTTTTGCTTCCTACCAGGGACCACGATGTCCATGGCTTACACTTACCCATTTTTTTCTTCCATATTTCTCCTTTCTGCCTCTCTGAAATGAGTCCTCTTGGAGGTGCTCATTTAGGAGATTTAGAAAAAAAAAGTTCTTTTCTAGCATTGCGGCCTTTGGCAAGGACATTCCCACAACTGCTGCTTTGGGGGGTCCCTTCTCTCTTTATCAGTTACTATCTCTTGTTCTTATCAGACTCATGCAGTTGTCTTCATTACTAAAAACATAAAACCAGTATAATATGCAAATATATAATGCATTTATTTTGCAATTCATGCTTTGCCCTTGATGTTTCCTTAAATCATGGGAGGAAAAAAAAACCTTCATTTTTAATACTTTTCAAAAGAAGAAAATAATGCAGAATTAAAGGACATTTCATATATTTAAAATATATCCAAAAATAATAATTTTTTCTATGCAAATTTTCAAAGTATTCTTGCTCTAGCCAGACTAATTTTCAGCCTTGGAAATACCCAGAGAGGCTCCTTAATCTGCTGGCGACAGAGCTATGAATAGCTATTATTCATCAGTCTAGCACAAGATAATTGACCACAGAGCCCAAGACAGAAGAGATTTGGAGGAGGATGTGGCAAGGTGTAAAGGGAAGTCACTTAACATGTTCTTGGGACTCTTGGACAATAGATCTTGAGAGAGGAAAGGAACACCTTTGAAGATTCTTGGAATAAACATGTAACTAGGTGACTACGTAACTGAAAACTAATTTAGTAGTGGATAAAGCATTTATTTCACTTGGCATGTGGGGGTTATGTTAAAATTGGTGAGAATTAAACGTAAATCTAGAAAGGAGAAATCAGTGGAGAAGACAGAAGACTTTGGGCTGGGAGATGAGCCCCTGGCACCATGAAAGATTTCCTTTTGCTACATCGGCCTGGAGAGGATTAAATGATTTCTGTCTTCTGAGTTTCACAGGTGCCAAGTAGATTTTAATTTCAGGTGCTTTCATTACAGTACTAAGTGTGTGGGGGAGGGAGACCCTCATTGTTGAAAGTATAAAGCCAAATATAAAGTTTCACTGTAAATTTCCATTCACTCATAAACAGGACAATAATATCCACGTTCTCCTTAGATCTCATACAAAAGTAAGATTTTATGGCAATATCCCATTGAATAATTAATAATACAATCTGTTTGTTTTTAAGATATTTATAATTTTAAGATTACAAACAGAATATTCAAGAATTGTGAAAGCACACTACTATGGAAGAGAAGAACCATTCATTCTATGCCACAAAAGCCAAATTACAAATAAGTCTTCCAACTGACATTTGTATTAGGTCCAGACAAAGGAAAAGATTCAAGCTCTAAACGTACATACATTAACTGAGAGATTCTAAAACAGATAGCAGCAAGAATAACACTTTCATTGCTGGGGCTATTGCTTTGAAGCCAGTGTACACACAGCAGGCTATTACAGAATCCTAATGCACTCATTAAAAATGATGATTAGTCATTGCAGCACACATCTGCAATGCCATCACTCAGGAGGCTGAGGCAGGATAATCAGTTAGGATGGCCAGGGCTATAGAGTAAGTTCCAGCTACCCTGCACTACACAACAAGACTTGTTCTTATGGAAACCAATATGTAATAGATGCTCATGTACGCTGCCTGCTGGGTTAACCTTTAGGTGATTAGAGAACATATTCTTACTGGAAATCTACTGCAAGAAGCATCACAACACAGTCTTCATAGGTTATGGACGCACTGACTGTGAAGGCCCAGGGGTGGGGCTCACTAAGCTTTGTGAGGGGGCTTATAGTTACAGCGAGGTCCCCACTTCCCCTAACCTTTCACATTTCATCTGATGGCTGCAGTTTGAGCTTACAGTGTTAATGTCAGGTTTCAGGTGAAATGTAAATGACACACTTCAGGTGAAAACACCGTTATAACCAAGGAACACTCTCTCAAGAAAATGTGGTAGGTTGATCTTCCCTAAAACTTTAGCCCAAGACAAAGAAAACTATTGCTCTTCTAGCAATTCTGGAGCTCTAATGGCTACAATCTTTTCAGATGGCCTTGGGATACTTATCAGACTGCAAAACCTTTGTATTTTAAAATACTGTTACATAATCTTCAGCCACTTGTTTTTCATTTATTAAAAACAGAATATGTTATTATACATATGTGTCTTTTTCAGCTTTTTGAAAATAATACTTTATTAACTTTTTTGAGAATTTCTTACAATATGTTTTGATCATATTGACACCCTACCCCAACTATTAACATATACTCCCTCTCTATTCATACTTCTCTCTGCATGCAACTTTTTATTTAACCATATATATATATATATATATATATATTTGTTATAAATAACATGTTATGTGTATTATCTAACATATATCATATAACATATCATATTATTTATTTTATATATAAATATTTATTGTCTATAGAAAACTTAATTTAAGTTCAATGAAGACATTTGGAGAACTCAATATAAATACCCAGTTTAGATACAGAAGAGAAAACAATGAGGATCCACCAAGAAAATCTGTCTGTCAATTGTGGAGAGTCACACCAGCAGAGAACAACAAAGCAGAACAACCTTTCCAGACCACAGGAATCACAAGACCAAAGGCGGGTTTCCCCCATGTTGGAAGGCAAGGATCTATGAAATGCCTACCTCTGTCAGTAGCTAGGGTCCTCATAACGTGAGGACCCTGGCACTTCCTGAGGGGGGGGGGACTTGTGCCATATGAGATGACAAAGTATTTGAGATTAGATTGGTATTGGTTTCATCAATAGCAACTCAAAAGCTATGAGATTTTAGCACAGTGGGTAGATCACCGGCTTAGCAAGTACAAGCTTCAGTCTTCAGCTTGGGGGACAGGTGGTGTCACAGGTGCTGGACACAGGTGTATACTACCACATCAGAATTTGTAACTATGCCTGCAAATTTTAGTTTTCTTGCCCACTGCTCTCGGGAGTGGAGCCTTTCATGGTATGTTGATAACCTACCAGGAGTCACAGAAAACTGACTGTCCTTCTCCCACCAGCTTTCAATGCTAGTGTTGAAATTTTGTGCCTTCTTCC
The DNA here is from genome assembly GCA_028658305.1 of Pachyuromys duprasi. Taxonomy (NCBI): domain Eukaryota; kingdom Metazoa; phylum Chordata; class Mammalia; order Rodentia; family Muridae; genus Pachyuromys; species Pachyuromys duprasi. Next base: position 69,736,967 of record CM053744.1, read on the forward strand.
TCCACTCCACACTGGGATTTCGTCTGCCCTGAACTTGCCCATGTCTTGTATGTGTTGTCACAAACACTGAGTCCGTATCTGCATCTTCCCTGTTATGTCCAGAAAAGCCTCCTTAAAGCTACCTACCATCTTCCACTCTTAAAGTCTTTCAACCTGCTCCTCCCCAAAGAGCCTTGAGCCTTGGGATGGAAGGATGTGCTCTGTATTTGTACGTCCTTTAAGGCTAAGTGCTCCACAGTCTCTTATTGTCGATGTGTTGATCTGTTTAAGACCTCTGTGTCAATTGTCAACTGCTGCAAAAAGCTTCTCTGATGAGGGTTGAGGGAAGCCTAATCTATGAGTATGGCAATAAGACATAAGCTGAAGTCCTAAGTCAGGGTAGGCTCCTAGAAGGATATGAGGGGGATTCAAGCAAAGACTCCTAATAGCAGAGGCCATAGAGACTGAAGAGGACACCCACTAACTAGACTAGTCTTCTAGCAGAAGGAGGGGAACACCAACCCACCCACAGAAATTTCCACCCAAAATATACCCTGCCTATGAGATGTGTAGGGATAAAGATAGAGCAGATAGAGTAGAGATTGACGAAATGCCCAACCAATGCCTGGCCCAACCAAAGACTGTATCAGAGTGCCAACCCCTGACACTATAAATGACGCTCTACTAAGCATGCAGACAGGAACCTGACAGTTGTCCTCTGAGAGGTTCTACCCAGCAGCGCCTCAAAACAGATGCTGAGACTCAAAACCAAATTTTGGGTGATGCGTAGGGTGTTTTGTGGAAAAGTGGGAGGAAAGAGAAAAGGATCTGGAGGTGACAGGAGCTCCACAGAAGACCAACAGAGCCACTAACCAGGGCCCAGTGGGGCTTACTGAGACTGAAGCATCAACCAAGGTCCATGCATGAACTGGACCTAGGCCCTCTACACAGATGTAGAAGATGGGCAGCTTTAGCCTCATATGGGTCCTCTAGTAAGGGAAGTAGGGATTGCATTGGATAAGGACCCACTTGCCAGCTGTTTGATAACTTCCCCCTGGTGGGACTGCCTTGCCAGGCCACAGGAGAAGAGGGCATGCATAATCCTGATGCAGCCTAATGGGCTGGGCTGGATGGGAAAGGTAGCTCCCCTTTGGTGAGGAAAAAGGGAGGGAGGAGCTATAAGAAAGAAGGGAGGGAGGATGGGACTGGGAGGCGAGGAGAGATGAGGCTACAACAAGAATGTAAAGTAAATACATTTTTTTAAAGAATAGCTATAGAGAACTAAAAATTACAACAACAACAAAAGACTTTAGGAACTGGTGTAATACCGAGTACATTTAGCAAAACAATATTATTTTATTCTCATCTAGGGCCTAGGGCCTATCTAACTGCTGGCTTTAAGCTAATATATTAACAGTGCCAGATATAACAGGTATGCGTTCCATTACATGGAATTGACCTTAGATCCAATCAGAAAGTTACTGATTACCCCCATAACATTCCTCCCACTTCTGGGCTAGTGAGCATATCTTGCATGTTTTGTTAAGTGACAGGGTTCACAACCAGATAAAATTGGTGATTCCTATTCTTTTCTGGTACCACGCAAGGAACCTTCCACCACTCCAAAAGCCTGTCAGTAAGGTCGAAGCTCCCAGGTGAGTACCACCATGATTTCTCCATGTTCTATGACCTAAGTACACGGTATCCTCAACAGCAGGGTTTACTGTAAAGTTCTGGAGGGTAGCCAATAGCATGGGCAATATACTGTAGTGCTTGATAGTAGTGGTGGTGTGGTGGTCCATGGGAATCTATTAGCCAACAACTCAAAAGTCAGTAACCCAATCCTGGTACTGGGGATTTTATTTGCTCGCATGTGCCATCTAGTTAGGATATTATCCCTCTTTTGTAGAATAACTCCATTAAAATTTTTTTTATGTATTTATTTGTATTAGGAAGCGCCTAACAGTAGTAGGTTTTCAGGTTGCCTATTTTCAAAAGACCTTTAGTGTCCATTATCCCTCCTCGTATTCCCTCCTTTACCCTGCCCTCCTAGCCCTCATTCCAATTTAATCTTCCTGTTCCATTATTCTCCTTTAACCCTTCATATCATTGTGTTCTATTCCACTTATCTGGAAAGGGGCATATCCCCCCATGTTTCCTTAGTAACTTTGTGGCCTCTGTGTATTCCAAATGAAACACCTATCTGAAGATTCAAAGTTAACATATGCAAATGAGAAAAAAACATGTGACATTTGTCTTTCTGGGTCTGGGCTACCTCAGTCAGAATGCTTTTAGCCCACTCACTCAGGTTGCTTTTAGCTCCATTCACTTACCTGAGGATTTCATAACTTTAAAATTATTTTCATAATTTCATCCATGACTTTATTTTTTAACATCTGACTACTATTCCATTAAATATACCACATTTTCATTACCTATTCATTAACTGATGGACACCTAGGCTATTTACAGTTTCTAGCTAATGTGAACAGTGTCACTGAACACAGGTAAACAAGCATGACCAAAGTAGGATACAGAGTCTTTGGAGGTAGAGCTGGATCACATGGTAGATCTATTCCCAGCCACTTGTGCAAACACTACACTGATGCCCATCATGGCTGCCCCAGTTTGCACTCCCACCAGCAGTGAGTAAGTGTTCCTATTCCCCATGCTGACACGTGCATCCGCTGCCCTCATCTTATCTTGCCCACTGTGATGGACAAGGATGAAATCTTAAAAGCAGTTTCAATTTCCCTTTATAGATAACGTTGAGCATTTTATAAAATGTTTATCGGCTATTTTGCATTTCTTCTTTCAAGAACTTCCTAGTTAGTCCCTATTAAACATGAGATATTTTTGCTTTATCAGTAAACTATAATTAGACATGCCTTCTAAATGAGTTTCTTTAAGCAATGATCACAGAGAAGCTAGACTGAAACAGAAAATACCAAATATATCACAAAAACTATTAATATTTTTCAAAAATAATCTTTGCACTGAATTCTAAGCAAATGAGGTTTTGAGAATGTGAGTATATTTATGACCATCCTTATCTATTTGTTTGTTTGTTTTATGTGCATAGATGTTTTGCCTATTATGTCTATGTGAAAGTGTCGGATCCCCTGGAACTGGAGTTACAGACAGTTGTGAGCTGCCATGTAGATGCTGGAAATAGAAGCTGGATCCTCTTGAAGAAACGGCTCTTAGCCACGGAGGCATCTCTCCAGCCGGACCATCTTAATCTTAAATAAAGAGATTCGACATTCTTTACTTTTCTCTTAATGCATCCCAGAATTCTATCCAAATGTCACACACGTGTACACAAGCATATGCACGTGCACACACATATGCAGACTCTAAAAATATCAGCATGAGGCTGGAAAGATAGTTCAGCAGTTAAGAGAACTTGATGCTCCTGCAGAGGACCTGGTAGCAGTTCCGGCACCCACAGCACCTTATGACTATCTGTAATTCTACTTCCAAAAGACGTGATGCCCTCTTATGACCTCTGAGAATACCAGACACGCATGTGGTGCACACAAACATAGCACACATTCAGACACATAAAATAAAAATAAATGTTAAAAAAAAGTGAGATGAAAAAGAAACACAGAAGCAAATACAGCAAAAGAACACGGAAGATTCAAAGCAGGCCCTTAAGATCCCGGTCACCTTGGTTTGTTTTGAAACAGTAACACTTTGAGGTTTCAGTTTAGTCAACACCAAGAGGAAGATGTGGCTCTCTAGTATTTGTGTGGAACTCCTTAAAAACCTTGTGAAAATGAATAAGCGCCTTGCTCGAAACCAGAAAGGTTAGCAAGAGTAATTCTTACCTCATTATCCTGCAGCCTGACTAAGCATGTTAATTAAACCACACAATGGATGAATGAAGAAATATACACAACAGATTCTACTTTGCTGCACTGAAGACTATCTTCACCACGATACTTCCACTCAAAACTTGGTAACCAAAACATAAAAATTGTTTCCTTTATCCAATAAAAATATGACTAAAATTTTTAGAATGTCTTTAAGCAATGACTGAAACAAAAAAAAATAGAGAACATATCACAAACAGCTATTATTATTTTTCAAAAATAATCTCCCCACGGAACTCTAAGCAAATGAGGCTTTGAGAACGTGGGCAAAGCTGCATTTTCAAAATTAGTGCTAGATTTATAAAGCACGCACAGTATACAGGTGGAAAACAAGGAAATATTACCCCCAAAATAGTAACTGTGTCATAGAAATGAATAACAAAATTATTTTTAAAAATATGTCAAATGCAGAGAAGTGGAGCATATTAAAACCCATTCATTTTATAAAGTAGAAGACAGATTGGCTACTAAAGGATGGGTGATTTTATCTATAATACTGATGGCGATCTGAAAGGTTCATTTGTATTTAAGAAACTCTAGTAATGGAAAGAAAAGGGCCTAGCACAGTGGATGGAGTATGTCTCGGTGAACATTCATAGTGATCTTTGGCAGGAAACTATGCCATATGATAGGAAAACAAGGTAAGAACTGGGCAGTTCTTCCAAGATATGAATTAAGCTATTACTTCCAGCCATTTGACACTCAACCTCACCCCCAATCATAGCTGTTCATAGTTCCCAATACTTTGGCATGCTTCCTAAACTTTACAGTGTAAGCTTATTATAAAACGAAGTCTTGGAGAAAAGTTTAGTTTTCAAAGGTTGCTAACAAGCATCTTTCATTATCCAGCAGCGCGCCTCAGGTTCTGCCTCATAACTTGGCCAACTGCTCCATCTTCAGGCCTTTCTTGGTACCCTGCAGTGTTTATCTAAACCCCTCTCAGCCTGAGGGTAGAAGTCCCACAGAGGAAAGCTGGCTCTGGGAACATTGCCTGAGACTGACTCTGAGGAAGAGGGTGGAGGGAGGAAGGACTTAGTCCTCTCCTAGTTTACAAACAGCTCTCTCTTGCTGGCTCCCTCTCCCTCTCCTTTTCCTCCTCCTTAGCGCTCTCTCTCTCTGTCTCTCTCTCTTTCTCTCTCTCTCTCTCTCCCTTTCTCTCTCTTTCTCTCCCTCTCACTCTCTTTCTCTCCATCCCCCCCTGTCTGTCTGCCTTTGTCTTTATGTATCTGTCTCTCTCTCCTTCCACCTCTCTCTCTCTGTCTCTGTTTCTCTCTGCCTCTGTGTTTGTGTGTGTGTCTGTCTATGTCTGTCTGCCACTGTCTGTATGCGTGTTTCTGTCTCAGAGTGTTTGCGTCTCTCATTATTTTTCTCATCTTCCATTTCCGTAATTTTTTTTAGAGTTTAAGTTCATAAATACATTTAGAAGCTTCCAAGTGAAACAAAGCAGGGAGAAGGGGCTTAGGCAAAAATATCTAAATATCACTTACCACTAAATATCTCTCTTTTTCTCTCCTTGTTTTTCTCATTTTTATGAAAGTTGGAGGCAGGGAGCATGTAAAAGAACTTGGAGAGAATTATACAGAACAAACCAATCTATCCCTAAACCCTTGCTGTCTCATCTTTAGACTTTCCAGAAAGTGGTTTGGCTTCTTATCTAAAAAGGAGATGCACTCCCCAGAGAGACCTGCTGTCAGATCCCCCATGTTTGAAAATTAACACACATGTTCTTAAGCCAAGCAGCTCCTGGAAGGGGCATCAAAGGAGAGGAGTTTATCAGAAAGAACAGCACTGGGCAATTTAGACAGGGCATAAATAATCACACACTTGAAAACGCAAAGCCACTGACCATAAATTTCGACCAAGACCATAACCATTTAAAATTAAGTCACGAATACACTGTGATGGCTTCTATGAAGACTGCTCCATATCATGACTGCACGGGTAAAATGTTCATTCAACATAGGATAATGGTCTACAATGGCTGGCATATAGCAGGGTAGGGATGAGCATGCAGTCTCCACAGAGAGACATAGCCGTAGCAGCTGCTGCCTCAGCCCTACTGAAAAGCTTTGTTTCTGGTCAGAAAAAGACAAAAACAAAAACAGGGTCTCAGGTTGGACAGGCCATCAAAGATAGTTTAATCCAACTGCGCTTCTACTGGTGCAGTATCCTTGTCAAGACATGACCCAGGCTATCAAGATGGCCCAACCATCTGAGCTGAGTGCCAGGATTCCACATTGCAGGAGAGAACCTACTCCAGTAAGTTGTCCTCTCATCTCCTTATGCCTCACACACTCACATACACGCACAAAATAACTAAATAAACATAATAAATCTTTAATGGGAAGGTAACCCAAGGCTCCAGGCAAACTCCTCATTAACTCCTCAGATTGCCTTTTCTATCTCTGCGAGAACATGACATGAAAAATTCACCTCCTATCTACCCCCAAATCATTCTGGTTTTGCCTTGTTTCCATCTGAGTGCTAAAGATGGTTAGCTGTCCCGCTGAGGGGAAAAACAAAACAAAACAAGAAGCTATGCATACCCAGCCATTCCCTTACACTCTCCCTCCTCCATATCGGGAAGCCACGGTGCTGCAGCTCCCCCACGTGGAATAATGTCAAACCCACCTCATCTTGTTTTGCCCTTACCACATCCCAGGAAGAATAACTTGATAGATCCTTGAACATGTGATGTCAGGATTGTATGCCGTCTTTCAAAAGTGTACCTTGGGGAGTTCCGTGGAGTGAACCCCACATCTCCTGAACAGCAAATACCATTTTTCATGAACATAACTCAGTTTTCTCTAGACCCATTGCTCTTGTTGGGATGAAAAGAAGAGAGGATATGGAAGGGTGATTGATTAATGAGTAAATGTATAAGACTTCTATGTCTTCTTTCCCTTCTCTGCTGCTTTATCCACCCAGAAAACTACAGTTATAATTAGTCTCTCTCTCTCTCTCTCTCTCTCTCTCTCTCTCTCTCTCTCTCTCTCTCTCTCTCTCTCTCTCTCTCTCTCTCTCTCTCTCTCTCTCTCTCTCTGTGTGTGTGTGTGTGTGTGTGTGTGTGTGTGTGCATCCCCTGGGAAGAATGTCTAAATCTTCATCATTTCCTAAGTGGTAGGAATGATAAGGTTAAGGAACCGTGTGGGCATATTTTCTTATTATAAGGAGTCTAGTTTAACTGCACAGCTTGTTAATGAGGTAATGTAAGGAAAGCTCCAAAATATGGGCCTGGAAATAATCAGCTATGCCTATCGACAATCACCCCACACCCCCAAAAAGAACAGGGATTGTGGAGCTTCTGTGTTTCTGGGTGCTGATAAAGTGATATGCCTGGAGAGAATGAGGAAGGCCCCAGTCTCTACCCATCTTTTTTTTTAATTTTCTCAATTTTATTTTATGTGCCATAGTCTTTTGCTTGCATATATGTCTGTTTGAGGATGTCAGATCATCTGGAACTGCAGTTACAGACAGTGGTGAGCTGCCATGGGAGTTCTGGGAATTGAACCCACGTCCTCTGGAAGAACAGTCAGTGTTTTTAACTGCTGAGCTATCTCTTCAGCCCCTTCTACCCATCTTTACCCTATGAATGACATTTATATGACAGTTTTTAAGCAGTGACCTTTATAATTAATGTGGAATTTAAGAAGTAAAATGTCTTTCCTGAGTTCTGGGAACTGTTCTATTGCATGGTCCAACCCATAAAGTCCTTCACATGAAAGAATGAGTGCTAAACTGGACTTCAAAGGTCCTCTGAAGTCAGAGGCAGTCTACGGGACCAAGCTCCACCCAGAGGAACCCCCTCTCCATATGGATGATGTCAGGGTTAGTTTAGGTTGTAGAACACTGAGTTGGTTGCTGCAAAACCCGGAAAATTTTGTGCTAGGGAGGCAGGAAGCAATGGCATTGAGTCACAAACGTTTTGAGAAGAATGATGCTGAAAACTGATTTTCTGTACCTGTTCCACAGATGTTTAAATGACTGAGATAGTTTTTTTTTTAAGTGAGACAATAGAGAGAGCAAGGTTTTCCAATGGAAAGGGTAATATTTCCTTTGCCTATGCTATTCTTTTCAATGAAGAACTAGTGAGTTCTATTTCATTAAACTTCATTATTTTTTTAATTTAGGCAGTAAATAATTTTTCACAAATTAGTGAGAAAGAAGTAAATGATTTTATTATATAATTATATACTGTGTAGGATCATTTAAATATTTTAATCAATTGGGAGACTTTCAAACAATCTTTAAGTATACAAAATTCCTTAATTTTGAAAATAATATTTAGTAGAAAACCTTTATAAGTGAGTAGAAAAAATTAATGAAACTTAGCCTATACAGCTCAGATTCTATATTTTTCCTTGAAAAAAAAGAAAGCACCTTTTGTATGAATGAAAATATAGGCAAAAAACAGGACCAGAAATACAAAATAAATAAGAAAACAGGTAGTTAATTTTGTCCATAATTTCAGAAGAGTACTGAGAAGGTGCGTTTTCATAAACAAGATGAGAAACAGCAATACCGATGCAAATCTAAATAAACTGCTAACAGTTTGTGGTGCTACACTAACAATCAGCACTAGACCATTAAACCCAGCCAAGATGACTGGTTCTATGAGAAGTAACTCTTACTTTCAAAGATTTATTTTAAATATGAATGTGTGGTAATATATTTGCACACGTGTGCAGGTGTCCTAAGAAGACGGAGGCATCAGATCCTCCTCAAGCTGTAGTTACAGGCAGTCGTGAGCCATCCAACATTTTGTGCTTTGAACCGAACATAGGTGTTTGGTCCACTGCAACATGTCTTCTGACCTCCAGTTTTGGATGAGGAAGCTGATGCTGAGAAACTGCATTACCTGTACCAGGCCTACATATCTGACACAGAACTCTCCCTCAATTCTGCTTCTCTGCTTTAAAAACAGCACTTTAAAAAATGGCCACATTATGCTTAAACAATTAAGCTAAGCTAAGCTATCTTCAAATTTTGAACTTTATATTTCTGTGTTCTTGGGTTCATAACAAGACTAGAAGGTCTTTATGTCTTATTTCTATAAAATAATAATTTATTTGTGTAAAGAACTAGATGGAATTATATATTTAATTTAATGAAATATTAGTAATTTTGTTGTATTCTAATGTCATAATGCATATTCAGAATTAGGAAAATTAAATTACATAACATAGGCTAAGCTTGGAGGAAATTAAGATGATTTCTAACTAATGAGGAAAAAAGTGAAGAGAAATTTTTCTATGTAAAAAAATGGTTAAAAAATTTTAAGTGGGTGTATCCTGAATAATCGTTAGTTGTTGCAGACAAGGATATTTCAGATAAAATTTTTATAAAAAAATGTTTCTTAACTCAGTGCAGTATCAATCAATGAGTCCGTGCTGTAACCTTCTAGATTTTTCAGTTCTACATAAGCACATGATGACAAATAGCTTAAACATCTTTTTAAATCTAGAAAATAGCATGATGATACCCCCTATATTAAAAAAATGATAACTTTGAAACCATGGATATACTGATCTATATAACAATCACCTTTGTAAAAATGTTTGTATTTATAGTTGTATGAGGATAATGCATATGAGTGCAGATATGTGCAATGGCACACCCGTGGAGAACACAGGACAACTTTCAGGGTGTGTCCAGTCCATCTGGCACACACAGAAAAGCCCTTTCACCCACTGAGTCTTCTCAACAGATGCTGTAATGGCCTTTTCAGAGTCATCCAGAAATGTGAATCTTCGAGACCAATTGAATTTAACTCTACTACTCAATGTTTTTATTCGCCTACCATTTGAGTACAGTCAGGCCATTAGCACATACTTTGAAATCCACCTATATTTGTATAAAGCTCTTTAGAGTTTCCATTTTCTCTCTGCAGGTAGATCTGGCAGGGGTCATCTATCTTCAAAGGCATTTGTTAGGAAGAACCATAGTTCTATATTCAGAAAGCTATTGGTCTTGAGTGTCTCTAACCAGAAACGAGGGTCCAGGCCATTCGCAATTACCACTAGGTGGAGGTCAAGCCACTCCCTTTGTAAGCTGCTTGCTTTACTTAAGCAGACTTTGTCCTGGTTTGCCAGAGTCCCTGTGTGAAAGAGGTCCAGGCCTGTGCTCTGCTGTGTGTGGGCCTTCATGCCTTCTCAGATGCCCACAGACATGCTGACAGCTGCACACAGCTTCAGCCCACCACCTCTCTGAATTTGGATCTCAGCCAGGAATGTAGAAGAAGAGAGTGGTGATCTCACAACGTCAGCCAAGCTCGTGACAGCCTGACCGTGCCAAAGCCTCTGTATCATCCCAAAGTCTACCCATTTAATCAGTCTCGTGGATGCGTTTTCTTCTCTAATCTTTTCTGCCAACATAGTCGAACAGCTCAACAGCTCTTGCTGTTGCTCCTCATTCTAATCGCCCTTCCTCATACTTCTGATATTGGTTCTGCTCAAGAGCCCCAAATTTATATTCTTGTCTAAAGAGGGGTACACACACCATCTAGGAGGGCTGTGGAGAGCCATGCCCTAAGTCCATCTTTAAGAAAGCAATCCTTGTGAGTTGCTGTGCAGGACACAAAGATGAGCTAGGACAGCAGATGTCATGGTGAGCAGAGAGAATCTCAGCACACTGGCCACCATCCATATAAATTGTAGAGGAATTTTAATCCAGCAACATGGCTGCTAGTACAAGGGATCACATCCAAAGACCTGCTAGATCTAGGTGATCCAACTGGAATGCAGACACAGTCTGGATTACAGTATGATCTGGCTAGCAAACAGACACGCCCTTAGTACACACCTTTAATCCCAAACAACGTAAGGGTAGTTTATAGAAGGAAGCAGCCATGTTTGAAAGTGATGTCTAATTGAGGAACAGAGACAGACAAAGTGACAAATCAGAGAAAGATTTGACAGAATGAGTCAGAGATAGAACATGCCAACTCTCATGAGAACAGGACAGGAAGGAGAGGATACTAGAGAACAATACAAGGAGAGAGAAGAGAGTTTTTACCAAGAAGATTTTTTTGTTTTTGTTTTTGGGGTTTTTTGGTTTTTTTGTTTTTGTTGATGTTGTTTTAAACTGGGATAGTTTTATGGGGACAGGTTGCAGAGCAAGCAAAATAGACACAGATGAGGACATGACAAGCCAAAGAATGAGAAGGATCAGAAGATTAAAACAAATTGCCAGAATTAGTTTTAGGCCAGGAAAACCCCAAAAAGACCCCTGTGCCCAGATTTTTTTGGTTCTGTTGCTCTCCGTGTGGAGCTCCTGTCCTCTCCAGATCTTACTATTTCCCACTTCTTTCATAAGATTCCCTGCACTCTGCCCAAAGGTTGGCCATAAGTCTCAGCATCTGCTTTGATGCCCTGCAGGGTAAAGCCTTTCAGAGGCCCTCTGTGGCAGGCTCCTGTTTTCTCATTCTGATGTCCATCCTCTTTGCCTTTCTAAATGGGAATTGAGCATCTTAGCCATAGTCCTCCTTCTTGATTAGTTTTCTGAGACTGATACTCCAACTAAGGACCATGCATGGTGATAACCTAGAATCCCTGCACAGATGTAGCCCATGGCAGTTCAGAGTCCAAGCGGGTTCCACTGTAATGGGAACAGGGACTGTCTCTGACAGGAACTGATTGGCCTGCTCTTTGATCACCTCCCCCTGAGGAGGGAGCAGCCTTACTAGTCCACAGAGGAAGATAATGCAGCTACTCCTGATGAGACCTAATAGACTAGGATCAGAAGGAAGGAATGGAAGACTTCCCCTATCAGTGGACTTGGGAAGGGGCATGTGTGGAGAAGGGGGAGGGAGGGAAGGATTGGGAGGTAAAGCGGGAGGGAGCTCCAGGGGGGATACAAAGTGAATAAAGTGTAATTAATTTAAAAATTTTTAAATGATACTAAAAAAGGAAGAAGAAGAAGAATGCATTGGGCTCCAAGCCTCCAACTCATGTGCTGCAACTGAACAACAGAGCATGATAACCATATTACCCTCATCTCTTAGATCAGAATGCCTGGAGTGGACAGATTTCCTCGTCAAGCATCTGCAGCAATGAGGAGCTTTGGCCAGAGTTCTTCGCTGGCCAGCAGGCCGATCACAACTCTCCACTCATGTTCTAGGTGTTCATGGAATAAATAAGGAAGCTGGAGCCCAGAGGGCACGCCGTCCAGCTGTAGCTGCCAACCAGCACCTGTGCTGGATATCTCTCTCTGACATAGTGTATTGGGCTTTTCAGCATCGTTCATGGGAAGAGCAGGGTGACTCCGACTGCTTACGAATTTCTGTGGAGTAATGCATTTCTGTACTTCTTTATTTTCTGGATGCAATAAATTCTGATTCAATGATTCTGTATCTGTTTACAGTATCCCAAGATATTTTCGTACCTTAGCTGTTACCGAAAGAAAAGTTTAAGCTCTATGATTCCTAAAATTTTCAACTTTTATAAAATTTAAATCATGGAAATGTTTTAAGATGATTACCTACTATTCACACCAGCACTCTCTGATCAGTGATTATTGCTAACAATTTGAACAGATTATAATCAAAGCCTTGGTGGGGTTTCTCGAGTTTCTAGATGTTTATGCAAATTAAGTATTTAAATTTTTATGCAAATTAAAGATGAGTTTCTTCCATGCTACTCTGCATTTTGTTATTATTATTATAATAAATTCTGTGCAGATTTTCTCAGAGTCCATTTTAATTCATATCACCATCTTGAGACTAGATAAATGCTAAGCAAAACTGGCTTACAGTCCATTTTTCTCCCATGTCATGATAGCCTCAAACTGTTAGTGCACTGTCTTTTCCTATGAGTCTTGTGAAAGCAAGAGGCAGACTTGATTCATCACTGTGCCTTCAATCTCCTGCAAAAGCAAGTAAATAAACATATGCAAAGAGACAGTCACTTGCTCCCAAAATAAACCTTCAAAACCTTCACCATTTATTTATGGGTAGGGAAAACACCCAGGATTTCTTTGGACATTCTCTCCTACTTCAAAGCAGTTCTTGAACTTTGAATCTGAATCTGCATTACTTAGCAAGCAAGAAGGAGTTTTTGAACAGCATTAGAGAACCGTGATAAGAGAGGTCACCCCTGACCTTCTGCATGATCACTGGCCTCTCCCCACTGTCCCCATTTTCACAAAGCCTCTCTCACTCCTGGTCTCAGTCTTTAAACAGGGTACATAAAATATTAAAATTATTTTCTCTTGATCTATTTTAAAACTCATATTCTTTAAAAAAAATTGTAGTCATTTACACATTTAAAATCTTTTCCTGTAACAACTGAACTACATACAGATAAAGTGCTTCCTCTTGCCCCAACACATCCTCACAAAAGCTTCCTCCACTACTGCTCAGTGACAAACCACTGGACCCACTCACTCTTCTGCTGAGTTTGACTGTCAAGGAGAAACAGGTTTCCATGATTGTGAGTTTTCAGCGGGTGAAATGAAGGGGACACAAAGGCTGAAACCACACGGTTCCTCGTACAATGAGAATAGCTGTATCTAGTTGCGTAGGGAACACTAGACAGACAAGCCGAGTCTGGGGATTTGTTTAAATACCTAAGCTCTCTCTCCTGCCATCTCCATAACCACAGTCAGAATGGAGGCGCCCTTCCATGTTCTCCCTGCATCCCAGGAGTAAGGCAGATTCTCCCACCAGCAGCGAGGGTCGCGTTCATTTATTACTTGCTTAATCTACAGCCAGTGAATCAGTGGCCTCATTGTCACAGCAATGCAAGGTAAACTAGAATGTCGCATCAAGAAAACCCAAGATGGGCCTAACTAGCCTGACTCAGAGATCCCAGTTACGCACTTATTTGTACCTGTGGGAATAATGGCTTTCTAACTGGCATTTATTGTTTTTGTCTATTTTGCAAACGTGATCACAGAAGCAAGCATGGAAATTTGCAGCACAAATTCTATGTAGCCTGTATCCTTGTATTTATAATGATTAGGGTTCAGACTTTATCTTTCCATTACACCTTTGTCTTTGATATGCTTTTTTTCCTAAATATTACAGATATAGTTATTTCTTGGTAGGGCAGCTGAATGGACATACCATTGAGCTCTCATGAAATCCTTCCTGGTTCTAACAAAGCAAAAGACAACTTCACAGTTGTCTAGAAATGACTACTCCATAACTTTACCAGGAGAACTGTGTGGTCATTGTTTTGCAAATAATATCTTATTCTTGAGAGTTTAGTTCAGCCTTCAAAGGTTTACCTGCCCTGTGAAAGATTCCGGGTTTGTTCTTCAGCACCACAAAAAGAAAAACTATAGCCCATAATCCTGTCTTTACTTTCAAGTCTACTCTAGCTCTACCATATAAAAGATGGATCACAAGGACAAGAAAAACTACTTCAACAGTGTGTGTGTGTGTGTGTGTGTGTGTAATAGGTTTGTGTATAGTGCACCTTAAGTGCAGGGGCAGTTGTGAACACGTGTGTATATGTGATGTGTTCATGTGCATGTGTCTGGTATATATCTTTTTAGTACATGAACGTGTGTGGTTTGTGCATGTGTGTGTGTGTGTGTGTGTGGTTTGTGCGTGTGTGTACACAGTGTGTGCAGGTACTCTTGCCTCTGCATGTGAGAAAGGAGGCCAGAGGCCAATTCTGAGTGTCTCTCTCCACATTATTTTACAGACAAAGTCTCCCACTGAATCTGGAGCACACAATTCTCCTTGGGCCGCCTGGCCAGTGAGCCATCAGCCCCCTGTTGTCTCTGTACCACAGCACTGTGTTCACAGACGTGTCCCATACCCACCCCACTTCTTATAGGTACTTGGAATCCAAACACAGGTCCTCCTGCTTGCCCATAGAGCACTTTACCCAGCCATCACTCCAGACCCCACAATTATTTTTGTAGTATTGAAAAAAATGTAATAACAATGTTAAATTAACTGTTGTACTGTCTGATTCTATAGTAATCTGAATTTAATGTTTGGGGAAAAATTAAAAAAAAATACTAAGTACTTGATTTAACATTGTCTCCAAAATTCTTAGGTCTCCCAGAAAAAAAGAAGAAAATATGATACATGCAACGAAAGCTGACTCTTTCGTCATTCTCGGAGAAAACAACAACAAAAATCTCACAGAAAATCAGAATTGCCTGCACTATATGCCAAATATACTAAATATTGTGACTTAAAAAAAAATCTGAAGACAGCACTGTGGACAAGTATATTACTTCGTCAAATATCTTTCTCTAGAATAATGGTGTTCTCTGAAAACTCCTTTTAGTTTTTAAAACCTCCCAGATCCCTTTTCATCTTGCTACATTTCAGGGGTAGGGTGTGGGGGGACTCAGGACCTGCTGCAAGAGAAGCCTGGGAGACGGAAGTCGCTTAGGGTGTCCAATGGACACATTACAAGACAGAGCAAGTGCCTAACACTGGTACAGGATGCCCATGGGAGCTGCTCAAGGCCGCACGGATGTTCCTAACTCCCAGGTCCTGCTCCATGGCAGGTGTTTCTCGATTCCTGTCACTATGGAAGGGTCTTCCCTCTGCTGCCACAGACAAGATGTTGCCTCACTTAATCACAGCGCCGTCCTTCCTTCAGAAAAATCACAAAGTGACACGAAGTGGAGTGCCTAGTCTCTGTGGAGACATTTAATTAAACCGCAGTCCCTTTATACCAGCACAAATATTGTGAGGGAAAACAACTCAACTCCTCTGACATTTTTGCAAATAGGTTTTGTGGAATCCATTCTGTTTACCCTCACTGACATTTGTTTTTCAGTCAATTATCCCACATGGTTATTTTTCCCCCCTCTCATAATTTATTGCTAGCAATTTATCCATAAGAATAAATACAAGTAATTCCTTTCTTTGGTACAAGCACCCGAGCTTAGGTTAATAATAGCTGAAGAAAATAAACACTCACTTCACCCCTCCCCTTTCTTGTCCTCTACTTGTAGCTTGCTTATAAGTCAGAAAACTGAGCCTCAAAGCCATCCAGCCATGGGGATCTGACTTCACATGGCCACACAGCTTTTAGCAGTAACAGACTCTACTGAATAGCCGTCTGCTAGATAACTAAAAGTGACGAGCAATTTTCTTCTTGGTCCTTCTCCACCTTCAACTTTTTGCATGGCCTAATTTTGGAAATTTAATTTTTATTTTACATCTCTATATTTATAGATTGATTGTGCACACACACTTGAGTGCCATTGCATATGTGTGATGGAGCCCGTTCTCTTTCTACCGTGGGAG